>OY735263.1:11253701-11358306 GCA_963457715.1 Argyresthia albistria
CGCCTTGTCCATCTTGGCGTCGCGCAGAGACTTCTCGACGGGCTCCATGGTGGAGCGGAACAGGTCCGCGTTGAGCTCCTCGAAGCGCGCGCGCGTGATGCTCGTGTAGAAGTCGATGCCCTCGAACAGCGAGTCGATCTCGATGCTGGCCTGCGTGGAGGAGGAGAGCGTCCGCTTGGCGCGCTCGCACGCGGTGCGCAGGCGCCGCAGCGCGCGCTTGTTGCTCGTGAGCTCCTTCTTGTACTTGCGCTTAAACTCCTGCACGAAGTGGTTCACCATGCGATTGTCGAAGTCCTCGCCTCCCAGGTGAGTGTCTCCCGCAGTGGACTTGACCTCGAAGATGCCGTCCTCGATGGTGAGGATGGACACGTCGAAGGTGCCGCCGCCCAGGTCGAAGATGAGCACGTTGCGCTCGCCGCCGCCCTTCTTGTCGAGCCCGTACGCGATCGCGGCCGCAGTCGGTTCGTTTATGATTCTGAGTACGTTGAGACCAGAGATGGTACCGGCATCTTTTGTGGCCTGCCTCTGTGAGTCGTTGAAATAGGCTGGAACCGTGATGACTGCGTTTTGCACAGTTTTGCCGAGGTATGCCTCAGCAGTTTCCTTCATCTTCACGAGCACCATTGAGCTGACCTCCTCGGGGAAGAAGGTCTTCTTTTCACCCTTGTAGGCTACTTCAATCTTTGGCTTGCCACCGTCACTGACGACTTCGAAAGGCCAGTGCTTCATATCTGCTTGTACGGTAGCATCTTCGAATTTGCGGCCGATGAGACGTTTGGCATCTGTGAAAAACAGTAATCACCATTTTACTAATGTTCCTAAGCATAATCATTACACTTTACACAGTAAAAATTCTCAGATTACTGATATCATTCAATATGTTCAGAGACTCTAGTCTAGTAAAAAGGTGTCATCATGAAAATCCTGTAATTTTGTTCCAATTTGCATAAGTTCACAGACAAGCAAGAACTAGGAATCTTTGCTTCGGAAGTTAAAGTCATGCCAGCATGAGTCATCAATCAATTCACAACAAGAATGTGATAAGTAAATTCAATGTCAAGGAGGTCACAACTGGTTTTTTCCATATTTTTTTTTAATAATTTTGTTATTGCCTGATGTTTGTAGAATGATCAATAACAGAAGGTGACCTGAAAATAATTGATGCATGAATATTCTATTACCAATGTTGTTATAATAACAACAATAGATACCTATGCTCAATACAATGTGAGTAACTAACTTTTCAAACAATAGATGTTCAGAGTTCAACAGACTAAAATTAGTCACCTAAATCTTGGAAACTAAAGGTTGCTGATCTTCATATTTCATAACTGCCATGACATTCAAACATTTCCGCCCCCTTAACAACACTCTGACCGATACAAAACTTGTAATGTCCATCCAAACTCACCGAAGATAGTGTTGTTGGGGTTCATCGCCACCTGGTTCTTGGCGGCATCTCCAATGAGACGCTCAGTGTCTGTGAAGGCGACATACGAGGGCGTAGTCCTGTTGCCCTGGTCGTTGGCGATGATCTCCACCTTTCCGTGCTGGAACACGCCCACGCAGGAGTAGGTGGTCCCCAAGTCGATACCGACCGCTGGTGCTTTGGCTGCCATCTGGGAAACACGTACGTGGATAAATTAGGAACGTGCGACAGTCAGGCGGAAAATAGCAACCGCGTGGCGGCCGCCATCCAGGAAAAATCGATAGAATAATCTAGACGCTACATAACCTCAATGGCTAGAAGTTGCTTATTTACAACACGCGTCTTCAATGTAACGAAATGAAAACGGGTGATGTAAATAAGATTAGAGAACAAGTGAAACCTTGGACTTTTACTCCCATCATGCTACGACCACGTGGGAGTTCTGACAAAGAAACGGGTGCCGCCCGCAATGTGAAGCCTATTAGAGTATTGATAACGGTTAACGGTAATTAAAAACACTTCACGAGCGAGATTCAGTATTGCATCTGGCCGATGAAACCCTTGGCACACACAAATGATGAAATAGGAAGAGTGAAGCCATCATGATTATGATGAGTAATTGGGGTCCTGGGCCTGGGTTCACATTCACATGAAACTTCCTTCATGGTAATGTGTTTCACAACATAAAAACACTTGAAATTAGAGCACTGGAGAATACAATAAAATAAAGCACTTACTTTGATAAATTATCTAATATTCAGTCGTGGAATTAGCTAGGAAAACTCAGCAAACGTGCGCGATTGACGGCTTCTTTTCGTTAAATAAAATGGCGCTGAAATCGATCGAGAACTTATAGCACACGGTGCATTGACCGACGTCACGAGAATTTTCTGGAACATTCTTCCAAATCAACCAATTGGAAACGTCTATTTGTGACAGCCACCGCTGTGATTGGCTAAAAATTTCGCGCCATATTCAAAGCTACACGTGTTTAGTGATGTTCTCTTCTTGCTCTTGGCGATAAATAATTATATCGATACTATCAGTGACGAGACGTCGTTGTGATATGATGGTAAAGGCCTACGCAAACCGGGACAGTATGGCAAGTGTTTACCAATGGACATTCAAACGTATCTATATAGAAATAAGACATAAATTGCTATGGTTTAATTTTAATTAATTCCCGTGGGATGCTTCGGCATTATTTAAAAGCATATCAATTTAAGTATTATTTCTATAGGGATACTTTTGAATCTCCACTGGTAAGGCTGATTTTTTAGCGCCATGCTGCTTCTCTTGACAAACTACCTCCATTCTTTTCAAATTCAAATACCTACCTGCAGTCATTTTAAATGACAATTCGTAATAAATAATAGGGTGCTGTACGGGTACCATCATATATGTCTAAGCTGATTTAATTTATAACATTTATTTTGTTACAGTTTGTATTTAACTCAATCTAATCAAATAGGGTTTGTGGAAGTCGGTTTTTTCTAAAGTTTACTTTTTGTTTCAATTATATATATTTGCAGTGTACGGCTCTCTTGAGAAGACTGATCCTTACCTATTTGTCTATGAATCTGACAGCGTCTAGTCAAGATTGTCATCAATGTCATTATTGTTATTTCATGTTATGGCTTGGAGGAACGCGGCCTTTCCTACCGCGTACCTGCGTGCTACCGTGTTGCTCGAAGTAAGGTTAACGACGGAGAGAGAGACAGAGGCAGAAAGAGAGAGAGAGAGTAAATATCATGTCTTGATATGAGCTAAAAATAATATAAAATCAACGCAGTAGTTTTTTTTTCCATAACCACAGGGTGCTCGCTCATCCCATTAAGATTAGAAGATGGCGGGCGTAAGGAGTAAGATTTGTACTTTAGACGCCATGGTTTCAGTTAACATACTTCTAGGTGGCGCTAATCTTAGAATAAAATAAATTCTAAATATCTTAGCACTATCTTGTGGTATTTGCAATTTTTCGATGGTGCTGCACCAAGCGATAATGGCCTCAACTCGAACTAAAGAAGCTTCCGTAGCATCTCAGTTTACGCCGGTGTTATATAATATTATTTTGTTCTAAATGGTATATCTGTATTAGGATTTTATCAACGAAAGAGTAACTTTTACTCGAGAGTTCAGTTAACATACTTCTAGGTGGCGCTAATCTTAGAATAAAATAAATTCTAAATATCTTAGCACTATCTTGTGGTATTTGCAATTTTTCGATGGTGCTGCACCAAGCGATAATGGCCTCAACTCGAACTAAAGAAGCTTCCGTAGCATCTCAGTTTACGCCGGTGTTATATAATATTATTTTGTTCTAAATGGTATATCTGTATTAGGATTTTATCAACGAAAGAGTAACTTTTACTCGAGAGTATCTATCTTCTACTTTTTCATAGACACCTAGATCAGCATTTTGAACTGTCATTTGTCATACCTACAAGTTATCCCCGGGATAGTTATTCTCGTATAACTTTTTGTTGGTAAAATCCAGCCTTAGTATTATCACAGTATACATATAGAACAGTAGTAAATCAGAGGCCGTTTAGGAGCGTTCGTTACCTACTTTCGCTAGATTCGCAGGGCGGTGTCACGTTTGTGGCTTGGCATACCTACCTAAAATACTAATTTTGCTTTTAAGTAGGTACCTATGCAAAGTATTTCTGTTACAGTTTAATAGACAATATTATTTACACCTAAGGTCACAAAGTAATAATATTACAGGGCCCGAATTCTACTGTACACAAGCATACCACAAGCCTGGCACAAACTTGAATACGACGCATTTGGTATTCTACTAAATCTCACAAGCGCCAGCGAGACGCCAGCCTACTTCGTATTCTACTGTCCGCTGGCGCCGTTCCAACGCCGCCGGCGTCTCGCTGGCGCTTGTGAGATTTAGTAGAATACCAAATGAGTCGTATTCAAGTTTGTGCCAGGCTTGTGGTATGCTTGTGTACAGTAGAATACGGGCCCATATCGTTAGGTATGTGTTTCTAGTTTCCCACTTCATCGAATATTTTATTACTTACTTACATAATCATAACCTCATATACTAAAAAACCTTACTAATTATCACTTATTTACAAAATATTACATAATATATATTTGATGTTTAATTCATATCTTAATGTTTCGCGTGTGAGTTTACATTTCGTTGTGGAAAGTTACTTACTTCTCTTGGTATATGGAAAAAAAATAGCTCCGGATTTGTCCCAGTGTTATTAAGGCATCCTTACACAACAGTAAACACGTTTCCGAAAAGACGACGACGATGACATACATAAAAAATCATTATCTTGAGTCATTTATGGATAGTTGAAAACATTTTTTCGATTCAGGGATCCGTTTGAAAAATATGAAGTGCTTTTAATTACAAATTTTACTTCAGTCAATATAACTTCGTACTCTTGAAAAAAAAACCAGCTACAGAAAAAAAACCGTTTTTTTTACATCTCTACGCGGCCCCGATTGAAGCAGTCTCCATCATTCCCGATGGCTATGTGTGCGTGCATACCGAACACGCGTGCATGTGTGCAGCCTTGCGATGTACCTTTGTTCGATGATTATCTACTGTCTATAATAATACTCTGGTATTATATTATAGTATCTGTCCTATAACTAATAGAAATTCTCGATATAAGTAAGGAATCATCCCTGACCTTGAACATCACTATTCATACACTATAATACCCTCAGAACAATAACTAAAGCAATAATACCCTATCCTCAGACCCTATCCAAGGATGATCTCTGACAGCTTGTCACCGTGACTTTACTAGGCATGGGGAAAATTTCGATATAAATTATCGATATTCTAACTAAAGTTTCTGAATGTTTCAAGCAAATCAAACAAAAATATGTTGTAACATGTTTTTATTCTTGTTAAATCGGTTTACAGCCCAAATCACCATCATCAAAGTCTGATTCGGACTCGCTCGAGCAGTCTTGTAGATTTATAATCAATTCCTGGGTAGATTAGTCGAATCGTACGTCACGCTCCCAATCAATCTTCTTCCATAATTTTTCTTGTTCTGTCGATGTCTTTCTTCCAATTGTCCGATGTGACACTGTCAATCAATATTCTATAATATTTTTCGAGTCAAGATCGATAACTTGTCTTACGATAAGTGTAGCAAGTCACTATTTGCCAATAAAGGTGTTATAATTGTCTCTATACATTTACCGTCGAAAAATACAATACCCGTTCGCTATAAGTTTGCCGGTGACATTGTGACGTCACTCAGAGGTAGGGTTAGCAGAAATATTACACATTTACAAAACATTTTATTAGGCATCATTTAACACATTCGATCGATATTAAATAATCTACAACAATAAAAATAGTTTAGTCCAGTTAGGCTTACCTACGAGTGTATATTCCAAATTCTAATTAGGATCAGGGGTCATGGATTTTTTCCAATGTATTGTACAAACTTTGCTATAAATAAACCATTATATCAAAATCTTTGTTTTTTATTTCAGTAAATACACATTATTACACATAAATAAATAAAAATATCACGCCTCCAGACTGCGAGTACTGCGACGCGTCAGCGATGACGTTGCTAACGGTGTGCGGATAGGGCGACTCAGGGGTGCGGTTGGCGGTTGGGGGAGGGCAACCGCATTCCACGCACCGGCAAACTTATAGCGAACGGGTAGTACTTCATAGGCGTGTTTTCACACTGACAGCTGTCAGATCAGAGATCAAGATCAAGATCAATGTACTAACAATATTAGATTATAGTCTCAGCTTAACTTAGAGTCGTTTTAATAACTGTACCACGTGATCCCCAGTTATGCAGGGCTCATCACGTGACATTGGCGAAATTATTGTGGCAACAGATCAAAAACTTAACTTAACTTACTATGTTGGATGGTAAGGTAGTACCTATATGAATGCAACGCCTGAATGCGTTTTTAAATTGAACACGAATGGGCAATGGCACAGAAGGATTTCTTCGTGTATTTAGTCCACAGGCTACATGAGTAAAGCGATGTGCAGTATGCTCTAAATAGTGTAAGTTTGACTGGTACTGTACAGCGCGCGAACCTGTGGGATATCATTATTCGCTCTGACTGCTAGCGCCCTTCGCTCCATCCCGGTATGTGTCGTCACTCAAATCCTCGGTCACAATGTGTCCGAGATATTTGAATGACGATACTCTCTTTAACTGTGTTCCATTTAACATGACTGGAGGCACGACGACGGTAGGACATTTATTACCGGCCTTAAAGACCATCATCTCACTTTTTGTTTCATTATATTTCAGACCATGCTCAACGGCATATGATTCACATCTTTCTAACAGCTTCCTGAGTGCACTGATTGAAGGAGCCAGTAAAGCCATATGCATTCGTAGATTCGTACATTACCGGGTGGTAGAGGCACACTTGCTTTTGTGTTTGTCATTCTGAATAAAAGACAGGAACAACAAATAATACTTTTATTTATAAAACAGTCCATCTTTAATCATCCAGTCTCTATTCGCTTTTTCAGCAGTTGCACTGCGGCTCCCTTGCAATAGATAGATCTTTTGGCGCGCGGTGAAATTTGGAACTAAGGCTTGAGAAATGAAAGGTCTGTTTTGATTAAAGAATCGTTTCGTAGAGGTGGCGCCCCCTGTAAAATAAACGTCACTCACGCGCCAAAATATCGTTGGAAAAGTCTTCAGAAAGCAACAGGGAGAAGATTCTAGATAGATAGTTGGAAAGCTGTAGTAAGTAGGTAAGTACCTATAATAGGTCCTATACAGGGTGTAACAGAAGTGTGTAGTCATATTTTAGGGGGTTGTTAGGGAGACCATTCTGAGCAACTTTCACTATTAAACCAATTTGATCAGAGCAACTTCATTTTTCATTGCTCCATACGTTTTGGTTCGCGGTCGGCTGTGATTTGTATAGAGAAGTGAAAATTAAAGTTGCTCTGATTAAATCGGTTTCATAGTGGAAGTTGCTCAGAATCATGTTCTTAACAACCCCCTAAAATATGACTACACCTTTCTGTTACACCCTGTATATAGGCATCTAAAAACAACCGCTGTGGGCACCATAAAGCCATCTGAATACTCTATTCTATACAAAGCAACAACTTATTACAAAACGGAACTAAAGCCGTGTCCAAACGTGTGCAAATATCGTGCAATGTAAGGAGATATACGGACCGCGATAACAACACTGCACCGCCTGTTAATTACCCATCAGTCTGGACCCAGCTTAATTTTCTCCATTCCGCTATAGATTCACAATAATTTATACAAAACAATCCCTTTTCACACAGTTTAACATAACTATTCACACAGTTTAACATAACTAGTTAACCTATCGACGGATAAATACATTATGTACTATCAAACTAGACTAGAAACCGCACTTTTCATACGAAATGTAAATACGATAGACAAAGTCAAATGCAAATAATGAGCACATTTGAAAAAGAACACTACATAAATATTTTTTATCGAATAAAAAAGTGGATTCACAACCCATTAAGGCCCGACAGGTTGAACGCGGTTTAACTTAATTTTCCCCAATATATTTGACAACATATTATATTTTATATGGAGTCGACAACTACAGGGTGTAACAGAAAGGTGTAGTCATAATTTAGGGGGTTGTTAGGGACATCATTCTGAGCAACTTTCACTAAGAAACCGATTTGATCAGAGCAACTTTAATTTTCACTTCTCTATACAAATCAGCTGACCACCCGGACCAAAACATATGGGGCAATGACAAATAAAGTTGATCTGATCAAATCGGTTTCATAGTGAAAGTTGCTCAGAATGGTCTCCCTAACAACTCCCTAAAATATGACTACACCCTTCTGTTGCACCCTGTATAACGGAAGATGTCTCTGTTTGTACAGAATCTAATACTAGGCCACAGAAGAAATAATAGTACTCCGTACAGAACGGCCACTCCCTTCCCCGCGCTGATTCAGATACCGCACCCCACCCTTGGCGTCACAACAATGACCGTGTCTTGTTTGGTATGTATAAATTTTAATTGAATAAAGACCTTTGAAAAACAAAAATAAAATCGGTTAAGTGCGGGTCGGTATCGCACACGAAGGGTACCGTACCATCGTACAACAAATCAAAAGCACTCAAAACAATAAAAAAATAAACAAAAAGAAAATTTAAAAAGTTTATGCCTTCACGAGATTTGAACCGACGACTTCCGGATTGAGAGTCTACATCATACCGCACTGGCTAACCACAACCATGTGGGTTGACGCGAAATATGCTATCATATTTAAATGTGTAGTCTATGACATGGTTGCTATGACAATAAATAAACAGTTTCAGTCAAGATCTCCATTTTGAAATGCGTAAGTGTATCTAAACATGTCTCTTGTATCGGGGCCCCCTTTAATTTGCAATATCTCTCGTATTTCAGTATTTGTGGTTGGTGCGGCAACAGATATACACATTCTGTGAAAATTTCAGCTTTCTAGCTATTACGGTTCGTGCAGACGGACCCGGTGACAGACAGGACGGACGGACGGACAGACGGACAGCGAAGTCTCAGTAACAGGGTCCCGTTTGGCACCCTTCGGGTACGGTACCCTAACAAACAACCCCTGGCGTCAAAGGATTGGTTAAAGGATCAATAGACAGGGCTGAACGCCGCCGGACGAGTGACGACACGCGTATACTTTAATATCGCTGCATTTGCCGCGCCACCAGCCCTAGCAAAGTTTACGCACACATTTGCACGTATACAAACATCATTTGGTTATGTAGTAGTAATAGGTGATTATTTTACGAGCGTTCTATGGAGTGTCCGAGGTGTGACTAGGCTACAGAGCAACCAGCCTTTAGAATTTGCATCATTCATCATCAATGCCTATTATATTCCACAAAAATATCAAAAAAACATTAGAAACACATGTTACAGTAATTATTAATTTAATGTAAGGACTTGCAAGAGACTTTTGACAGCCACTTAAGACGGCGCCCTAGGCAAAAACAGCCTTTAGCAAAACACAAATCGCTCGGAATGATGAGTATTATTTATTGCTGTACGTTTTTTCACTAGCTTGTTTATCACGAGTGTCAGCGTGACTTCGCTTTACCATAAACGTAATTTTATTAATTTTGCTCGATATAAAAGTCCCCTGAAGTTGCCAGAAAATCTGTCTGTCACAATGTTTTAATTTACAATTTCGCACCGCATCTAAATTTGTGTTCTTGTTATTTATCTAATCATTGTAAAAATGGCACAGTATGTTCCTCAGTTCGACTTGCTTAGCTTGGCTTTAAACTTTTTTATTTAATTTCCTCTAAAAATAAGTTAAGGATGAAATTCTAAGTTAAGGGCCCGCCCTTAACACAATTTTAAATACAACACGAACAAGCAATAACATTACCGTGCCTCACTACGTAACTTGGCTGTGTTGTACATGACTAATGATGGGTCGCGGAATAATTCCGTCGGAAACATTCCGCGGAATCTTTCCAAAATGGGTTAATTCCCGGGAAAAAACCCAAAATGGGAATTTATGCGGGTAAAAACGATTGGCTTCGTTAGAATTTCAAAAAAAATACCGTTATAACGTTATGTCTACTTCTAATCAATATTCGATCAATGTTACATTTGGAAATTTCAGCTGGAAGCAGACAAACTCGCGTTCTTGAGAGTTTTTCGTTTTTGGGGCTTGAAATTATTGAGATTTCGAAGCTTTTGGTAAAAGAAAATCATTTTTTCTCACCGTTATTGGTAGACCAACTGTCTATCCTCCTCTAAGACTCAGATGCAAAATCACCGAGCTACCTGTGTTTACCTGTGTTTAAGTATTGCTGTATAAGTACCGGCACGAAACTCTAGCGCTGACCTTGACAGCGCAAGCGAGATATATGCATCTCTTTAGTGGTGATAGAGAGAGCGAGAGCGTTCCCCCACTACGTCCAACAGCGCTTAAGTTATTTGCCGGGCGTTATAGCAATAATTTTAATTCACCTGCGCCAATCTTCCTAGTTCAGAACCCTTTTATGAGGAAATTACCACATTTGACGGTTCCTACTTATTTTTATCGATGATGATGTCGTTAGGATGGCAACACTGAAGAATACGGTACTCGCACTATCATTTCATTCGTCGCTTGTCTCTTGTGTCATGCGCTCGGGTGTTCTATTGTGTTGACTATTTAACGACTTTATTTTTGACTCGGACTTCGATAATGGCTGTGTGATTTGGCTGCTGTTTTGCAACAGCAAAACAACTGCCTTAAGCCCATACATTTGGCCGCATATATGTTGGACCCTAAGACCCAAGGTGTTGAACTGCAGGAAGACGAAGAAGTTGCAGCCATGGAATTTATCCATGGCATTGGATGCCAGTTAAATATTGAAGTGATGGCAGACTTGGCAAATTATAGAGCCAGAGAAGGCTTTTGGGGAAAATCCTTCGTGTGGAGTAATTTAGAAAACATTGACGCAGTAGTCTGGTGGAAAGGGATTTGCAAAGCGAGACCACTGAGCAAAGTTGCTGTGCGAATATTAACAGCGCCCTGTACATCGGCAGCTACTGAACGGTCTTTCAGTAAACATGGGCACATCCACAGTTTAAAGCGAAACCGATTGACAACTGAGAGATCCGCAAAAATAGCATACATATCGTATAATTGGAATTTGCTGAACAAAAAACAAATACCTGAAGAAGAAGAGGAACCAATGTCCAGTCCCCTCCCAAGAAGTGAAATGACAAGTCCTACTATAGATTATGATCTGCAGCCGTCAACATCGCAAGGACAAAGCCACGATGTGGAATTTTTCGATATAGGTGCAGGAAGTTTTGACACAGATAGTGATAGTGACTAAAACATTCATTAAGTTGTTTTAATTATGTATAATAAATGTATGGTGATTGAATTGTTGTAGTATTTTTTGCCTAGATGTGATTCCTTCATAAAGTTTAACCTGCGTAGTTTAAACGTTTTTACCCTCGAAAACCAATCAATACAGCATTCCCTTGGCCGCCTTCCGGCTCCAGCATCAGATCAGCTCTATGTTACAAAAAATACTCTTGGACCATAGTATTTCTTAAGACGAGTCAAACGAGCTCAATCTCGGTGAAGTTGCGTCGTTTTATGACAGAGTTCCTATGACCACCTTCCATCTCCATCACCAGATCAGCCCCAAGTTAGAAAAATATTGCATTGTCATCCAACTTACATGTGCAACTTATATATTGCACTTGCGTATGCAAAATTTTAGCTCAATCAGACAACGGAAAATGGGTCAAATGCAAGACCAGCTTAGCTAAACGTTTTTACCTACGAAAAATCCCATTTTGGAATTATTCCCGGGTAGAATCCCATCACAACTAATGACATCATCATCGATAAAAATAAGTAAGAACCGTCAAACGGGGTATCTTACTTGTAAAAAGTAAACCTATCTTGGGAGATTGGCGCAGGTAAATTATCATTTTTTCTATAGCAACACTTAAACACAGGTAGCCCGGTGACCTTGCATCTGAGTGGAGGCTAGACAATTGGTCTACCAATAACGGTGAGAAAAAATTGATTATCTTTTACCAAATCTCAAAAATTTCAAGCTCTAAAACAAAAAACTCTCAAGAACGCGAATTTGTCTGCTTCCATCTGACATTTTCAAATGTGACATTGACTGAATATTGATTGGAAGTTGACATAACGTTATAACGGTACTTTTTTGCAATTATAACGAAGAAAATCGTTTTTACCCGCATAAATTCCCATTTCGTATTGTTTCCCGGAATAATTCCGCGTTTTTTCCCAAAATGGAATTATTCCCGGGTAGAATCCCATCACAATACATGACACATCAAGTTGAACATCAAGCCCTATCCTTCCATCCTAGTTGGGATACGAATGTCGTCTATATACATGAAATCAAGGCTACAAAACTTGTTGTTTACTTTACTCTTACAGTGAAGTAGCGAAACCCAATGCGTTCGGCTCGCGTTCGTCGGTTCAAACCGTTGTTGTGTACGAATTTAAAACTTGTGCAGTGCAAGTTCGTAAAAAACCGGCCAAGTGCGAGTCGGACTCGCGCACGAAGGGTTCGTAATATCGTAATTTCTTTATTGTACTCCACAAAACAGATATACAGAAAATACATGAAAGAATAACAATGTACAAAGGCGAGCTTATCTCTAACAAGAGAGTGGGTTCCTTACCATGGCAAAAAAGTCATGTCTGTTGTATGGGAGCCCCCTTCAATATTTATTATAATCTTTTTATTTTGATAGGGCGGCAACAGAAATACATCATCTGTGAAAATTTCAATGTCTAGCTATCACGATTCATGAGATACAGCCTGGTGACAGACAGACAGACAGACAGCCAGCCAGCCAGCCAGCCAGCCAGCCAGACAGACAGACAGACAGACAGACAGACAGACAGACAGACAGACAGACAGACAGACAGACAGACAGACAGACAGACAGACAGACAGCGGAGGTTTAGTAATAGGGTCCCGTTTGGCACCCTTCGGGTAAGAAACCCTAAAGAACAACTGATCACCACAGCAGCAGACGCGAGCTGAACTGATCGCCACAGCAGCGGACGCGAGCTGAACTGATCGCCACAGCAGCGGACGCGAGCTGAACTGATCGCCACAGCAGCGGACGCGAGCTGAACTGATCGCCACAGCAGCGGACGCGAGCTGAACTCTTTGTTTTGGTCAAGCTTTGACACGATGAACATGTAATCGAGTCCGAAAACGTTATGAACGAATATTGAACTGAGAACCCTTCCTTTTCTGAAGTCAGTCAATAAACTGTGTTTAATTAAACTGTATTTAACGGCTGTCAAAAGTCGAAAATCTAATATAATTTGTGTAGGTACAGCAGATCATTCATTAACATTTCCCTTAACCTAGTCCACATCGGTCGATCACGAGATCCGGAAGTAAGTCTGGTAGCCGAGCCCCAGCGAGGTGCACAGGAACCACGCGAAGCAACACCACCAGGTGCCGAAGCCGAAGATCCCGCGGTACACCTCCACGGTGAACACCTGTAACGTAGTAGTAACATATAACATAGAATTACGCTATTTCCGTATGGCGGGCGAGGCGAAGTTGTGGCCACTTCTGGCCAGTCATTCAATACAAAATATAGAGCTCGTCTAAGCAGAAATGACGCGCCCCACTCCTTGGTTTTGTATTTACTTGTACCTTGTACCTAATACAAAAACAAGGAGTGGGGCGCGTCATTTCAGCTTAGACGAGCTCTACTCTAATATACACTCAGGCTCACTCAGCGTCAAAAAGGTGCGATATTTTTGACGCAGAGTGTACTTTATTGCACAAAAATCAATACAATATCACATACAATGGGAAATGGAGATTAGATGTAAAAGGCGAGCTTATCTCTATCAAGAGATTTCTTCCAGCAAACCCAGGATAGACAAGAAAAATTCAGACATCATACTACGCCATACTATATATAAGTACTCCATTTTGGGTAACAGGGGGCTAGCCCATCGTCGCAGCTACGGAGTAATGAAGGTTTCCACGAAATGTTTTCCAGCGCCGTTAGAACTTGGTTTTTTGGTTTGTTTGGTTCATGGTTCATGGTTCATGGTCAGCGCCGGGATTCGAACCTGCATCTCGAAACAAGAGTGAACGGACCGGACGGAGCTCTTCAAATTTTAATGTAGATTTGCTAGCCATGTGTGTGTGATTTAAAGGGGCGGTTTGCACTGCCCTTTCTACTTTTGCCCCACACCTAATTTAATGTTGGGTATGTCGGCGCCATAGCGTAGAAGTAGGCATTTCATGACATGGCCAATCGTGAATCAACCGATTAACGATGAAATATTTTAGGGAAAACGCTGCGGTAGCTGAGGTGAAGACTTAGCCCCTTCGCACATGGCGTCGTATCGTAAGCGTATCGTAGAACGCGCGTAGTACGAGAGCAATACGAGCAGGAACATGTTCAAACAAGTCCGCACACGAGGCGGTGTTGCAGCGTATCGTATGAGGTGTTCAGCGTCATTACGATAGTCGTAGCGTGCTGGCGGAAAAGGAAGCGACAAAAAAATGTATTTTATAACGAATACTTAACTTTTTTAGAATTTGTGAGCCTAATCGAAACTGCGGAATTTATTATCATTTTCTGACAGTTCACGTGCAGCAACAAACAATCTTTTCTTTGAATTATTTGCGATGTATGGATGGATCCGATGAGCACGTCGCTTTCTACTTCTAACGAAATCAAATAACAAGAAATCCTCTTTGTCTGAAGAGGAGGTAAAGTCATCAATAAATTCCCCAAACACATCTGGTACGCTTGACGCCATGATTTCATAATTTCATAATTTCTTTATTGCACATAATTAATTGCAATGACAAAAAGTAAATAAATGTAAGTGATTTCAACTGAGATATTACAAAACGATACGTCTACGCGACGATTCGTTTGTAGGAACACCGCGCCTCGTGCGCGTAGCGTAATTACGATACGCGCACGAGACAACTGCGCCTACGACCCGTGTGCGAAAACCCTAAAGGAGCGAGCGCAGCTACGCCTCCGAATAGTCTTGTTGGAATTGTTTGCGGGTAGGATGCTCACCGTCTTCAAGTTGTCAAGCGCCAACGCGAAGTGTTGTGCGGAGTCGCGTATGCTGTCAGCGTCAGCCGCGACCGCGACCGCCGGCGCCGCCGCGCACGTGCCCGCGTCATCGTAGAACATGCCTGGAGTGCAGAGATTCCAGTGACATTTCTGACGGCCGACATTTCTCACACACGCATCTACACCCTAAAGAGCTTATTAGATTACGCTGTCGGCAGGGCACGATTTGTATAGACGTCTCACTCGTGATGGAACGACTAGAAAGAGACAGTGAGTCAGACAGGGCCCTGCCGACAGCGTAGTCTAATAGGCCCATAACACACACACACACACACACACCCTCACATCCATACACACTTAAAACACACTTTTTACAGTCACTCATATTTTACTTATATTAATTTCACAACTAGTTACTACCTATGTTTATAAATATCTTGATAATTTTTACCCATTTCTATGTTAATGTCACAAAATAAGAGTCCTTAATTGGCCTACGTTTAATCAAAAAAAAAGGAGGAGGTTCTCAATTCGACCCGTATGTTTTTTTTTTATGTTTGTTACGCGATAACTCCGCCAATTATGAACCGATTTGAACAAATCTTTTTTCAGCGTATAGGTAATACCTCAAGGGTGGTCCCATTGACACCAGGTCAGGATCTGATGATGGGATCCTGGAGAAATCGAGAGAACTCTTCAAATATTATAGGCACCTATAGTGATTTTTGTGTTTTTCATAATAACTCGTGCAAATGCACATAGCATAATATTGTGATGCGGAACTGCTGATGAAGACCACATATGGCCACCAGATCTGCTCAATACTAGGTACAAATACAATGCGTGGCTGACGGGCAGGCAACGCATAGCCTAAACCGGTGGACCTAGAGCCATGAAACTTTGTACAGGGGTTCCTTAGTCGCGTGGGGTAGCACTGATATAGGATTTGACAAAATTTATTCCCCAAGGGGGGGGGGGGATAAGGGGTTACAGTTAGTATTAAACTCAATCTAATCAAATAGGGTTTGTGGAAGTCGGTTTTTTCTAAAGTTTACTTCTTGTTTCAATTATTAAGTTATAAAAATGTATATTGTGCTCGCTTGTGTGGACTCAGTTCCCAAATAAACGATGTAAGTCATCTTGCGGTTCGAAATTAGGAGTTTCCTAAATTCAGGCCCAGTTTCAAAGAGTTCGCAATGTTACAGGCGATGAATTCGAAATAGCGATAAGTGATTGGCTAAATATCAATTTAGTTTCGATTACTTTCAAGGACCCAACATGCAGTAAGTCTCCAATAAATATTAGGGAAGATTACTTATTACTTAGTGCCACTAGCGAAAATAAAAAATGAATTAACGCTAACGCTAACTAGTGGCTCAGTAACTCAATACGACAGGGTATAACAGAAGGGTGTAGTCATATTTTAGGGGTTGTTAGGGAGATCATTCTGAGCAACTTTTACTATGAAACCGATTTTATCAGAGCAACTTTAATATTCACTTCTCTATACAAATCAGCTGACCGCCCGGATCAAAACGTATGGAGCAATGACAAATAAAGTTGCTCTGATCAAATCGGTTTCATAGTGAAAGTTTCTCAGAATGATGTCCCTCACAATCCCCTAAAATATGACTACACCTTTCTGTTACATCCTGTATATCGTGTAGTCGAATGCGATGAAAAGGCCCAAGATGGACGATTAACATAACATAGAGTCACGCACGCCACATCCCATACGGGGTGGCAGAGGCACAACTGTGCCCACTTTATGCCAGTGATTCAATACACCACTTTGCGTGACAGGGGGCTAGGCTATGGAGTAATTCTGAAGTGCGACTCCCGACCCACAGACAAACCAAACTAACATTTGGTTTTGTTGGATGTATGTGTAGCCTGTAAGATTATAATGCAATAAAAGTCTATTCTATTCTATTCTAATTCTATTCTAATGAAGGTTTCTTCACGATGTTTTCCATCACCGTTAGAGTGTCCGTATGACTTTTATCTCATTGTTACTGGCCAGCACCGGGATTCGAACCTGCAGCTCCTGCGTGACAAAACTGCGTGGTCTTTACCATCTCGGCGCACAGAAATGCAAAGAGGGGCGATGGACCGAGTCAGTACGTCTCTGTTCGGTGTATTTCCTTAGACTTAAGTAGAATTACATAAAATTGAATTTTTTAAGGCCCTCACATATTTTAAAAGAGGTACGGGGGAGTTTCTTGCCCTTCTTTGCTTCCCTAAGCCCACAACTTCCGAACGGGCGGTAGTATACAAAAATATTATATTATATTGACGTTGACTAAGAAATCTGTATGATTTTATGGTCAATAGAAAAAATACTGTGACTTTGGAATGGCATTGGTAATAGCTATAGCGCGGCGCAAAAAGCCAGTTGTGGCTTGTCGATGGTGCCGAGACGCGCCGCCCAAAAAACTGGAATTTTGCGCCCTCGCTATAGCTATTAGCTTGCGATTCACTACGCGGCTCATGGCCCTGTCCCGTTCAGCCCCTTATTCGCTAACTCAGTGATGATCACTCGATGATCCGTAAAATTTAAGAAGTTATTGGTGTCGTTCAATTATCGTGTAACCAAAGGATATCAAAATAAGTCGGATAATAATAGCCGACTTATTTTGATTGAACGACACCAATAGCTTCTTATTTTTTACGGATCATCATTGAGTGTTCATCACTGAGTTAGCGAATAAGGGGGCTGATCTGATCACCCATCATAGGCCTAGTGCAGAGGGGCCTTATAAGTGATGCTACCTGTCCACGAGTATCCGCCGAGTGTCTTATACATGAGCGCGAGGTAGAGACACATCACGAGCGGGCAGATGTACTGCAGCGCCACCACGCACAGGTAGTAGAACACGGAAGCCACCTGCAACCGAGAACCAATACGAGATACATACGAGTAATTATCTTTATGCGAAACAAAGTAGCAATAGAAATAAGTAGCCAGCGTGGTTGTGTATGGCTCAATCGTATACGTATCCGGGGACATTAATGGGCTGCAATGACAGTCATTATTTACAATCAACTCTTTCTCAACCAGGAAACCAGCTGTTTCTCTACAAAACGAAACCGGCTGGAGACGACATTCTGTAGTGGGATTTTTTCAACATGGCAATAACGGTCATTACTCCGCGCGCGAAAATGTATGCGATTTAACGTTTGATTTAATTTGCCGGCGCGGCGTCGGTGGCGGCAAACGTCAAATCGCATACAATGGGTCAATGTCCGCTATTGCCATGTTAAAAAAATCTCGCTATAGAAACAGTGCTGTCTTACCTTTTTCTGCAGACGACACTCTAGAAACAGTGGTGTCAGCAGCGACATTCTAGAAACAGTGGTGTCAGCAGCGACATTCGAAAAAAAAAACAGTGGTGTGTTACCTTCTTCTGCTGGCGGCATTCTAGAAACAGTGGTGTCAGCAGCGACATTCTAGAAACAGTGGTATCAGCAGCGACATTCTAGAATCAGTGGTGTTAGCACCGACATTCTAGAAACAGTTGTGTCAGCAGCGATATTCTAGAAACAGTAGTGTCAGAAGCGACATTCTAGAAACAGTGGTGTCAGCAGCGACATTCTAAAAACAGTGGTGTCTGCAGCGACATTCCAGAAACTGTGGTGCGTTACCTTCTTCTGCAGGTCGGTGTTGGTGATCCGGCCAGCCTCGCTGCGCTGCGCGTCGAGCCGGCGCTGCGCCATGTCGAGGTAGGCCTGCAGCTGGCGTGGCATGAGACACACGCGCAGCAACGCGCACGCCAGCACTAGCGCCAGGCGGAGCGTGGCGAACGCTGGAGGCGACATTCTGGAAACAGTGGTGCGTTACCTTATTTATTGCAACGGATGGATATGGATATGGATAGTATCCCCTTTTTCAGGGGATGCATGGAAGTGGACAAAACCGTGGAGCACATGTTGCTTGCACTTGCTAATGCACTATCTATAGATACCAGGATGGCGATTCTGGGAGACACCAGTACCACCTCGGACCTTCTCAAACATCCAAGCCTCCTACTCCTACTGGAGTTTAGATGTCTAAATTAGAAAGACAGGCACAGGGGAAATCCTAAAAGGCTCCGCTTAGCATGCCGCGTGTGGGGGGAGATTTTGTCGCGCAGACTTGTAAAGCTCGCGCTCTGTCCTCCACTCTCTCCCCTGCATGGGGTAGGCATGCAGTGTTGGTGCAGAATCAATACCCCCAGAAGGAGATACTCACAGCGGCTTGTCCATGCCGGAGAAGACCCGCTCAGTGAGGTAGTCGCGCGTGATGGGCCGCACCCACAGCAGGGCGAGGATGAACGGCATCGCGAAGTTCGCGTTCAGCAGGAAGCGCATAACGCGGTTGTGTGACCCATAGCTGGGGAAAGGTTACAAGACCACAAGTTATATTTAAATCAAATTAATTGGGATGCTATCTTGGAGCATACAAATGTTGATCTTATGTTAGAGGCTTTTGAAGCATGCATTCTTAATTTGTTTGACAAATTTGCCCCTTTAAAAACAAGGATTATGAAGAATAAACCCATGCCATGGTTGACCAGCAATGTCAGGTACATGATGAGGCTTCGTAACAAGGCTCATGACCGTTATAAGCAGTCAAAATTAGAATCTCATCGGCAAGAATATAAGTCACTAAAACATTTAGTTAATGCTAGCTTATTCGCAGAGAAGAAAGCATTTTTCGACGAAAATGTTAATAAAAACTTCCATAACCCTAAATTATTGTGGAAAAATCTTAGAAATACTACATTACCAAACTTTAAGAAAAATAATGACATTCCTAATAATATTGGCACACCTAACGAAATGAGTTTGCACTTTTTAAATATTCCAGGGGTCAACTCTGTTAAGATTTCAGATCTCACTTTCTTGGAGTTTCACAGGCATGGCCCTGCTGTCTTCCAGCTTCAGCCAGTTAATGAGAATGATGTTGGTAGAATAATTTGCAAAATTAATTCTAACGCTTGTGGTGCTGATCACATTACAATGAGCATGATACTTTTGACTTTACCGCAAACTCTTAAAGTTATCACCAATATTATAAACAAGTCCCTTACCACGGCCACATTCCCAACGCACTGGAAGAACGCTATCGTGCGACCGATCCCAAAAAATAATGATCCACAAATTGTATCTGATTTGCGTCCTATTAGCATACTTCCCTATTTATCTAAGATTCTCGAAAAGATTGTTTATAACCAAGTCATCTCATTTGCGGAAAAAAACCATATATTACTAAAGCTACAGTCAGGTTTTAGAAAGAACCGGAGTACCACGACTGCCCTGCTTGATGTCGTAGATAATATACTCGCGGCTCAAGATACCGGAAATGGCACTATTCTGACCCTCTTAGATTTTTCTAGGGCCTTTGACTCAATTAATTTGTGTATGATGCTATCTAAGCTTAGTTATTATGGGTTTGACACAGCCGCGGTCAGATGGTTCGACAGTTACCTTACAAGTCGTAGCCAACAGGTGGTTTTAAGGAAGAATGATGGCTCCTGTGATGAATCGCAAATCGCCACAACTATTAGAGGTGTCCCCCAAGGTACAATATTAGGGCCTTTGTTATTTATTATTTACAGTGCTGACATCATAAAATGCATTACCCACTGCAAATATCATATTTATGCAGATGACTTGCAGATTTATACAGATATAAATAAAGTAAATTTTTCGGTTAAGGGCCCTCTCCGCCGCCGCCCGGCGTCGTTTCTAGGCATTTGAGCGTACCCACACAACAACCGGTGCGCTCATGCACACATGCAAAGCCGCACAGTGGGACAAAAACAACCGCAGCCCGCGACTTTTGCAGAAAGATGTGCAGAGGAGAACAATTATTATTATTATTATTTAAACACGCAGTGTTGTTTATTGATTATTGTCATTGTACCTATTGTATGTCACATATGTTGCGATTACTTTTTGTCTGGCATTTCTTGCCAAAGTATATCTAATTATCTACATATCATTATTCATACTTTTGACAGAGTTGATATCTTACCTACGTTATGTTTAAAATTTAAACAACATTAAAACATTTAAACTATGTTTTAAAAAAAGTTTAAATATTTAATGTAGATTACCATTTAGACAGGTGTCAATATTTAGACAGATGTCTCAATGAAAGGTATGATGATTTTGGCTGTCAAACTAAAAACTGGCATATCTCGGAAACTGCTGATCCTAGACCTCAGAACAATAACTTTAAAAAGCACCCTAGACCACCGGTTGGTATCGAGATGTGACAGCTCTCGGCGAGATCTCAATTTCTGATGACAGCTGTCAAACTAAAAACAGTCATATCTAGTAAACTAGTGACCCTAGCTGGACCAAAACGGTTTGTATGGAGATGTAGAGCTGGCAATCGATTGATATTTTAATAACATACAAGAAATATTCTTTGACAAAATGTTTGTATTGTAAATAATAGCGTTTCTGAGATAATTCAGTTTTAATATGTAATTAGATGGCTACGACATTTTGTCAAAGAATATTTGTTGTTTTTAAACTGTCCTCTTGCTCCGACGTCTTTTGTTCTTCATTGTAAGTTTGTTCGGCCTATGTCCATAAGAGAGTATACCGATTACATCCTCAATCGATAGACATATGTTTTATAGGTACAACGCAGTAATGTTAGGTTTGCTGGAAGAAATCTCTTAATAGAGATAAGCTCGCCTTTGTCATGTGTTGTCCACTTTCAATTGATAACCTTTCATTTTGATAAGGTACTAAAATTAGAAAACCATTTCGAGATTTAAGTGTTCTGAGCTCTTAGATATTTTTTTCAGAATTTTTAGATCAGTAATTTAAGAGTTAAATAATAAAAACTGAAATTTTGTCCAAATTATCAATTTCAGGATTTATGGCATGTGTTCCACAGGCTAGATATAAATAAAAAAGCAACTGTCAGTCATCATCTGTCATCTAAATTTTGTCATTGCTGGTTGTCAACTTGTCACGAAGTTGCACAACAACAAAAGAGTATTTACACATATTGACAGTGCGTTCCGCGACATCGCCGTCAGCGCCATAATCGAATACAGCGTCTAAGATGCCATCGTTTTGTATCGCCAACAGCTCAAAACTGACTCGGACTGTAATCGATTTTGGCGTGACTCGGAACAGGGGGTGATATTATGACAGAATAATGACTTTTTAATTTTTATTGATGCAATGACGGGCAAAAGTTCAACGTTTTATAATCCCGACATTGTACTTACGCCCTTTTAGAATGAGTAACTCTAAAAATCTTGAATTATAACTTAAAAATAAGAATAAACACTAAAATAAAAAATACGGGTCCCATCGTTTCCCATCTATTTTCGTATGAGATAATAAAACCAGCTGCTATTTTTTTTTAATTGTTATCAATTGTAAAATGTGTTATTTTGTGCAATAAAGTATAAAGTAATGTTAGATGCGTTTATGGTAAACTAACTACACCAATTTAGTTTAGTGTACCAATCTTACCTTAGAAATAAGTTTTCCATTTTGATTTCTGAAACTAATTAAAAGCATATTTTATACATAAGTAAAATTTATTCAATAAAAACACAAAATAATACACAATCACTAATAAAATAACACACAGGAACACAACAAAACATACTAACTCAATAACTACATGGCTAAACAGGAGTACACAATATAATATAACATAACATAAAATAGTGTCACGCCTTTTCCCGTACACATATATATATTATACGTGTATAATGTGTAAGAACTCAAATTAGTGATCACTCCCCCTCTCTCATACAAAAACTGTCAACCTAAGACTAGAAGAGAAGAATGTTTTTATACTGCTCAACCGGTTGAAACGAAATTTACAATAATCGGTTAAGTGCGGGTCGGTATCGCACACGAAGGGTACCGTACCATCGTACAACAAATCAAAAGCACTCAAAACAATAAAAAAATAAACAAAAAGAAAATTTAAAAAGTTTATGCCTTCACGAGATTTGAACCGACGACCTCCAGATTGAGAGTCTACATCATACCGCACCGGCTAACCACAACCATGTGGGTTGACCCGAAATATGCTATCATATTTAAATGTGTAGTATATTGTGTCTATGACATGGTTGCTATGACAATAAATAAACAGTTTCAGTCAAGATCTCCATTTTGAAATGCGTAAGTGTATCTAAACACGTCTCTTGTATCGGGGCCCCCTTTAATTTGCAATATCTCTCGTATTTCAGTATTTGTGGTTGGTGCGGCAACAGATATACACATTCTGTGAAAATTTCAGCTTTCTAGCTATTACGGTTCGTGCAGACGGACCCGGTGACAGACAGGACGGACGGACGGACGGACGGATGGACAGACGGACAGACGGACAGCAAAGTCTCAGTAATAGGGTCCCGTTTGGCACCCTTCGGGTACGGTACCCTAAAAAACTGGTTTTTACAAAAACACATAAGTAGGTACGCACTGCAATTCGTATAACCACGCTATCGATATAATCACTATAGGCTGAGCAGTATAAAATATGTGACTTGCTTCTCAGAAAAAGCGAAATAAGTGTTTAATATTAAGAAATTACCTACAATACCAATTGCCAGATAGGGGTAGTTGTAGATAATGGGGGCTATTTGGGAGGTGTCAAAACCACTAAACTAGAGGAACTAAAGGCACTAAACTGACAACCTTCAAATCCGACAGTTCTTGCGCGGTGGCCACAGATTCCATTTTCAAACACACCATTTTAATTAGTTTAGTTAGTATAGTTCATGTTGCCTCCCAAATCGCAGGCAATATGTATTTGTATAAATATATTTTATGGTAAATTATAATATTTTCAATACTTAAACAAATAAGCTCAGACCAAAGTAAGTATATCATGCTACTTGCACAAAAATCATTTTGACATGTCAAAATGCTTGGTTACCAGATCTCTTACGAGGTCTTTGTCTATAGTAGACCTCGTCGGATTTTCTTTTCCCCATTTTTCCTAAAACAGACAAAAAAATCATAACAACGACTTCATGATAAGTCACATAATATAAAATTTCAATTACGTAGTATGTTCCAATTTAACTTACGGACCGCTGTGCGGCAGTGTTTTGTGTCGATACACAAATTCTGCGATCTATTGTTTTTGACACAAAGCGACGTGCTCTCACTCCGAAGGCCCGCGGCCGACTGAAGCTGACAGGACTCACCGCATCGGTGCCGCGAATTTGTATAGGAATTTCAATCGGAGAAATTTGATTAATTTATATTTAATTATCTTCAAACTTCTAAGTAAAATAACTTATGAAATATTATTAACAGGTCTTTTATCTTTGTAGACACCTAAACAAATCCGGGCCAGTGTATGGGAAAGGTATGAAATATGTGAAGACGCTAAATGCTGTTTTTTGGGATATTTACGGTTTTAGTACAACTTTAGCAATTATTTTCGAAGTGATCATTGATTTAAAACTTGATTTGAATGTGCTTACTAATAGAACAGTTCTTTGTTATTCTTTGTATTTTTTTATAGGAGATAACAGTAACATTTCTTTAACAAATTTCTGAAATTACCAGAGGATGTTTTCATATGTTACAACCTTAATGTTCGACATATTAATAATGATTTGGATAGGGTGGGCGCCTGGGCTGTTAGGAACGCTTTGGTTCTAAACCCTGCCAAGTCAAAATATATGATTTTAGGGTCTAAAAATCAAATCGAGACACTTAAAAACTTAAACCCACAAATTTCAATCGCGGGTGTCTTGATTGAACGTGTCAATGAGGCTCGCAACCTTGGGCTTATCATGGATCAAGAGCTTCGTTTTGAGAAGCATGTTCTTGAGATGGTCAAGAACTGCTTTTATAGGCTTAGTATATTATATAAGATAAGATGCTTTCTAAGCGAGCAAATGCGTGTCACGCTATGTGAGTCCTTGGTCTTGTCAAAGTTAAATTATGGCATATCAGTTTATGGACCCTGTGTTATCAAACGGACGCAACGGCTATTGCAAAGGGTTCAAAATGCATGCGCTAGGTTCTGTTTTGATATTCCTTCACGCGGGCACGTAACACCCTTCCTTAACAATGCCAACATTCTTAAGATACCCGGCAGACGGGACCTACATCTAGCCTCGCTCCTATTTGGGGTCATAAAGCGCGAAACACCCGATTATCTTTATGAGAAACTTACCTGGAAGCATTCACACCATCGCCAGTCTAGGACCACCACGAGTCTACTTTTAATCCCCCGTCACGGGTCTGCTGCTTTTCGGGGCAGTTTTAGATATTTGGCAACGAAGTGCTGGAACAATCTGCCGCCACCAATCCGTGATCTAAAATCTATAGCTCATTTTAAAACTATGTGTAAAAATCATTTTTTAAAACTACAAAAGTCAAATGTCTAGTCCCGATGAGCTTCCGCGTTAGTCGTGTAGTTGATTTTATAGTGTCTTAAGTCGGATGACACTTTTATAATTTCTTATTTTCGTATTTTATGTACTTTATATTTACACAAAGCACACAAGTATTTTGTTTATTTATTTATTTAATTTTCTCTTTACATATTATTTAACAAACATATTATTATTTAACACCCACCCACACCACAATATATATGATTTCCACGCACGATGTTTAGGTACCGACAGAATATCAGCGTTGCAGGACTTGCTGCAAGTCCTGTAGCACATGCTGAGTCGGAACCCATTTGCTGTTACGGTACACAGTTACACACCACATGGGGAATTTGGTCATTTAATTTGTATATTTAAAAACTGTGTTGTGTATTATAACAGCAAATAAATTGATGTTCTATTCTATTCTATTCTATTAAGTTATTATTGTAGTCACATATAAAGTTAGGCACAGAAACAAGGTATCGCTTAGAGCTTTGTACGCCACGCTACGTAATTTTCAGTTTTTTTTCCAAGGATAAAAAGACTTTTGAATTTGAAACAGCAATAACGTGCGGGTGAACGAACCATGCGGGTGCGCCACTGGAGGCGATTTTGGAGGTGTCAAAATCAATTCAATTAAATTTTTGGATTAATGGCTTCTACTGTGGATCCCTACAGTAATTCCGCCAATATCACATGACACGAAGGGATTAAACTAAGGCACTAAACTGACAACGTCAATTCCGACAGCTCTTGCGCGGTGGCCAGGCCACAAATCTGGGGGCGCGGTAGCGCCCCCAAGCCAAGTCGAGCAAAAAGCAAAACATACGGGCGCAGCAGTAACATCCTTTACAGGAAGCCATTCAGAGCATATTTGACCTACCTGTTACTCCGTTGTGGATAAAGATAGAAACCTGAATTCCCGGCGGCTAAAAGGCACCATGTCATAAGACATATTCTCAAAATTTCAATAAATTTGAACCAGTAGAGTTGAAGGTACAGCAATTCAAAGTTCCTCAATTTTGACACTCACTGACTCACTGATTCACGATCATGAAAACTCAAAAGGTGACTTCTAGTGAACCCACAAGCTTAAAATTTTGAGCATGGTTAGAGTTTAGCCTGCAAAGCCAAGGAAAACTCAAACATTGCGCAATTTTAGCCCCAATTTCATAATATATTAATTATCAATAAGCTCAGTACACGACTACTTCGATTCATCGCTATTCCCCATTAGATGTCGCTAGTCGCTATGTGTATCTTGAATCGCGGTATGGTTTGGTTCCAGCTATGATTTAAATAACCGGCCAAGTGCGAGTCGGACTCGCGCACGAAGGGTTCCGTGCCATTATCTATAAAAAACCGCAAAAAAAATGTATGGGAGCCCCCCTAAATATTAATTTAATTTTAATTTAATTATTTATTTTTTAAATAAATAATATACTCAATATATTGTGAACACTTTAAGCGTCTACCTGCTACCATTATCAATATCGAGCAAAAATGAGCAAAAAAAATCACGTTTGTTGTATGGGAGCCCCCCTTAATATTAAATTTCTTTTGATTTTTAGTATTTGTTGTTATAGCGGCAACAGAAATACATCATCTGTGAAAATTTCAACTGTCTAGCTACCACGGTTCATGAGATACAGCCTGGTGACAGACGGACGGACGGACGGACAGACGGACAGCGAAGTCTCAGTAATAGGGTCCCGTTTGGCACCCTTCGGGTACGGAACCCTAATAAAGCGGTTACAATATTGTCTAATATCGCTATTCCCCATTAGATGTCGCTACACTCTCAAAAAAATATTGCCATTGCTACAAAAAAGCTTTGATGCTGGACAGTCGTCAAAGGTGCATAGTAATGAAGACAACGTTTTTATTGTTACTCTTCAATTGCTAATGCAACAAATTTACCAACATTGATGTAACAGCAATAAAACAACTGTTGAAATTACAATGCTAAAATTGTTCATGTCACAATAGGATTTCATGTCCTTTTGTTCCCATGACAAATTCCTTTAACTATCATATCAAAGTATATTGTCCCTACGTCTAATTTCCCTTAGCTACAGTATCAAATCTGCTTTGTTCCGATGACAAAGTATTTTGCTACTCTAGCAAAGTAACATTTTTGATCTGGATACCTGCACTTTGTTAATGGTACACCATGAACAAAATATATATACTCCACGAAGCTACTGCCTATTATTCCAGGAGTATGCGTACCCTGAAATATGCTTATTTTGTACACCAAACACCATACATGCGTATGGTGCATACATAGAGAACTCCGGTCAAAGTACGCATACCTCTAATAATAAAGGCAAAGAAGCTTCGGGGAATATATAATTTTTTCAGTGTACCATTTACAAAGTGAAGGGATCAAAACCTACAATGTTACATTACTCGGGGAGCACAAGATATGATAAAGAGGATAGCGGTATTTGAGAATCCTAAAAGAAAAAACGAAGACATTTCTATCAAAAGTATGGTATATTAATCTCTACTCGAGTCACACTAGGATTACAACAAAGAACAAAATATTTAATACCGAGTGTTTGGTGTATCAAGTGAAAACACTTTTTGGGGAGTAGGAGACATTATCCTGACAACTTTTACTGTGAAACCGATTTGATCGGAGCATCTTTATTTTCCACTTCTCCATACAAATTAGCTGATGACTGCTTGGTGCTTAAATTTTCTGCAAATCCATATTTCTTCACGCACGACGACGGCACGAGCACAAACACAGGTGTTCTTTGCACGAAATTCACGTTGAAAGTGGCAGAGTCAGAGAAAAGGTTTGCGCTTGCGACGAACAAGTACTTTGAGCTACTGCCGCATCAAAAACACACTTAGCCGTATCAATAACACAACTAGCCATAGTAACAACGCCTATTTTGATAGATTAAACTTTGCTACAACATCACTTCATAATAGGTGATAAGTTGGCAACGTGCCGTAGTTATCCCGTTTAAATATTTTTAACATAGTTACCGTATCTACGTGTCTTTAGCTGAAATAAAAAAACAATTTCAACAATAAAAAAGATGTCACAGGCACTATGGGCCTATAGCTGCAGCGACGATGCACTTACGTGTGGTAACAATAAATTTCTAACAAAGCATTTATTGTCGCTTTGTCAGCCGATTTTTCTCTGAGTGTAGGTGTGCATTTCCTGAATCGCGGTATGGTTTGGTTTGAGGTATGATTTATATTTATATAATTCACCGCCCAGACTTGTCACAAATCGTAACATCAAAGCCACAGAGAAGAGCCCATAGAGATAGGGAAAGGGCTTTGAGAAAGTCGGTAGCTAACGCACAAGAAATAGTACCCGAAAAGAAAAAAAGGAAAGTTACTTACAAAAAGAAATGAGATCCTAACAAAACATGCATATGCATATACAAAAAAGCCAGTCTCGCAGCCTGCGCAGTTTATTCTACCGTAAAAAGTTGTGAGATCTAATTTTAAACCAAGTCGGTTAATTTAACCAGTATCTGTGTATGGTAGAATCTTTCCAACAACTTTATTATCGTATACTGTTAAGTACCTACCTAATTAGTTAACTAATAACATTTATAGTGATCGGATCAATATAAGACATCTTTATTTCTTCAATAATAATTAGAATAACTTGGCAATCGCGCTTAACTGACCACTCTATAGCACCCAGAGCACAAATGAATATTATTACTCAACACAACATATCTCTAAATAAAGATAAACTTAACTAATAAGAAAACAACGAATTATTTCGGAGCGAGAGCAATAGGTACATTACGTTGCACACACGGTCCTATAGTCGACAACTTTTCTACGTGCGATTGCCAATTCATTCTAATTATTATTGAAGAAATAAAGATGTCTTATATTGATCCGATCACTATAAATGTTATTAGTTAACTAATTAGGTAGGTACTTAACAGTATACGATAATAAAGTTGTTGGAAAGATTCTACCATACACAGATACTGGTTAAATTAACCGACTTGGTTTAAAATTAGATCTCACAACTTTTTACGGTAGAATAAACTGCGCAGGCTGCGAGACTGGCTTTTTTGTATATGCATATGCATGTTTTGTTAGGATTCCATTTTCTAACACACAATTTAAGTCAATTCTTTGCCGGCGATTCGCGCAGGATACTACTTCGACGAATAGCACCGCACCATATGCGGAAGGCGGTGAAACTGGGCTATTTGAACAGTTGGTAGTTACCGTAAAGAGTCCCAGTGCATCCTCGCCACCCGCAGTCCGGGGAACGTGAATAGAGCTCCGATCAGTGCCGCCCAAACTGCCATGGATAGCTTCAGGATCAGCTTGGATGCGGGCCCGCTGGATGCAGAGAAATAAACGCTACAAATAAATGTAATGTACAACCACTGTCTTGTGGAGTCTTCTATAAGTAGTTCCAAGCTATTAATGTCAATTAATTGGTTTCGTGTACAAAGTCCAGGAAAAATTACAAATTAGACAGCTATACAGCTCTATGGATAGCTCTGTCCCATTCCGGCGCCCGTATGCATATTGCACAGTTTGTTATTAGTCAAAAGGTAGATGAATAACTTACACAGAAGTCAATCCCTGACTCTCGAGGAACTTCGAAGCATTTTCGTAGAAGCTGTCATAAGCAGGATCTACACCGACTTCCAGATTCTTGTCGTCCACTATTAGCACCATCATGGCAATCAGGAGGAAGACACAGAATGCAACGATGCATGTTGAACGCTCACCCATTGACTCTTCACTGGTGAAGTATTGCTTAGTTAGGGTGAGTAGGATTTTACTGGGGGTTGAGTTAAGGAATTATTGACTTTACAAAGATTACACAGTAAAATTATTCTGAGACAATGCCTGGTTGATGATTCTGATTCATCAGTTCTGCATGCATTTTGTGTGAAGTGTTGCTTGTATGCTAATTTGACAATAATGGCATTATATGTTAGGCACCTAGAAAATAACACTTTTCATGGAAACTTTTCATGATAGCATAGAGTAGGTACCCAAAAGTAATATTTTTGAAGATATGCAAAGTTGTACTGGAAATACAATGTTGCTGTTTATTTGCCTTATTAATCAGTCAAAGAGGCCTTTGCCAGAGAGCGATGGGTTGATACAGTCTGTAGGCTGATATTGATGAAGATGAATCAGACAAGTGAACTATATTCCCACCTAATGTTCCACTTTCGTACTTAGTAGTTTAGCTGGGTAATAGAGTACAAAACCAATGAACATTCTGCTTGCTGTACCCAATTAAGGGTTAAGAATATTTTTATAAAAAGGATACAATGAAAATAGAACAACCAGCAGACACCAGACCATGCTCAAGTTGAATTCATCCTTCAGTGGAAAAATGGCATTGTACACCTGAAACACACAATGTATTAGCACACCTATTCAGAACAATTATCACTTTTCCAACACCAGTTCAAATTAAAACTTACCTCTGACAGAATGTAGACTATACCAGAATATAAAGAAAAGTCTACCATCCACTGGTATTCTGTGTAGAACCGCAGGTGGATAACATCCAGGGCGGTCACAGGGGCTGTCTCCAGCTGAATCTCGAGACTCCGCGGCACATGAAACGTCTCCACCTTCCCATTCTGATGATGATCACCTTTACCACCCTTCTTAGACTTGGGCTTGTCTTTCGGCACCCCCGCGAGGGTCTTCAATTCATTGTTGTCCGGGTACAGGTATCTTATCAAGCCTCTATTACACAGTAGCCACCTCGCGAATGAATAGTTGCCAAGTTTCTGGATCACTGATCCCATTATCAGTGTTATAACAAGTTGGGCACCGAGCACAGCCTAAAAATATAATAAAACGGAAGTTTTCAATGAATTGAAGGAATGTTTGAATGCCAATAATCGTGGAGGCTCCAGTACGTACCATTTTGATGCTTGTTTCATTCAACGTTAGTCTAAAAATAATTTAATATTTTTATTTCTACTAGCTAATAATAACCTCAATTTAGATGTACTCCCACACAGATACTGTTCTTACGCTATGAAAAGTATTTTTGATCAGACTAAAAAAGAGAAAGCAAGAGCAAATCTACAAATGAAAGACAAAGGTAAAAGTACAATTTGACATTTCATGATGACCTATTCAATTTGGTCATATACTATTTAGCTCCTTTCGTTCAGAAACTAGCCTACATTTGTTGAATGTTACTGTTGAAAGTTACCTCTAGATTTCACATTTCATTTTAAGAATTCAGTAATTTTCATTGTTTTTCTAGAACTTTATCTTCAAAGCGAATAGCAATCGTGGAAAAAATAGAAGATGAGTTTGATGAATAAAATATTTTTATTTAAAGTATTTTTTAATTTCAGAACGGGCCACAAAATGTCAAAAAAATAATAGGTTGCCATTTCCTCAGATAGCAAAATGCTTTGGATTTAAGGATATTAAATTATATTTGCGATGCGTATGATTTGAGAGGTTCTGCTCGTTCTTCCGGCTGAAAATGAAAAATATTTGACATTAAAATTAGGCAAAATTATGCTTTCATCCTTTGGAATAGATATTTTCAGACGTCTTGGTGTCACCTGTCCTGTCATGCACCTTATGGGGGTGTCTTAAAGCGGCTTCCCACGGTGCGCGATTCTACGGATCATCACGCACAGCCGACGACCACGGACGGCAACGCACGCAGACAGGGCTCTTTCCGACGGTCCGCGATTCTACGGATCATCACGCACAGCCGACGACCACGGACGGCAGCGCACGCACACAACACCACTACCTCGTGTCAGCGAACAAGCAAGTTCTGACCTGTCGTCTGTGCTACCACGGACGCGCTCGGATCGCGTCGCACCGCACCTTTGAAGTTACCGCCTCGCGACGGATACGGGCGCACCGCCTGTGTTACCACGGACGAGACCCTTCCCACGGTGCGTCGTGAGTGCTGGTCGCGTCCGTCCGCGATATCGCGCACCGTGGGAAGCCGCTTTTAAAGGTAGTCAGAGGGACTCACGGTGCAATCTGTCTTGCAACTTGTCGCTACAACTTGTTGCATGCAACCTGCAACCTACCTAATCACAATGCAATCGGTTGCATGCAACCTACAACCTGTCTACTCACGATGCAATCTACCTGCAATCGGTTGCAAGGCAACAAATTGCAGCAACGAATCGCGAGACAGTTGCATCGTGAGTCCTCTAAGGTGCTATTCCGATCCGAAGCGAGCTACTGACTGCAACTGCCGACAGCACGTGCAGCGACTGATGCAGAAAACATAGTACACACTACAGTACACACACAGTCGTGCCGTGCATATATGCAGTTGCAGGCTGTCGGCAGTTGCATGCAGTCGACAGCTCGCTTCGGAATAGCACTTTTAGGTAAACTTAGATACATACAAATCATACAAAACAGTAAATTCCAGTTCACAAGATCGCCAACTTATACCTACCCTCGAACTAATCAATCAACAACATTGAATTATTTCACTGGCAAGTTAAATTGTGGGTAAAAATTTTTTTTGGATATGACATCCCCAAATATGTCGCGTTGCGCGGACGTTTGACGGAAAAAATCTTTTTCACTTCATTGATCGATTTTGGCCAAACCGTTTCGGTTACGTCGCCGCCGAAGTCTGTTCGCAGACCACTGCGACGGAGCCCTTGTTTTAGTGTAACGAACTTATTATTTCTTTTACTGTGCGGTGAGAAAAAAGTGAAAAAATGGGGTCGATGTTCCGAAGTGAAGAGATGACATTATGTCAACTCTTCCTGCAAAGTGAAGCGGCCTATGCCTGCGTGTCGGAGCTTGGAGAGTTGGGCCTGGTTCAGTTCCGAGATGTGAGTACCTATTCCCACAATTTGTACCCAGAACCCCCTCATTTCTTCGATGCCATGTGAACTATGTACCGTTAGGACATTACTCCATCCGGCATGATTCATTGAACCAAAGTCTTATCATACCTTCGCGCTGAAAAATGCATGGGAAATCTGTGACCCCATTATTAGTTTTGATTAGATTCGACAACGCAGATAAGCTGGCTGAATTCCATTCTGCTGCAAATAATATCTGGGTCAGTCTGTACCTTCCTGCCTTCATGTGATGGCTCAACTTTAGTTTCTGACCTACTCGCTAGGTCGTCCAAACTTTTTTAGTGTATAGTTGGGGTCATTTAATTATCTTCCTGAAAGTTTCAGGTTGCGGAATTCTGTAGTTATTAAGATGATTTTTTGAAAATCTGAAAATATTGTATAATTATGTAACAAAACGCAAATAATATGCCAAAATCTATGGTCTGTGGTCAAAATATATTACCTACATTTTGTTGTATGCATATTTGAAACGATGAAAATTTATTTCATCTATTTTAAACGTAAAATATCACTTTTGATAAATTAAAAGTTGTAATTTTTGTGAAACGGAACGCATTTGGGGTGCTGTATGTCTGAGTTTTTGTTGTTTGGGCGGCCATTTTGAATCCAATTGGATCAATTATAGGTTACTTCCTGTTTGAAAACTAAAGATAGGTTTGTTAGGTACACACTTATAAGCACCGGGAGCCGGAGCGAAGCGGAGCGGAGCGAGGTGACCCCCTACTCCTGGCAACCCCACCCTCCAACCCCTCTACCCCTCCAACCCCTCTTCCCCTCCAACCCCTCTTCCCCTCCAACCCCTCTTCCCCTCCAACCCCTCTTCCCCTCCAACCCCTCTTCCCCTCCAACCCCTCTTCCCCTCCAACCCCTCTTCCCCTCCAACCCCTCTTCCCCTCCAACTCCCCCCAACAATGCAAAAAAACTTCAAAACTCAAAACTTTAAAAAATCATATCTCAGCAACTAGGCAATTCCGCGGGGGGCGGAGAAGTAGGTGGGGGCATCTACCCTCCTCCCCCTTCCCCCCTCTCCCCCTAAAGGTCAAGGTCAGTAGGTCAGGAACTAGAGTCCTTCCCTCCAACCAATATGTCTAATAAAATATTTAATTTGATAACATGTGACAGTTAGGTTGGCCACTAGCCTGACACCCCCCAACCTGCACTGAGTGTGGTGGAGTATGGCTCAATCTTACTCATATTTGAGTAAAAGGACCATGCCCCTTGGTGGGGACATTATTGGGATACAGATTATTATTTCTTATAGAGCTATTGATTATTGTTACTATAGTAGTAGTAGATTGGTTGATTTAACTATCTGGTGGTTCATCATACAATTTTTCTGCCCATAACTTGACTCTACAACCAATTTTATAATTTACAAGCACTGTGTAGAATCAAAGTAAGTGTAGGCACACTTTTTTTCAAATAAGTTAATTCAATTCAATTTATTTTATTTTAGATAACAATGATCCAATTATTTGTTAGTAACACACAAAAAGTTAGTAAACAGGATAAAATAAAACCAAAAACAAGACTATTTGTTGCTCGAGATAAGCTTGACCACCCAATGTTGGTACATGGGCTGTCAAACCTTCCCAAGATCACCCTGAGGATCTCATTAGCACTGCCCCAGGGTCTGCCGATAATCAAAACAATGCACTTCCGCATGATCACGTAAAAATCATCTATATGCGCCTCAGCAAACATCAATATCGAGATCATCTTTAAGATCCTCCGAGATATCTAAAATGATTGACCCTTATAAGAGTGACACCATTTAGGGTGATGGGAGGCACATATGTGGGGGATCTAGCACCAGATTGAAAAACCATATAGATAGACACTCTTTTTTCACATTGTACCTGAGGCCATGAGTCTCAGCTTATTTTTAGCACACAGCCATGATTTTCCTCATTAGCACTGACTGAGGGGGCGAGCAAAGCCATGTCATCAGCACAACTTATATTGTTGATGCTTTTTCCGCCAATATTGCAACCGACATGTGTACTACTCAACCCCTCAATCAAGAGCACATCATATAGAGATTGAGAAGATAAACCCCCTTGCCCTTGCCTGACTCCACAATCCAGTCATATGTCATACAAGCTATCCCCCCATCTGACACCGTTTATTTGGTTGGCATACCAGTGCCTGAAAATAGCTGACAGCTCCAAAGGCACACCCATCCTCTTCATATTCTTCCACAACTTATCATAACATGTTAGATCAAAAGCCTTCAAGAGATACAGAAAGCTGGCATAGACTGGCGTCCATCTGTCTTGTACATATAATATCTGGCTACTTTCTTTAAATTCAGAATTGCAGTTTCGGTGGATAGGCCTGGACGGAAATCAAACTGTGCCTCAGAAGCTGAATCTATCAATCACTTTTACCATAATGGTCGCAATACTGGCCTATAGTTACATATTTTTATCCGACTATACATATTTTATACCCTATGTCACCAGTCCTACACTTAACAATAGGCACAACAATAGTTAAATAATTACCTTGCTATGAATGTGTCATTATTATTATTTTTAATTTTTCTCCTGGGCAAAGGCCATTCTTTCCCCTCTTCCATTCTTTATGTTCCTGGGCTGTTTCACTCCAGTAGTTCTCCCCCTCCCCCTCCCCCCTTAAGGATCTATTTCACTGCGCCCTAATTAGGGCCCTAATTAGGGCGCAGTGTAATAGATCCTTAACTTGCAGAAGCAGCCTCTTCCTTTCTGATAACTACGCTATAGTTATAGGTCTACATACCAACCTAGAAATACTTGAAGAGCTTACTATGTTAGGTAAAGATTTCGAGTGTTTTATAAATATCAAGGAGTGGCACTTAATTGATTATTTTTATTTATTGATATCTAGATACAAATCTATTAATCTTCCATTGTTATCAATTAAATTTTTTAAACTTGATATGTGTGTGTAGGAGTCTCCATGTCATTTCATAACTACTTCAAACCATTGAAATACAATGCTATAATGATTGCTTTAAAAACTTCACGGGATTATGCACCTTCCTTTTCTACCACTATCTATTAGGTCTAGACTATACACCTAATAGGTGCCAATTATATTATTTAGTAGTTACCAGACAGAGTTACAACCACTTTTACTAACTTTCTTTCAGCAAAATAAAACAATGCCATCAAACCAAAACACCTTTTAGGAACATAAAATCAAAACTAATCAAAAAAAGAATCCACATCTTAAAGCATGCAAATTTTTGTTTAACTAACAGAACTATGATATTAAACAAAGATAGATTAATTTATAATTCTCAAACACAGCTCTTGCAGGCACTATTAATCAACTTATGTATGGGGTATAATGTCTAATATGTGTGTGCAAAATGATGAATGTCCTCTTTGTTGTACCTAATGCTCTTGCTGCATATAGTTGAATGAAACTGCCATATCCATATCCATGCCTTTAAACTTTATTTGACAGTTAGGGACCAGGGGGGTTACTCCAATCTCTTAAGTTAAGTCAAACTCAAGGTTGAATCAATACCATAACGTTTTTTCGTACTCCAACCGTCCTAATTAATCTTGAGTTAATCTTGAGTTTGATCTGACGGATCAGCTGAAAACATTCATTCAATTCGTACCACAAGGTGCCATTTGACAGCAAAGAAATTCGATTTGCATTGACCAAACGTCAAAAAAACCAGATCAAAATAAGTTCCTCGGTATGCGTCTTTTTTAGTGTTAATATTAGTTTTACTTTAGTTTTCGTGGTTTCTGTGCTTTCTTACAGCATCAATCACTTAACTAAATTTCTAGCCGTGTTTCGGGACATCATTCGGACTAACTCAGCGGTTGTCCAAGACCTTTGGGCGCGGCAATCTCTCAATGAAAGATCTATCTAGCTATCCTATAATTTAGAGCAAAACACAGGTTAAATCGAACGAAACACTTTATTTTTAACCGACTTCCCAAAGGAGGAGGTTTACAATTCGTCCGGATGTTTGTTTTTTTTTTTATTTTTTTTTTTTATGTATGTGCCCCGATAGCGCCTAAACGGGTGGACCGATTTGGAAAATGATTTTTTTGTTTGAAAGGGTTTACCTTCCCATTGGTCCCATTGACACCAGGTCAGGATCTGATGATGGGATCCTGGAGAAATCGAGGGAACTCTTCAAATATTATAGGCAGACCTATAGTGATTTTTGTGTTTTTCATAATAACTCGAGCAAATGCACATGGTAAGCATAATATTGTGATGCGGAACTGCTGATGAAGACCACATATGGCCACCAGATCTGCTCAATACTAGGTACAAATACAATGCGTGGCTGACGGGCAGGCAACGCATAGCCTAAACCGGTGGACCTAGAGCCATGAAACTTTGTACAGGGGTTCCTTAGTAGCGTGAGGTAGCACTGATATGGGATTTGACAAAATTAATTCCCCAAGGGGGGGGGGGGGGGGATAAGGGGTTACAGTTTGTATTAAACTCAATCTAATCAAATAGGGTTTGTGGAAGTCGGTTTTTTCTAAAGTTTACTTTTTGTTTCAATTATATCAATCATTAACTTAATTGACATGGTTAAGCGGCGAGAGCCTCGCTCCTTAACTAGGCTATAAGAATTTAGAATTATACTTACGAGACTCATCGGAACTTGGTTTGCTGGAAGAGATCTCTTTTTAGAGATCCAGCTCGCCTTTGACAACTGCTTTTATTTACTTTTGGTCCTTGCAATTAATTTTGTGCAATAAAGAAATTATGAATCTAACACGGTAATTTACAATGCTATGGTGACCTACACAGTCCATTGTAATATGGTGTGCGGCTTACTCCTAGTGATCAACAAAGTTTTTGAGATTTACAAATTAACCTAAAAGGCGTTCGGCGTCCTTTCAAGGCGATGATTTGCAGATCTACCAGGGGTATACCCGGTTGACAATACATAACTCAGCGCCTCACTATATTGCCAATATGGGATGGCAGAGGCACAATAAGTTTAGCTAGTTAAATTCAATACTCTATTTTGCAGCTGGGGCTAGCCCAGCTAATAGGTTACCTCGCAATGTTTGCCATCACCGTTAAAACCTTAGTCATTTTTGGTATGTTATGTGGGGTCTGCTAATATGAGAGAAGAGGAGAGAAACTCAAAGCGGCCCACAGAAATGTGAATATATTTTAAATATTATCTAATTAAGACACATAACAAATAAATAGGTACTTAGGTCTTGAATGCGCTGGTCTAGTTTCCATTAATTTTGCTCACATATTTAGGTATCTAAAGGTACATTGTCAGCACCAGGATTTGAACCGGCATCTCTTGCGAGAGAAGCAAGCGTAAACCCCACTAGACCACAGAACTCTTGCAGCAATGGGCACTCCAGAAAAAAATACATGAAGATGCACATGAAGACTCGTTGCACAATTGAAAGGACAATGGCTTTTTATTCATAAGCAAGACTTGCTGCCTTCTCTCTCATCGAGTGCTGCACTACCGACACAAGGTGGCTGCAATAAGCCAAGGTGGAAGCCTGAAATAAAAAATAGGTAGTTTAAAAACTGCATTTTATTTCATGAAGTTCAGTGTTTGTAACACGTTTAACTTACATTTTACCAGGCTCATCATCAAGACTGGAACTCCTTGACTGCACCATCTCTATGTTATGCCAAAAGCTTTTAGATCTTGCTTGTTTGGGAATCCTTGTTATTTATAACCTTTAGCCAGGCTTATATTTTGAATGAAGTTTTTCCACATACTCTCTAGTTGCCTGTGGGTCACCTTACGACGCTGCCCTTCACTGAAAAATCGAAGAAATACGTTGGAAAACTATTGTTGACTAGCTGAGATAGCGATCTTGTTATCTTTTGTTCCTGAATTATTTTTTCAGATTATATTACTATAGGGTACTTACGACATAGTAATTGCTGCAGATTTTTAGCTTTTTGCACTTTTATCTGGACATAACAACAATTTCATAGTTTCTATCGAGTCTGTCTACACTACACAAACAAATACAAGTCGTGTTCCGTGACATCGCCGTCAGCGCCACCATCGATTACGCGTATCTACAATGCCATCGTTTTGTATCGCCAAAACTGACTCGGAACGGCTTCGTAGCCGCTGTAATCGATTTTGGCGTGACTCGGAACGGGGGGACAAATATCATCAAATGTCAAACTCAGCCACAATAAACGTACGTTCAGAATACGTGATGAAACGAATGTTGTCATGCTGCTGAAAATTAAAATTTCTTTCAAAACCACGAAAACTTGTATGAAAACCACGGAACATTATGATATAAGATTGGTATAGTGTAAAATGTAGCAAGAAAATATAGTATAGTATATAAAACACCTTTATTGTAGTTTATGTAGAAAGATTAATACAACTTCTGAATGTCGTTTTCGGTTATTTCTCGGTTTTTGTTCAGAGAAAATCCCTTTTTCCAATTCCGGACCAGAGACAATTTTGTTTTTTATTCATCATTCACTCACTCCCCGGATCAAAAGCAATCTTCAGTTAAGGCGGTCATGGTACGAAATTTGGCAGATCAAATTAGTGTTGTAGTTTGGATTGAGTGAGATTTGGTCTGACTTAAAAAAGATTGTGGTAACCCTCCTGCAATTGATTAACTAGCAGCTAGCTCAATGTGGTCAACTGTGTGAAGGCCGCGTCAAGTTTCTTTACTCGAGCTGTGACCTCTCTTTTTCGCAAAGGCTAATGTGGGGTGAGGGAGAGAGTTGACAACTCAGATTCAAAGAAACTTTTGCGAACTGTACTTTGTGTGGGAAAACACGTGATGCCATATTGATTGATTGATTTTAATGGTTACCCAGTTACCTATATAGTACTATAGTAGGTCTAATTCAATAAAATTTCATAATTAACCAATCAGATAATTCAGATAATTAATTAGGCAATCAGAACTTGGAATTTCATTCTTAACTTATTTTTAGAGGAAATTAAATAAAAAAATAAAAAAGTTTAAAGCCAAGCTAAGCAAGTCTAACTGAGGAACATACTGTGCCATTTTTAGGGTTCCGTACCCGAAGGGTGCCAAACGGGACCCTATTACTGAGACTTCGCTGTCCGTCTGTCCGTCCGTCCGTCCGTCCGTCCGTCCGTCCGTCCGTCCGTCCGTCCGTCTGTCACCGGGTCCGCCTGCACGAACCGTAATAGCTAGAAAGCTGAAATTTTCACAGAATGTGTATATCTGTTGCCGCACCAACCACAAATACTGAAATACGAGAGATATTACAAATTGAAAATGGTCTCGGTACAAGATACGTCTTCACAACACGCTTGAAAAGTTTATACCAAGGCCATTTTGTTTTGGTAGGTAAGCCTTCTTTTAATGAAACTAAATTTAAATGATATGGCAATGTCGTCCCCGGACTTCTACAAAGACTTTAAATATTAATTGAGGAATTACCACGTCTCTATTTATTATGTAGAACTTTTAGAAAATAATTATAAAATTAATAGTTTTTAATTACTTTTGTTTTCATACAAATCTCAGAGCTCAGAAATTATTTTTTTCCTTTTGGCCACTTCAAGTTTGGCTGCCAGTGATGTTTTAATTAAATACTCTTTGGTGCGTTGAAATGATGTTTTGCAGTCTGCATGACATTGACATAATGAGTGAGTGAACCTCATTTTACGGAAATTGTAGATGGGTGTCTCACGTTTTCCAGTAGGAGTAGGTTGTAGAAAGTGCTGCTTACGGCGGCGTTTAGTAGGTACTAAAGGCCCTAAAAGCGCGGCAAGCTTTGAATCAATTCAAATGTTATTTTTCAACTAGCTACAAAGTTATTCTGACATAAGATGATAATTTGAACAAAACTTTTTGGGTATTTCATGAAAAATACAGTTACAGATCACACATAATTAGGGTTGCCAGATGTAGCCTTATCAATTCCTGGACATTTTAGGGTTACCAAAGAAGTTGGTTACATTTTAAGTTTCATTATATTAAAATTCATTTATTATAAACGTAGTGGTATTTTTAAAGAAAAATAACACATATATTATATCAAAATCTTCTTATGCTATGCATGTATTTAGGTCATTACCTATGTGAATATCGCTCTCACTCGCTTATCAATACTTTAACTAACTTAGATATACAGAAAAGATAACGCCTCTCTATGGCTTTGATAAAATATTTTTTTTTACATCGTAACTCAAAGCAAAAATTACCCTCTTTGGCCTTTTAGGTAAAACAATCTTTTCTATGTAACATTTAGAATGTTAACATTATGTACGTGACTAACGAAACATAATAAATTAAACTTAGATAGAATTCAGAAACAAAACACCTCTCAATGGCTTGGCTAAAACATAATTTCTTAACTTAACTCAAAACAATAAAAATAACATCTCTATTTGGCTTGCCGCCGCCGTCCACTTCTCGTTGCGTGTACGCGGCGGCCACGCTTGCTCGCTTGAATTGGAATCGTTTACGGGAATTCCGGGACATTAAAGTGTAATTACTGGACACGGGACCAGACGCAAAATTCCGGGGCTTTCCCGGATTTCCCGGCCATCTGGCAACCCTACACATAATACAGGGTGGAACAAACGAATGGGCCCTGGAGGGAAAGTACCTTAAAATCTCAAGATATCCGTCCGTCCGTCCGTCTGTCTGTCACCAGGCCGTATCTCATGAACCGTGGTAGCTAGACAGTTGATATTTTCACAGATGACGTATTTCTGTTCCCGCTATAACAACAAATACTAAAAACAAAATAAATTTAATATAAAGGGGGCTCCCATACAATTAACGTGTTTTTTTGCGGTTTTTTTAACCGACTTCCCAAAGGAGGAGGTTTACAATTCGTCCGGATGTTTGTTTTTTTTTTATTTTTTTTTATGTATGTGCCTCGATAGCGCCTAAACGGATGGACCGATTTGGAAAATTAGACCGATCAGACCTATAGTGATTTTTGTGTTTTTCATAATAACTCGTGCAAATGCACATGGTAAGCATAATATTGTGATGCGGAACTGCTGATGAAGACCACATATGGCCACCAGATCTGCTCAATACTACACAAATACAATGCGTGGCTGACGGGCAGGCAACGCATAGCCTAAACCGGTGGACCTAGAGCCATGAAACTTTGTACAGGGGTTCCTTAGTAGCGTGGGGTAGCACTGATATGGGATTTGACAAAATTAATTCCCCTGGGGGGGGGGATAAGGGGTTACAGTTTGTATTAAACTCAATCTAATCAAATAGGGTTTGTGGAAGTCGGTTTTTTCTAAAGTTTACTTTTTGTTTCAATTATATAGATAATGGTACGGAACCCTTCGTGCGCGAGTCTGACTCGCACTTGGCCGGTTTTATTATAATGATTAGATAAATAAGAAGAACACAGTCAGATGCGAAATTGTAAAATAAAACATTGTGACAGACAGATTTTCTGGCAACTTCAGAAGACTTTTCTATCGAGCAAAATTAATAAAATTAGTTTTATGGAAAAGTCACGCTGACACTCGTGATAAACAAGCTAATGAAAAAACGTACAGCAAGAAATAATACTCATCATTCCGAGCGCTTTGTGTTTTCAACCGACTTCAAAAAAAGGAGGAGGTTCTCAATTCGACCCGTATGTTTTTTTTTTTTTTTTTCTATGTTTGTTACGCGATTGCTCCGCCAATTATGAACCGATTTGAACAAATCTTTTTTCGGCGTATAGGTAATACCTCAAGGGTGGTCCCATTGACACCAGGTCAGGATCTGATGATGGAATCCTGGAGAAATCGAGAGAACTCTTCAAATATTATAGGCAGACCTATAGTGATTTTTGTGTTTTTCATAATAACTCGTGCAAATGCACATGGTAAGCATAATATGGTGATGCGGAACTGCTGATGAAGACCACATATGGCCACCAGATCTGCTCAATACTAGGTACAAATACAATGCGTGGCTGACGGGCAGGCAACGCATAGCCTAAACCGGTGGACCTAGAGCCATGAAACTTTGTACAGGGGTTCCTTAGTCGCGTGGGGTAGCACTGATATAGCATTTGACAAAATTAATTCCCAAGGGAGGGGGGGATAAGGGGTTACAGTTAGTATTAAACTCAATCTAATCAAATAGGGTTTGTGGAAGTCGGTTTTTTCTAAAGTTTACTTTTTGTTTCAATTATGCTAAAGGCTGTTTTTGCCTAGGGCGCCGTCTTAAGGGCGGCGCTTTACAAATTAGGTTGATATCGCCAATGTCACGAGTTTTGTAGATTGCACTGTTATTTGTAATGGAAATGTTAGTGTTGATTTATTGCTCGTTATCACTACCCGGGAAGGACGTGAAGGGCTCTAGGATCCATCCAAGCATTGTATGTCCAGTAAAACTATAGCCAAGTGTCCCACCAACAGCTGAACCCGGACGTCAATGCCTTTCAACGCAAGTTCGTCAACGAGGTGCGCCGATGCGACGAGATGGAGCGCAAGCTTCGCTACCTCGAGAAGGAGATCCGTCGAGATGGCATCCCCATGCTCGAGATACCGGGGGAGAGCCCTGAGGCGCCGCAGCCGAGGGAGATGATCGACCTTGAGGTGACTGAAATATAAACATTTAGCTTTCGGAACCACAAACTGTCTCGTCAGACACATAAGCAGACAAGACGAAGCACAACGGGAAGGAAAACAATTCCCAGCACTCGAGCGCGGTGCTGCTTTTTTAGGGTACCGTACCCGAAGGGTGCCAAACGGGACCCTATTACTGAGACTTCGCTGTCCGTCCGTCCGTCGGTCCGTCCGTCCGTCCGTCCGTCCTTCCGTCCTGTCTGTCACCGGGTCCGTCTGCACGAACCGTAATAGCTAGAAAGCTGAAATTTTCACAGAATGTGTATATCTGTTGCCGCACCAACCACAAATACTGAAATACGAGAGATATTGCAAATTAAAGGGGGCCCCGATACAAGAGACGTGTTTAGATACACTTACGCATTTCAAAATGGAGATCTTGACTGAAACTGTTTATTTATTGTCATAGCAACCATGTCATAGACACATATACTACACATTTAAATATGATAGCATATTTCGCGTCAAACCTGAGGCAAGCCGCGACACGAGGCAAATTCGTCGCCGCGAGCCGAGCCATAATTTTGTCAGTTTTTTGCCGTGCTCAAAGGCGCCTCAGTCCGAGCCGTGTGTTTGATGGAGACGTGCATTGCGTTTTGGCTCTAAACTAATACGTTGTGGGTCAAGCAGAGGCGTGTCGCCTCGTATTGATCCGCAACGTGCCTCGGGAGTAGTCGGGAGAGCGAGCAGCCTCAATCTGAGGCGTTTTGTTTCAAGTCGAGGCTGCTCAGCCTGAGGCTGCTCTAATGGATACGAAGCTTAAGTGGCGAATTAGGGATAGTATTGTAAGTACACTTCTAAAGGTGTCTTCGCTTTCGCTTTAGTTCTGATAACCTGATTTAAGATATCAAGTTACGTGTGAGTAATGTTATTGAGGATACTCATCGACATCATCGGATTTCCAAGCACCAGCTTTGTTACCTTGTTACCATGGCACATCTGTTGGAGTTTTTCCAAGATTTCTTTAAACAGAAACGAAATAATAACAAAAGAAGGGCAAACAAACTCCCAGTTTTTTTTTGGATTTTTAAAATAGATACCCATAAAACCATTCTAATATCCAAACGAATTGATATCAAAAGTTAACTGCTGACCTGAAACCCTTTCCCTAGGCGACCTTCGAGAAACTAGAGAATGAGCTCCGAGAAGTTAACCAGAACGCCGAGGCTCTCAAGAGGAACTACCTGGAGCTGACGGAGCTGAAGCATATCTTGAGGAAGACTCAAGTCTTCTTTGACGAGGTATGTTTTCTTAATATCAATATTTGAAATGTGAATTTCCTGTTGAATTTACCTAATGTTTTCTCCGATGAATGTTGACATTATTCGAATTCACAAAGGCAGGCGCAATGATGACCAATCGCGTCTCAAGTTGCTGCTACCTTTAACGGTTGCCGGACAAGTTACGAGCTATAAGATATACAATATGCCGTAATGTTAGCACCGTGACCAACTGTCGTAATAAATCCAATGGGATGACCGACGGCAATAAAGTCAGTAAAGTTGATGTTTCGTGATGAATAGTCTAATTATATGGACAATATACAAGCAGAAGGAAAACTGAACAGCCTTCGCAGTCATTGTAATTATGTAATTGTAGGTGTCTCTGAATTCATGATTCTCCCCTCGTTCTAAGGAATCAATAACTCACATGATATTACATTGTGATGCGTGAATTTAATCCTGATAGCAATTTTATCAAGGCATTAAATAAATTATAGTGATCTATCGGGCGATAATGATAAGATAATGTGTTATCGTCAATAACCTTGTGACGGTGTACGTAAAATGTGTAATTGCACTGTTGGCTAAGGCAGCCACATCACGAGAATACTTTCTGCTTTGTCTGTCGCCGCTGCTGTCATCAAACATGCTCTATCTGAATCTGTTTACCCAAGATTGTAGGGATTCTGGTTTACAGTAGTATGTTTACAGATTTAGATCAAATAACTACCTATGTACACGGGTTTTCAGCTGCAAAATTGACGGTTCGAGACATTTTCATGGTGTATTGTTGATTCGAAGACAATGAGGGGAGATGAATGAGCCCGTGTAACTAACTATAGTATAGGCTTTGTACAAATGATGCATAGTAACCGTCCACAATGAACAGAACCATCCTTGCCAACAGTCTGTCCGGTGAAGGCCGCCAAACTGTTGTAGAAAAAAAATAGCTCCAATACTAAATGTCTATTAAATATTGCATAATATAATATTACAGTGCTAAAAACATTCAATATTACTTTATTTATTGCGCATCTCTGTATTTTGTTTTATTAATTTTATTTTACTGTCAATGTCTCGCCATCCTATCAATTTTGATAGTATTATTCTAATCATTGTAATATTACTTACTGCCATGAAAGTAATTGTAAGTACACCGATCAATAACAGTCTCATTGAATATTACTAATTTTATATTGCACCGAGGAACACCCTGGCCCCCAATTCTACAAACGGATGGCATGCCAGTTGCTAGGACGCAGAAACCAGTTTTGTTTGTAGCTGGCGGCGGCGGCGGCGACGGCGGCGGCGGCGGAGTCGCGGCACGTCTCGGCGTTCGTCGTCGCTAAGCCCAAAACGGGTTTCTGCGCCCTGGCTATAGCAACTGGCATGCCATCCGTTTGTCGAATTGGGGGCCTGGAGTGGACATGTTGATTCTGCAACAAAGGTTGTGGTACTTCCCTGATCTCTATCCCAGGTCCCTTCACGTCAAGAAAAACTTGCCCTTGACGACACTAAAAATCTCTAAGTTTATGGCATTGTTGTCCGAATGTCATTCTCGCAGATTGTGAGTCACAATCTTACAGCCATTTTATTTAATGAGTCAGGTATCACACAGGTAATTAGGTACATATTTAATTATAACTTTGTACCGAACATGAGAACAACGTCTTGATTGAAGCGGCATGAAAATTTAGAAGGCCGCATCGAATCCAACATACAATTACCTGCTCAAACGAGAATAATGGCTTTGCTAAAAGTGGCATCCATTTTGTGACAATGACATTCGGATGTCTGCTGAGCCTGCTTCATTGACCATGGCGCCATTTTGGCGTGTGTGTAATCCAAGATGGCGGACCCGTCGCGAGAGGAGGAACAAGTCACTCTGCTAGGGGAGGAAGGACTTATGGCGGGAGGGCAAGCGCTGAAGTTGGGGTATGACTTGACACGATTGACTCTATCAAACTCTCTTTGATGCGCGTTGACTTTCATAATAATCATATGGGAACAATCATCGGATGTTTGTAGTACTTTCGGATGTCTATGATATTGATAAGGTGTGAAAGTCAATGCGGTGTCCTTGAGCAATGTTATTTTTTCAGCGCTTGTACTGTGACGCTGATACAGGAGTCTACCATACACCACTCAGGCAAGCATTGGAGTCGGCCGGTTTATAGTATATCATCAACATAACACCTCTCTTTGTGTGATGGAATGATAGCTTAGCGTAGCACAGCCGAACACAATATCCCGTCGAATACGAGTTCTAATGTCTCTAGCTTCAAGGTCCACAAATGAAAAACAATCCCAGTATGGGGCGTGCTAACAAAGTGCTGCCTGAGTGAGTTTTTTTTTACTAACATAGTTTTTCAAACATAATTTATTTTTGAAGTCCGTCTGATAGGTCTCGCGATACGAAGGTCACCACTCAACAGATAATGCAGGCTGTGTCAAATATTACTGTTTTACTTTTATTTTCCATTCCGTCTTGCTTTCTGTAACGTTGTTTTTCATCATTCATGCATGCCATTATGTTTTATTAATGTTATGTGACGTAGAATAGACATGATCGATCAACTATATGTAGACCATACTGTTTAATTTGTATTATTTTATATATGCTTTTAATCACTGTATAATGTATCGTTGAACACCTAGTGATAAGTAGTGACAGAGACTAACAGCATTTTGTTGCTATCGTCGCCGCGTGGCATCACGAGTGGTTTGGTGCTACTTTTTTCCTACAACAGGCCGGGGGGGTTGGGTGGGTTGTCTCGTTGGCGCCATGTGCCGTCTCGTGCGTTGTCTGTACATGTGTCTGTGTTTGTCCGTCGCAGCACGAGGGTGGTGCCAGTACCACAGAGTCGATGACGCGCGCCCTCATTACCGACGACCCGAGTCGCCACGGGGGCCATGTCCAGCTAGGGTACGTATGCGGGTGCACTTATGGCACGGCTGTGGCACCATCAGTTCATGAATCACGGAGGAAATCAACCCTATAAACAACTCAAGTAAAATTGGATAAGTATTCGATGAGTTCACAAATCCCGGTTAAGATCTTGACGGCTGCATCGCCTGGATCTGCCCCCAGCATGCCAGTCAACCCTGGCTAGTTGGCTACAGATGTGGTTGTGGCACAGTCGAGTCTGGTCTCGTCGTAGAGCAATAATTTAGATATCATCTAGATTAGCAACACACACAACCCATCTGGCCGGCGCAGAACAGACTCGATGACGCTAGACAAGTAACCGATCAATCAAGGTGCTCACTTGGCAGTCGACACTTTTATTATTTATCCTCAGGCTATCTCGACAGCTTTATAAATATTTGTTTCTAACAGCACGCGTTGTTTATACCTCCTCGAGACTATGTGAGCATCTTCAAGGATTTTGACTCTTGTAATCCCTTTTGATAGCTAATGAAATCTGTGCTAGGTCAAAGTAACTTTTCACTGCAAATATTGCACCGGGAAGTGGAGCACAATAGCAGTCACAGAAAGAAAAATCTTAATCAAACGTTACAGTGAGGAGCCCCTGACTTGCATGCTTGCACTGCCAGACAACTTATTCCCGAGTCATGCAAAATTTGACTGAAACTGATGCATCCGATAACCCCTGAAATGACTAAACCCGGGTGCTTAAATAATCTTAACATCAACTCCACAGATATTACAGAATCTTTGCTAGAACAATCAGAAAACCATCGAAGCTGATTCTTCTGATATTCGAACTTGGCCCTGTAAATAAGAAGGTTTAAAATTTTGCTTGGTTTATTTTATAGTTTACGGGATAAGCAAGAATCCGCCTTGGAATTCCTGCCTTGGTTAGTATGAATGTACAAATTATGTAGTTCTTATAGTTGGGTAAGTTGTGGGCAATATCTGTTTAGCTTTATCTTATAGCGTGTATGTAGATTTAATGTTCCCCTTCAAAATTGGACTTAGTATTATAATAGTATGTATTGTTTTTGTAGTCGGTTTCGGTGGGTGGTTTTTGCAATCTGCTTCTTATTTGGTGGATGGTATAATACTTTATTTTGACAACGGTGTGGTTCAATGAATTATCTACACAAACTAGTTAGTTTTTTTTGGAAAATCCTTGAACCATGTTAACCACATCACGTTTGCCTTTAACACACCATTTGATGGCTTTTTCACCATACCTAATTTGGACTTCAATGACTTCTCTACATGCAACGTCGGCGGTCTCGTGGACTTCAAGAATAGAATATGGCGAAAGGGCGACATTTGTAAATGCTGTAATAAATAAAACAGGTCGCTCGTCTTCACACTCCGGATTGGTTATTTTTATTACGGTATGAAATATTGTAGTAATTGCGGTAGTTCATGGTTCTACCAAAGCTCTTTCAACATTATTAGTCCTATATTCAGATTTACTACACGATCATCCATGTTTTTCATTATTTCACAGTTTCATATTTTTTCTTGGAATCCATACGTTAATTAAAGTAATGTGAAAAGTTGTGAGTTAAGCAGAGCATTATTATTATTCGTAGATGTGGTTTTCCGGAGTTGTGTGGAGCGAGCGTTATTTTTTTTTCACATTTTCCTATATTTTCCGACAAACCTAACAGCGTCTTGGTACGAGTGCATTAATATGTTTTTCCTGTGTATTAGCCGCGCAGATAAAATAAGTGTTTTATGAAATACAGCAAAATCATTTGACATGCTAAATGTATAATTACTGGAGTGGCTTGTCTAATAGCTATACTTATAATAGAACTCCTTTTATCTGGGCGACTAATGAATGTATATTTTCGTTTACAGATATATTGTAAGTTTTTTTCGTTCACTAGGTATATGTATTGCCTTGGCCAATTTCGTCATAAGTTGTATTCAATCTTGTATCCAACCCAACAATAGGCTATGTCAAGAGCAGATTCATTGAATAGACTCCATAGGAATCGTTTAAAAGAATAATTGTATTTGAACAGTTTTGAACCTTGAAAGCGTTTATGGGTCGAGCGGCCAATTGTATGGTATCGTGATGGTACCATATATCGATTTTTCGATTAGCATCACAACGTGTGAGTGTGACTACGACGCCTCCATTTGTTCGCCGTATAGAGTCGCCGCCGGTTATTAATAAGCTGCTATCATGTGGGCACGGACCGCTGAATACATCCTGCAGACGGACGTAACGCTGACGAAGCGTGCACGAGTCTATGACGTCATGCAGCATTTGGAAACTACGCAATGCGTCGGCGCAGACATCAACTGCTTGACTACTGCTTGTTTTCATAGTTAAGATAATTATTTCGGTTTGACAAATCACGCAGTAGTCTGATGGCATTTTTTCTACACTTAATTGCCAAGCTATTTCAGGCGAGACAAATTTTCCTGTGAGGACTGGAAAATACCACCGGTTAAACGTTTAATGTGTCTCTCAGAATAAAAACAAACATTTGCAAAAATACGTCAAACAATTTATTTGATAGTTTTTTGGCGCTGCTCTCAATTTCTTTATCGAAATATTGACGAGATAAAACGAGTCATGTTGGAATTTCTGAACCTATGACGAAAAAAGATAAAGGTAAATCAGTACAGAGATATGAAGAGATAGACCTGCCCTACGAATACATCAGATTGTATTGTACCATTCGAGGCAGCAATGCAGTAGCTATGCCAGAATTGAGAGCAAGTGCTAACAGGTATCGATGCAACCATCAGCCTTAGACCTTGTCCATAAAGGCTTGAAACGAACTCGTATGATATTCATAACAAAACTGCCTTATACATTCATGCAGAAAAATATTTATTTCGAAACAAGAATAAATAAAATTAAATTAATGTGAAATTTCCGCTCTAACCGCCCGGCGCGCCCCCGTACTCAGAGTCATCTAATGGAACATTAAACCGATTCCATATTTTAATTCTGGTACAAAATCTGTTACTTAATAATCCCTAATGAATCATCAAACTCAATAGAATGGTACAGTTTTCCCATTCTATAGCATTTAGGCATGTGAATGTGTCATACCAAATGTATAAATAACAGTTATGCCTCGTTTGGTCTTTTAAAATGGTGCAATTACTACACAAAACCTAAACACGGGACCATTTAATGGACAATATGGAAGAAAGACTCGCCACTTATCACCATATAGGCTACTCCCCCCAGTTATGAGCATAAAGTGATTCATTCACAACAAGTATTAGCACTTACATTACTTATCGTACTGTTATTGAATACAGGCTTCCGATCATCGACCTCTGGCTAGAATATTATTTCGTAGTAGTAATCGTGATCTATTGATACACTTTTAAGGTTAAATGACACGATTTTCTCAACGTTTGTAGGTTACTGTTACTGGTCGATTGCACAGCGCAGCGGTCTCACAATCGGAGGTACTCTAACATTTTTCTCGACTTCGGTATGAAACAAAATTGCGATAATAACTCTAGGAAATAATTTTAAATACAGGCATGTAATTAGCGTGATTAGGATAACAATAAAGGTGGGAGTTACGAATTTGTTTCGATGTAGAGAGTAGAGCCGATACATTTGAAATGGACATGCATTTATGTTATTTATTACCTACCATATCACGCAACAAAGTTTGGTACTAAATAATACTCGTAATAAATCAGTGAATTAGACAGGATACACGGTAATCAAAACAGTTTGTGTAAGAATAGAAAATGCATATGTAATCTGAAGAACCCCTTTACGTCCTGAATACAAATGGAAACTTTCACATCACAAGTAAACATTATGCCGAGTACAATGTGTTTGTCAAGAGAACCCTCATTTCATTGGTTTGGGGTTTTAGGCTTTAGCAGTTTTTATATTGCTAAAATTCATAATACAGAAGGGATAACAGTGGTAAGCTAATCAAGGACATTTTGAGTATTTGATTAAAATTATTAGAATAGGAATGGAATACAAGATTAAATACAAATTCACCTCATTGATGATACAATTGTTTGTTCATCACAATTCATCATAGAAACAAGAAACATATTTACAATAAAACATCCTACTTTTAAACAGTATCATTGTGAACGAAGACTACTTTAATTAAGAAACTATTGACTACTTGTCCTGTTTCTGTGAAGATGTTGGATTTACAACAATTTCAGAATGGTCCTGATTCCCTTAGAAGAGTCCTCATAGATTATTTTTATTGAAACTGACTTGAAACAGGTCTCCGCCGCCGTACTCGAGAGTAATTTAATGAACCATTAAAGAGTCATTTAATTAACCATTAATCCGATTCCAAATTTGAATTTACATACCTACAAAATCGTTTACTATCCGCGTCAATTGAGTCATTTACTAGTCTATTAAGGATTTATTTAAACAATTCACTGTGTAAATTCAAATTAGATATCGTTTTAATGATTAGTTAAAGTCTTTGAGTACCCTACGCTACGGCGGCGGTAATAATCCTTAGCGAATGCAGCGAATGGCAGTAAGATTATGCAAAAAATACATCATTCTACACTACAGTTATATGGCCCGGGAGGCTGATTCTCACCCATTAGACTCTCAATGCGTAGTCGACAAAGGGGAGGAGCTTCGTCTTTAGGCCAAGGCCCTTCGCGATTGGTCCTTCGCCCATTGAAAGACGAAGTACCGCCCGCCCCTTTGTCGAATTCGACAAATTTGCTATAGAAACGAGAATTGGCCTCCAGACTACATTCCTTGGGACACTGCCAAGGTGACAGACTGATTCCATGTTACCTAAAAAGATATCTCCAACTCGTGAAATACACAAATCACGTGGTAATTGTGCTAAGAATAAAGTACATATTTCAATGGCAGTTTTTAAGGTTTTTTCAGGTAATTTACAGCTGCCATATTTGAATCACTTGACGCGATACTGCGAGTTGTATGAATCAATATTAGTAATAATGTAAATGGAGGTGGGTTTTTTCACACGGCTATTATTTGGCTTAAAATAATGGCATTCAAATAGCTGTTTCAGTTTCACCTAGTTGACAAATTAGGGTAGTACTTATCTCAACACAGGCATCGTCTATCCAACTGTGATCCAACTTAATGGTATAGGCTGGCGGAACCACGTCTTAACGGCATTTAGTAAAACTTTTTGACACCGGGTTTCTTTAGACCCCGCTGAACACGATTCTGCCCGGTGTCAACCCTTCCCCCAAAAAAAAAAAAGGGGAGGAAGAAAGGGGTTGACACCGGGCAGAATCGTGTTCAGCGGGGTGTGATTACTTGATTAGTCTACTAAAAATCCTGTGTCAAAAAGTTTCACTAAATGCCGTTAGCCGTTGAAAGCAGAAGCAATTTGGGAAATAACCGCCAGTCTATTATATTACTCGTATGGCCGATTTCACCAACGATCCCTATCTTTTAGGGGACCCTTTATTTCCTTCAGGGGCCACCTAGCGTTTGTTTCGATATTCCCTAAGTGTAAGGGTCATCTAGGCACCTAGGGGACCCCGAATAGGGCAGTAGAATCACAAAATTAAAGTGGTTCTTTGATTTCATAAAATTTGTTTATATCTTATCATAAGTAGGTTGATTCGGTAGCCTAAATCCTAGCCGAGTGATAACTATTAAATCAATTTGATATATCGTACTCGTACCTCTGGTGATTCTACGTGATATCACCCGGATATGAACTACTTACTAGAAGTGTTGAATTCTTAGATGAACTCTTCCCCGCTACAAAAATCGATTGAGTTACATAGAACATAAGTTACAGGTGTTATTATTTACTCTGAATATTTTATTCGAAACTTCCATTCTTATGGGAAACTCTCTGAAATCATGATCTATTTCAAGGTCGCGTCTGGATATATCATTCGACAGTAACATAATAATTTTATTTATTTATAACCATCCTCCATACCTTACCTTAGATCTTAGATGGAACTTACCATCAACGTCATAAACTAATCAGGACCGTTCGTGATTATGTAAATACCTAAGTCTTTATTTACAAGTTCTAACAACATCTTCACTCTACGCATTTTGCAAACATCCTGGACGAATATCTAGATAAATTATAATTTTCCTTCTTTTTTCATTAATTTGTGATACTTCGCCAGCTGTTTACAAAATGCACGATATGTAAATAGTGTAAAAATATACTCTAGAATCAGCTAGTCTGATTAAATATCGACCCTAAGTTATTCAGACTCTACTCAAGACAGACACCTACCACATAAAATCAATACTTTATTGCATATATTTGGATAGAAACCAGCGTTTATTATAAGGGAGCGAACAGACCGTGGTCTAGTGGTGACAATGTAGCCACTTACTGGGGAATGAGCTGATCACTGTCTGTATTTAGGTCCTGTCTGTGATCACGATGCTCCTACCCGATCGAGGGTTCCAGAACACACGGTCTGATCACTTCTTTATTCTTACTTGAGCTAGGGTTCCGCACAAAAACGGTGAACCAAAAAGAGTTCCGTAGCCAAAAGAATTCGGGAACCGCTGCTCTGAAGGGCTCTACTCACGATGCAATCTGTATCGCGATTTGTTGCTGCAACTTGTATTTCTCTCTGTCTATCTTCCTGTTCTGTCCTTCCCTAGCGGTTGCAAGGCAATCTGCCTTCTATGAGTTGCAGCGACAGAGTGCAAGCTAGGTTGCATCTTGAGTAGAGCCCATTACTGTTGGTACAATCTGACATAAATGCCCCCCGTCAAGAGCTGGATTGCTAACACGCCTGCCTGTATAGTTTCGTGGCGGGCGTGATCCTGCGCGAGCGCATCCCGGCGTTTGAGCGCATGCTGTGGCGCGCGTGTCGCGGGAACGTGTTCCTGCGGCAGGCGGAGATTGAGACGCCGCTGGAGGACCCCGCTTCCGTGAGTAGCTTAGGGAACCTACCCATACGTGACAACTATGAGCCAAGACTGGTATTTTGTACTATCGTGGTGTACGTTGAAGAACCCCTTCCCCCCCTAAAATGGTCACGTAGTATGGGTACGTTCCCTTAGTAAATGTAACCCATAATGTCCCCACGAGCTCCGTGGTCCAGTGGCTTTCACGATTGTTTCTCACGCAGGAGATGCAGGGTCGAATCCCGGTGCTGACCACGAAATAAGTACGTTATGCGGACGCTCTATCGGTGATGGAAAACATCGTGAGGAAACCTTCACTACTCCGTCTACTCCATAGCTGTGGCGATGGGCTGGGCTATCACGCAAAATGGAGTATTGAATAACTGGCTAAAAGTGGGCCCGGTTGTGCCTCTGCCACCCCGTATACGGGAAATGGCGTGACCGTATGTTATGTTATGACATGGGGACTTGCTTATTTATTTATTTATTTACAATTTACAAAGTCAACAGCACAAAAACAGTTGAACATAGGCAGGATAACTTAGTCCTAAGAAAGGCCAATTAATGACTTATATTTTATAGGCCAGACATGATTGGTCAATGATTAGCAGTTATGAATTCATTATGATTTATCTTATGGTGAATTCAAGAATTAATCTTAGACTATTGGTCTTTCAAGCTCGTCAAATCTACCCCACTTAAGACATTCTCAAATTCCCTTCCAGTCGGACCAAGTGTACAAGTCGGTATTCATCATCTTCTTCCAAGGCGACCAGCTGAAGACGCGCGTCAAGAAGATCTGCGAGGGCTTCCGGGCCACTCTCTACCCGTGTCCCGAGGCGCCGGCTGATAGAAGGGAGATGGCCATGGGGGTAATGACCAGGATCGAGGACCTCAACACGGTGGGTACTATGAAGTTTTAGGTTAGCTGTCAAGTTGTCTGGGGCCTGATGCTGCTCTGAGAAACGCACTTATATTGGATCGCTATCGCATTGCAAACACCCAAAATGGCGTCATTTGGTATGCTCCTAAAGAATCGCTCGAAATAGATCGTAAATAGATTGCAAGCAAATCGTATATATAATCGTATATAATATACATTTAATGCAGTTTAGTTCTAACTATAGCTAGTGCTACGTCTGTCACCCTGACGGCGCATTTATGATAATGTCAAATTTCATAAGCAGCCGATTCGATGCAGGCTGTTTGCATGCATTATAATTATTCACTGTACTATGTAGAGCCGGTCGTAAACGCCAGTTTATTGAGCACGGGCCTCGTAAAACACCAGCGCATGAATAGACATGATGGAATCTCTGTTTTAACGCAGTTTTGCACTAAGTATACGTTGTATACGGCTAATTAACTAAGACACCGCTGGCTATAGCCAGTGTGTGACGTGAAGTGTCCGAGTTGAATTGTCGGATTACATATGTCTACGTGCTGCTAATGTGGATAGATCCAGCAGAATAGATAATTAGATGCAACTAACTATACCTAGAACTTATGATTCTTAAAGGTCCACTACTTCTAACGTGAGTCAACACTGTTCTCTGATTAAGTTTGACATCTCCACATAATTGACTTGCTTTGCTCTCCCCTTATGTTTCACAGGAAGTAGTTGAAAATATTAGTCCGATTTTTATATTACCCTTTTGGCGACTCGTCTCGATGGTTCTACTCTATCACGCATATCTTTTTACGTAATTGAATAGTAAACTATCCATGTAAATACGAAAAGAGTGAAGTCACAACTTTATACATTACTCATATAATATGTAGTTCCTCTATCTATTCATCACAGAGAGCAAATATCAGGTGACGTTATCGCGAAGTGGAAACATTTGATTCATACATAGAACATGCACGGGGTGTATGCAACAGAGAATTTTAGGGCTTTGGCAAATCCCTGGCGTGTGTGGAGCGGTGGCGGTGGCGGTGGCAGATTTGTGTGGAGCCGTGGCGGTGGCAGGTTTGCCAATGATGTCGGTCACACTGCCGCCATAACGTAACGGCGCGAACCCGCTTTCACTCCGCCCCGCCGCCGCCGCCCGCTCGGGCCTCTCGTCCAGAGTAAGGGGCGTGCGCGGTGGCTAAGGCGGTAGCGAAATATCGAACATTTATGAAACCGCCGCTTGCGTCTATACTGAAGTGACTAAGGCGGGTGTCTTGGGACGCCCAAGTCACCACGCATTCACTCTGGACGAGCCCTTAGTGTGACTTGTTCCATGGAGTTTCTTATATTTGACATCCGCGCCGCTTCCGGCTCAGTAGTAACCCGAAGCCATGCTTGCTAGGGACTTAATTAATGTATGTTGTTATTTGTGTCTCCAGGTCTTAGGCCAGACCCAGGACCATCGGCACCGCGTGCTCGTCGCCGCCGCCAAAAACATCAAGAACTGGTTCGTTAAAGTGCGCAAGATCAAGGCTATCTACCACACGCTGAATCTGTTCAACCTGGACGTGACCCAGAAGTGCCTCATCGCTGAGTGCTGGGTGCCCGCGCTCGACCTGGAGACTATCCAGCTGGCGCTGCGCCGCGGGACGGTGAGTGAACTAGTTACAGTAGTGACACCTGTCTGTTCCACCTGCACGTGACCCAGAAGTGCCTCATCGCGGAGTGCTGGTTGCCCGCGCTGGACCTGGAGACCATCCAGCTGGCGCTGCGCCACGGGACGGTGAGTGAACTAGTTACAGCAGTGACACCTGTCTGTTCCACCTGCACGTGGGGCAGAAGTGCCTCATCGCGGAGTGCTGGGTGCCCGCGCTGGACCTGGAGACCATCCAGCTGGCGCTGCGGCGCAGGACAGTGAGTGAATTAGTTACAGCAGTGACACCTGTCTGTTCTACCTGCACGTGGGGCAGAAGTGCCTCATCGCGGAGTGCTGGGTGCCCGCGCTGGACCTGGAGACCATCCAGCTGGCGCTGCGCTGCGGGACGGTGAGTGAACTAGTGACAGCAGTGACACCTGTCGTTTCCACCTGCACGTGGGACAGAAGTGCCTCATTGCCGACCTGGAGACCATCCCGCCGCGGGACGGTGAGGGGACATGCATTGTTAATTATAGTTACACCTGTAAAACCGTGACACCTGTCATAAGTCGTTACAGTACAGCTGTCAAAAGATGTGACACCTGTCAAAAGTAGTGACACCTGTTAAAAGTTGTGAAAATTATTATGTTTTCCCAGTGTGCAGATCCCAAAATATTACTTACTGACTTTGGCGGAATTATTGTGGCACCACGATAAAAGGTACAAGCCAGACATAACTCAAAAACTTGACAATAATAGCGACGCCTGGGAAACATTTTGATTTGCCATCATGTGCATCACGAGCCAAAGGAGATTCTCCAACGCCATCTGTTGGGATCAAAAAGCCTGCTATCAAAGCATCACATCATAAAACTCTTTGCTCATTTATCTGATCGCTTTGTCGCATCACCCGACAGGAGCGCAGCGGTAGCTCCGTGCCGCCCATCCTCAACCGCATGGAGTACCTCGAGGACCCGCCCACCTACAACCGCACCAACAAGTTCACACAAGCCTTCCAGAACCTCATCTACGCGTACGGTGTCGCCACCTACCGGGAGGTCAACCCAGGTACGGTTCCCTCAGATATGCTAGGGGACAAAAGTTCACAAGATACATAGTAAAATTATTTCCGATACATGTTTCGAGAAGCAACGTATTGCAGTATTCAACAGCGTTTATGCCGGCCTTCCACTAAAAAAGAGAAATGAGCGGAAGCGGAACCAGCGAGCTGAGCGGACCGGGCTGCATACAAAAAACTCTTTCTCAGTGGATGCACTTATATGCAGTTCGCCGTTGCGTGCTAAGCGGACTCCGTACGGAGTCCGTTCCGCTCGCAGTGGAGAGCCGGCATTAAGATTTTCTCCTTTTGTAAATCCATTAAATCAATGGCGGTGTCAAAACAGACAACCTTAAATCCGGCAGCTCTTGCGCGGTGGCCACAGATCCATTTTCAAACACACGATTTAAATCAGTTTGCTTTGTTTAGTTCGTGTCGCCTTGTGTGGCAAACGGACAACAAAATTATCGCAGGCCTGTTCACAACACAACAATATTAACATTAATATCTTGTTAATCTGTGCGTATGTCGCAGTTAGTTGGTTAAATCAGACACTTAACTAACACCCTAGACCGTTAATTAAAGATCGACATTTAACCAAGTCGCTAAAGTTCCGTCAGACAAGTGAGTGAACGAAACTTCTAACGAGTTGTCTAAATGTTCCTAGGCAACAAGACGCATTTCAACTTTGGTAGGGTAATAAATAAGCAACCAATTCGGTTTTGTGAAACTTCATGGTGTCGCCTCGCTCCGTTCCGCTTCGCTCGGCTCGGTGGTTCATAAAGTTTTGACCTAACACAACCTATCTTTAGTATTGGCACAGAAAGTGACCTAAAGCAACCAATTCGGTTTTGTGAAACTGCTAATCGTGAAATAATCATGGCGGAGTCGACATGTTTACAATTGCACTAAAGACCAAATTTTAAACAAAAAATAACCACTGAATACAACAATCCAACGTTGCACAACGTTTGCCAAAAAGATAGACTCTGAAAGTAATCAGCTGTTGTCGTGACGCCATCTTTATTTATTTATTTATTTATTTATTTATTTATTTATTTATTTCCATTCACACCTACCATTACAGGCTAAACCTTATGCGGTAAGTATAATTATTTAACAACAGAGAAGCAACTTAACAAATACAACAAAAAATAATAATAATCAAAAACATATTACTTTCTAACTTTATAAGATAGAATATTTAATGTGACCTTCCGGAACTCATTAGATGAGCAGTTAAAAATATCTATTTCTTCAGCTACCATATTCAGCACACGCAACGCCCGAGTGAGCGGCGCCCGCTGCAGCAGGCAAGTGCGCGCGCGCGGCATATCCAGCAGCTGCGGGCGGCGTCTCTTGCACACATAATTATCTGGCACGTTCATCTGTACCTGTTCCAGTATTACAGGGTTTGAGTGCCTACCGCGCAGCAAATCGTATAAATATGCAGTGATTGCCATATCCCTTCTTATCTCCAGTTTTGTGTATCCCACCATTCCCAGCACAAATAAGGTAGGATATACCAGAGGAAAGCCCGGGTAGACCCCATATAAACGGAGATACAAAAATCTTACGAATTTATTCTGTATCTTTTCTACCATTGCTTTATATTTGTCCTCGCTCGGAGCCCAAATAACAGCATTATATTCCAGGTGACTTTTAACCAGTGCTTCGTATAAAGATCGCAATGCGTTGATATTTGTGAATCCACTTGACTGTCTTAAAACGAAGCCTAAGTTGCGGTACGCCTTCTTACAAACTTCGACTACATGTTCGTGAAAGTTCAATTTAGACGTGAATCGAACTCCCAGGTCTCTGATCTCACTGACGCGCCGCAGTGGCTCCTCACCCATACCGTACTCACGAATGCGAGGGTTGTGAGCTCGGCTAAATGAAAGCACTGAGCATTTTGACACGTTGAAATATAGCTTATTAGTGTTGCTCCACTCTACAACACTATCTACATCCTGTTGCAGTTTGTCATGATCCGAGTCCTCACTGATTTCACGAACCAGCTTTATATCGTCGGCAAAAAGAAGGCAGGTTGATTCCCTAACTACCTCCGGCAGGTCATTTACCATCAAAATGAACTGCAGAGGTCCCAGATTGCTCCCTTGGCTGACGCCTGATCTCGTGCAATATGGCTCCGACTGGTGTCCGCTGCAGTCCACGTACTGCTGTCGGTCTCGCATGTAGCTGGCAAAGAAGGTGAGAGTATGCGGCGTGCAACCAGCATCAGCAAGCTTCCGCAACAGAATATCATTGTCCACCGTGTCAAAGGCCTTTTTAAAATCAAAGTAGACCACATCTACTTGTCCTCCAGCGTCTACTGCTGGCAACAGTTTACTCATCAGCCCAAGCAGATTCCCTGTTGTCCCCCGTCCAGGGCGAAAGCCATGTTGCGCGTCTGATAGCTGGGCACTTACCTCAGTATATAAATAGTGGTCTATGGCCGACTCAAACACTTTCGCCGGGGTGCACAGCACTGCCACTGGCCTATAGTGGCTAGGATCCGTGCCTCCTCTACCCTTCGGTACCGGTACTACACGAGTAATCTTCCATCGATCGGGAAACTTCGCGACCGCCAAGCACGTATTGAATACATGCAGCAGTGGTTCCACCAACACCATGCGGCAATCTTTTAAGACGAATGGAGGGATGCCGTCCGGCCCCACAGCACGCTTGGGCGGCAAGCGTGCGAGCGCTCGGCGCACGTTCGCGGCCTCGAGGCGCGTGAGGTGTACCCGCGCCGCCGCCGCCGCCGCTCCGCCGCCGCCGCCACGAGAGCTGTGCGCCGCCTCCACGTCCAGATCTGCCGGCTCTGGGCTGTACACCGAGTGGAAGTACCGAGCGAATACCTCTGCACATTCTTGATTTGACAGGACACGTCCACTCTCGATCAATTTCTGTTCACATGACTTCCCTCTTTTAGACCTCATGTATCCCCAAAAGGCTTTAGGATCAGTCGCCAGGTGGTTTTGAATGCGGATCTGATACCTCTCATGAGCTACAGTCGTCTCACTCTTTACTATCGCTCGACATCGAGAGAAGGCCTCATAATCTGTGCGCAATCCGGTCGTTTTGTACTTTTTATGGAGTTCATATTTTAATTTAATGTTTTTAATAACCTCAGGCGTATACCAAACGGGATAAACATGTCTAATAATGTTAAGGTTTTGCCTTTTGGGAGGCACACATGTATCTAACGCATCATTAATCTTTTCATAAAAGTAATTTAACACTAGATCAGGATCATCAATATTGTAAATTTCGCGCCAATCTATACACGCTATTAAAGAATATAATTGTTCGTAATCAGCTTTGTAGAAGTTCCACCTTTTGGTGCATGGTCGCCTGTCGTGCGTGTGGTGGCGCGGCGGGTGTGGGTCGCGGGCGGGGATGGCGCGCGCGCGCAGGCTGACAGCGAGCGGCGGGTGGTACGCGTCGACGGGCTGCAGCGCCTCGTCGGCCGCGCTCACCGCCACCCCGCCACCGTCGCGAGAGCTCAACACTAGGTCTAGCTGTCTGTCATTGCAATTAGGGACATAATTGTACTGAATGAGTTCACAGAAGGCCACAAAGTATTCGTAATATTGATTAACATAGTCAGTACAAGAAAACAAATTAAAATCACCTAGAACAATTACGTTATTTTTATACTTAACACATATTTTTTCCAACAAACTAAATAATACTCTGTACTCATTTTCCATTGTATGTGGTGGAATATAAACAACACAGCATGTAATCAAATATCGGTTTTGCATGTACACAGAAGCACACAATAGTTCGAATTTATAACAATCTAAGTTAATGTCACCCGGTATTGGTAGTGGTCGCATCTCTAGTCGCGGTGCGGCCGCCAGCAGCACCCCCCCCAGCTTGCGTCCATCCGAACGGTCGCATCTGAGTATGTGGTATCCGGGTGGTGTTATCTCCGCGTCGTTTATTGATTCATTGCAACCAGTTTCTGTGATCGCAAATAAATCCGCCCCAGAGGACTCCAGTAATGCCACAAACCTAGATGTCTTCGTCCTGAGTCCTCTGACATTTTGATATAACATACTGATTTGAACACTAGGTTGCATAGGGTTGTCGTTGTTGTTGTTTTTCTGTTGTGGAGCGAAACCAAATCCACTCACTATATTCTGCGTCGACCGGCCAGATGTTCTCATTGTTTATTTTTTCGTAATTAGCTTCCGCTACAAAAATTCTATAAGAAGCATAGTCTTTCTCTTTTTTAGGTGTTACTTTCTCTATTTTTAAATACGCCTCCTTCCCGATCACTTCTTGTATATATTCTTCCAAATTTTCCTGTTTGGTATCCTTTCGTAGCCTCCATACATGCAAACATTTCTTACGCTCCACTGCTTGAATTTGACGAATTGACGCGTTCCCTCCTTTTTTTACCGGGTTTAATTTTTTTGATCTCACCTCAATCCACTCATCCCCATCTTGCAGATTCGGAATCGGTTGTTGAACCCGTACAGTGCTTAGTTCATTATCCGAGCGAGCAGCGCTCCTCGCCATCGCCTTTGCCGCATAGCTCACTGGGGCCGGTGCTGCCACCTGCGCATCTCTAGCCGGTGGTGGTGGTGGTGGCGCCCCGGCGCGGGCGGCGCTGACATCACACGCTTCGGCGGCAACGGCGGCGGCTCCCGTTTCGTTTTTCCCAAATCCAACATGATCCCGATTTCCGCCACTAGATGGGGGATGTTGCGATAATTCATTTCTCAGAGCCTTAATTTCCGATTGAAACAATAAGCACTTATCATTCGCTTTCTGCAACTCCAATTTTAACGTTTTATTTTCCAATTCTAGTGCATTGCTATTTGCTGCTGCCTCCCTGATGCTTCTCAGTATTTTTAATTCCAAGCTATCTATTTTTTCCGCCACTGCTTCGTTCACCATCCTCATAATCTCCGACACATCCAAACATCCATGAGTAATCTTCACACCAGATCCAGTCTCCGTGCTATCGTCAATTTCCTGGCATGATAGGTTCGCTTCGTGGTCGCCTCCTGCTGCGGGAAGTTGCGACGGCAGCAGCGGCGGTAAAAACGGCGGCGCGAGCGTCGTCGTTGCTCCACTGCGGACCGGAGTGTCATCCGTCACCCGTATGCGCCTTGTTACGTTGCTACAAGAGTCACATTTGAATGTACTTCGTAATTCCGAGCTATGTTCTCTAAACTTTGACGATGTTATGTTTAGACAACTATGATGAAAACATGCCTTACATTCATTACATTTCATAAGCTCCAAACGGTCTATTGCACTTTTACACTCGGAACAAATCATGTTTATTCTGTGCACTGCAAGATTTGCGCTCTGAATTATGGTAGGTATGTTATGTAGGGGTCATTGAACTTTCCGGTTAACGTTTTCGTCTATTTCACGAGTTCTAAGATGATAATTTATTAATTAACACTGTTTCTAAAGTTATAATGATGAAGCAATATGGATAACTAATGTTCTAATAGTCACTGAGTACCTAGTTCAGAAGCCTGGATTCACTGGAGTTTCCCGCACAGGTTTTAGTCAATTTCACTGGCGTTAAGAGCTCCCACGCTCAAAAAAACACTTGTGACTATTAATTGTCACTGTCGTAATAAGTTTATGACGTTTTCTTTGTAATAATATCGAGATAACTAATATTTACGGGTTAAAACTGCAAGAGTACAAGAGAGAGACGCCGCCATCTTGTTTTAACCAACACGCTGGCTTTCGGTAAGACAGATTGTCAAACGTTTTCGACGATGCTTTATTTAAATCAAAATGCTAGTGACTTGTTTAAATGTCGTTCTTTAGTTAACGGTAGGTAGGGTATTAGTTAAGTGTCTGATTTAACCAACCAACTGCGACATGCATATTCCCTCACTGCTATCTTGTTATTCATAGTGCATATTTCGTCGCAGCTGTCTCGTGAATCTGTGTTTATGTTCGCTCGCAGCGCCCTACACAATCATCACGTTCCCGTTCCTGTTCGCGGTGATGTTCGGCGACCTGGGTCACGGCGCGCTGATGGCCATCTTCGGGTTCTGGATGTGCTACAAGGAGAAGCCGCTGCAGGCCAAGAAGATTGACAGCGAGGTGATTAAACAGTAGAACTCAATTTAAAGACTGTTTTGGGCAAATACATAAATTGTGTTTTTTAAGGCCCTCGCATATTTTAAAAGAGGTACGGGGGAGTTTCTTGCCCTTCTTTGCTCCATCCCTAAGCCCACAACTTCGGAGCGGGCGGTAGTATACAACAATATTAATATTATATTGACGTTGACTAAGTAATCTGTATGATTTTATGGTCAATATTAAATGTTGACTTTGACTTTGGGCCGATTTTTCACTCCTTGGGTAGCGTATATCTGTCTGTTCTTCTGAGGAATTTGACATTACAGAGATACTTATCTGGGTATTGAACGAATGCCCATAAATAAAATTTGTATGTTGTCAGTTTGTTTTTTTTTTTATGACGATTTGTGTGGCGTTGCGGTGTAGGACCTTACAAGCGATAGGTTCCCAAAAGGGGGTCCCCATACAAGAAACTTGTTTTGCTACACCCACGCATTTCAATATGATGGTATATTTCGCGTCAACCTACATCGTTGAGGTAGCTCAGCTGGTATGAAGTAGGCTCTCAATCCGTATGTCGTGAGTTCAAAGACTCTTGAGGGCATAATCTTTTTATTTATTTTTTGTTTTTGTTATATTGTTTTGAGTGCTTAAGTTCGACGGCCCCTGTGGCGCAGCGGTTGCACGTCTGCCTACCATGCGAGAGGTCCCGGATTCGAATCCCGGCTGGGGACAAAAATAAAACCCCGGGTTTACCTACATGTTTGTGATGTCGCTGTTTTTGGTTCCCACGACACAGGATATCCTAGTGTGGGGCCAGAAGCAATGTATGTGCCTGTATGTAAATGTTTATATGTTTTTTTTTTTTAAGTTATACGATAGTACGGTATCCTTCGTGTGCGATTCAGACCCGCATTTGACTGTTTTTTTTTCTGATCCCTTCAACCCATCCAACAGATGTGATCTGTCTCCCTAGATACAGTATATCACTAGTTAGGGAGACAGGGAACCAATTTGTATTGTGTTAAATCCATTTGTGAAATAAATATTTTTTACTTTTACTTTAGATCTGGTCGATCTTCTTCGGCGGCCGCTACATAATCCTGCTCATGGGCCTCTTCTCGATGTACACGGGGCTCATCTACAACGACATCTTCAGCAAGTCGCTCAACGTGTTCGGCTCCGGCTGGCGGAACAACTACAACGAGAGCACGCTGCGGGAGAACAAGCTGCTGCAGCTGAACCCGGACTCGGACGACTACGTGCAGTCGCCGTACCCGTTCGGGATTGACCCCGTGTGGCAGGTGAGAGGGGGACCGGGGACGGAACAACTACAACGAGAGCACGCTGCGGGAGAACAAGCTGCTGCAGCTGAACCCGGACTCGGACGACTACGTGCAGTCGCCGTACCCGTTCGGGATTGACCCCGTGTGGCAGGTGAGAGGGGGACCGGGGACGGAACATCTACAACGAGAGCACGCTGCGGGAGAACAAGCTGCTGCAGCTGAATCCGGACTCGGATGATTACGTGCAGTCGCCGTACCCGTTCGGGATTGACCCCGTGTGGCAGGTGAGAGGGGCACCGGGGACGGAACATCTACAACGAGAGCACGCTGCGGGAGAACAAGCTGCTGCAGCTGAATCCAGACTCGGATGATTACGTGCAGTCGCCGTACCCGTTCGGGATTGACCCCGTGTGGCAGGTGAGAGGGGCACCGGGGACGGAACATCTACAACGAGAGCACGCTGCGGGAGAACAAGCTGCTGCAGCTGAACCCGGACTCGGACGACTACGTGCAGTCGCCGTACCCGTTCGGGATTGACCCCGTGTGGCAGGTGAGAGGGGGACCGGGGACGGAACATCTACAACGAGAGCACGCTGCGGGAGAACAAGCTGCTTCAGCTGAACCCGGACTCGGACGACTACGTGCAGTCGCCGTACCCGTTCGGGATTGACCCCGTGTGGCAGGTGAGAGGGGGACCGGGGACGGAACAACTACAACGAGAGCACGCTGCGGGAGAACAAGCTGCTGCAGCTGAACCCGGACTCGGACGACTACGTGCAGTCGCCGTACCCGTTCGGGATTGACCCCGTGTGGCAGGTGAGAGGGGGACCGGGGACGGAACATCTACAACGAGAGCACGCTGCGGGAGAACAAGCTGCTGCAGCTGAACCCGGACTCGGACGACTACGTGCAGTCACCGTACCCGTTCGGGATTGACCCCGTGTGGCAGGTGAGAGGGGGACCGGGGACGGAACAACTACAACGAGAGCACGCTGCGGGAGAACAAGCTGCTGCAGCTGAACCCGGACTCGGACGACTACGTGCAGTCGCCGTACCCGTTCGGGATTGACCCCGTGTGGTTGTCATATATGGTTGTATAATCCTCGCAGTTCGCAGAAGTGACTGCGGTTTTCGGATTGTGCTAAATTCTTTGATTCTAGGTCTTCGGGAAGTACCCTACAGGATTTTATTACTTGGCTGGCTAGGATTAAATACTGTTTTAGTTACAAGTTGATCACTTTCTTAAACCTCAACCGATTTTAATAAAACATAGCAAGGAAGTCCTACTACCTTTTACAAAAAACCGCGGGTAAATCCATCTACCCGTTTAACCGCTAGGGTGGCACATACAGACACACAAACAGACGCTTCAATCTAATCTTATCTTATCTTCAGTTTGTTCGTTCGTATATAATACGTTCGTATATAATACGTTCGTATACCGGGTGTTTGGAGTATGGAGCGACAAAACATTTTGGGGAGTTAGGGTCATTATTCTGAACAACTTTCACTACTAAACCGATTTGATCAGAGCAACTTTATTTTTCTTTGCTCCATACGTTTTGGTCCGGGCGGTCAGCTTATTTGTATAGAGAAGTGAAAATTAAAGTTGCTCTGATCAAATCGGTTTCATAGTTAAAGTTAACTACAACCCCCTAAAATATGACTTCACCTTTCTGTTACACCCTGTATAACCTCCCGTTGGTTCCTCCAGCTCGCGTCAGCGAACAAGATCATCTTCATGAACGGCTACAAGATGAAGATCTCAATCATCATCGGCGTCTTCCACATGCTCTTCGGGGTCTGCCTGTCGCTGTGGAACCATATGTGAGTGGCAACTCAAGCTTGTCAGCACTGCTTTCTCTCTGTTTTCTCACAATTACATAACACCATAACACACACACACACACACCCTCACACACCCTCACGCACACAAAATACACATTTTACAGTCAAAGGACATCCTCCCCCCATTTTGTTGTATTAATTTCATAACTGCTTACTGCCTATTTTTATTAATTGATTATTTATACCCATTTTCATGATAAGGTCACAAAATAAGAGTCCTTAATTGTCCTATGTTCAATCATATTTTTAAGTTATAATAATGTATATCGTGCTGTGGACTCAATTCCCAGATAAACAAATAAACTGCCCGCGATATTTGAAAAGAGTTATTTGACTTTATTTCTTTAGTCCTTATTGTAGGACCGCCGGCGTTTATGGGAATGACTATTATCTTACAGTATTGTGTGTAGGACCGTCGGTGTTCCGAGGATAGATCGCGCCACGATTCTGTGGCGCTGAGCTAGGGTAGAATGGTGGGGATGATCTCGCAAAGCGTGAGAGATAAAGAGGCGTGGACTGTATGTTTGTGACGTAGAAGCTGTTTCAGAGCACAGAGGATTTTAATAAACTAGGGCCACTTGTTCCACACTTTTAACATCCGCTAAATGGAGTTTAAGCGCCGTTTAAGTACAAAACGGTCAAGTTACGTAGTCAAATATGGCAAGCAATACGTCTATCAGTCAGGTTCCCACTCTAAATGGCCGCATTGTATTTATATTGCATTTACACTCCATTTAGCGGCTGTCAAATGTCTGGAACAAGCGGCTCTAAATCGCATGTTTGACATCTGCAATTTTAGGTATCCGCTGCTCCATACAGAAATGATCGAACCCCTTTCTTCTCACCTTTCTTCAGGTACTTCAAGCGGCGCATCAGCGTGTACGTGGAGTTCATCCCTCAGATCGCGTTCCTCACGCTGCTCTTCTTCTACATGGTGCTGCTGATGTTCATCAAGTGGACGACTTACGGCTCGACCATAGGCGCCTTCGGTAGCCAGGACCCAGGTGCGTAGCTGCAGTCGCCCTTTTTCTACTTATACTACTTATGACTCGTTACACTCGGGATTCAACTCTAGAATCCTTCGCTCGCTCTGAATTGAAAAAAAACATTCTCGTCTTAAAAAATGTTCTTTACTCCCTCGATAAACTATCTACTATTACCGATTCCTTCTAATAGCAATCTCAAAAGCTCAAGGCTAATAGCTTTCAGGGGCTCTGACATACGTGTCAAAGTTGTAATTTTTCGTAAAACCCAACCCGCACTTAAAATTGAGGCCGTGATAACTGAGTAGAAATGTTATTTCAATTTTGAGAAACCGATAAATGCCTTAAATTCATTAATTAATTTACGATAGTACATTGACGCGCGGAAACGCTAGCCGCCATGATGTTTCGCTCGTGACGTCACACGTACGTCCTTTTCACTAATCTAGCTGCTCATAAAGAACAAATTTTGGTTGATGCAATCGGGTTATAGTATTTTATTCCAAACACCCAGATAGTCAGGCAGCTCAAAACACATCGTGATTTATCATTCTACCCGCTATATAACTAAAGAAAAAATATTGAAAACATGACTCGCGTGCGCGTACTCGCTCCTACTGCGTCGGTCAGTCGATCAACTTGTTGTCAGGCGACCGCATGCTATTTTTATAATAAGAAGTGATTAATTGTTGATATGGAAAAAACGCATAAAGATATGTACATCAACTGTATGTAATTTTTGATGCGCTATTTACATTTCAAGTTGCATAAAGGGCACTAGAAAAACCAAGCAAATAAGAAAAAAATATGAGACTTTTTCGTGTTTATTGGACCGCAACTATTTTAGTTGGTAGGTATTGGTCTTGAAATTATTATGTATGTGTAGGGTAATTATGTGAGATTCTAGAAAATTACGATTTGGCTGCAACAACCTGCAATAACTAGTTTTATGTGATTTTCTAGACCTCGCGGAAGGAATAAAGCTGTGCGAAATTATCGAGAATTTCACGCCCGCAAGTTTTCAAGGACACAAAATGTGCAAGATGCTGCACATTTTGTGTCCTTCTGCACATGCTACTTATATCATCAGACCCTCTCATATCGAGTTTGCGAAGAGCTAGGTCTAAACCCAGTGGCAGCATACCTCAATCGGTTCTGGATTTATTAGACGTGCCTGAGATAGCAGCAAACTAAATACTTACACTAATATATACACTACAACTTGTTTTATTTACTTATAAATCACACCAAATTAGTCACCTCTTAGAAGAATCCAAATATCTTTCATTGCCAATTTAGATATATATTAGTATGTATTAGTGTATTCATACGATATTTATTGTTAAGCTGTATTTATGTAACTGTGTATGTAGTCTATTCCTTAGTAATAGGTTCTTATATGTGTAATAATAATATCTATGTATTATAGGTACCTACTAGAATAGTATTATTGTACGCGCAATTCTTCCCTTTACCTATCATCTCCGTCTCCTACCCAACATGGTTTGCTGGAAGAAATATCTTATTAGAGATAAGCTCGCCTTTGTACATATTTTTTCTATGTTAAGCTATTTTTACTGTCATGTGAGTACAATAAAGAAATTACGAAATTACGAAGAATTAGATTTTTAAGACGGAAAATACATTATACAGAACCACGACGCACGAGTCTAACTTGCACTTGACCAAAATTATACTGCAGATACTATATTTTTCATATATACAACAACGGAACGCTTTTTTGCGCGAAATATCATGTAAAATTAATATTGAGCGCCTAGAATGGTGAAAAGGACGTACGTGCGTCACTCCGATAATAAACACACGAGACCAAGTACTAATTTTCGTCGATGGGATACTATCGTAGTGACGTCAAGTCGGAATCAAAATGGCGAATGGTGTTTTAGTCAAATGACGAACTGAGTAGAAATCACGACTTTTGAATTTTCATGGATTAATTAATATCGACGATACTCGTTTAGCGTTTTGGGTATCTACCTCGGACAAGCATTCTTAGATTTATTCTTACATGGGCCATAATACCGTATTTACCGTATGTTTCCGTGTGCAGAGATCGTGAAGACGAGCGCTTACTGCGCGCCGTCCATCCTCATCACGTTCATCAACATGATGCTGTTCAAGACGGAGGAGAACCAGCGCAAGGTGTGCGACGAAGGCATGTACGCGGGACAGATGGGCCTGCAGAAGGTACGTGAAAATTGGTCATCATTGGAGGGTCGGAATCGCGCACGAAGGCTTCCGCACCATCGTCGTCTGCGCCTGAAACGGCAATACCTTCAACCTTGACGTCAGTCGTCTCTTGCTATTAGAAAATGTCAGGCGCTATTGTATTGAAATTGACTATCACAGGGTGCTCAATGCTCATCCCATACAAATTAGAATTAGTAACCCTTCGTAAAAAGAAGATGGCGTGAGGAGTAAGATTTGTACTTTTAACGCCATGGTTTCAGCCATAGAATAAATCCTATATATCGTAGCGCCATCTCGTGGTATTTGCAATTTTAGATGGTGCTGCACCAAGCGATAATGGCCTCGAACTTAAGGAGCTTCCGTAGCATCCCTGTTTACGCCGGTGTCATATTTTGTTCTTGGTGGTCCATCTGTATTAGTATAATATTATAGTATCTGTGCTACTATTTAATTCTAAACATCCTTTTTTCGTGTATTTGTTGTTGTTGCGGCAATAGAAATACATATTCTGTAAAACGTTTCAACTCTCTAGCTGTTACGGTTCGTGCTGTAGAACCCGATGACGGACAAACGGACAGGCGGAGCCTTAGTAATGGGGTACCGTTTGGCACCCTTCGGGTACGGAACCCTAATAGTGTCGCCCATTAATGTCCCCACCGAGCGGCACAGGCCTTTACCGGGATACGAGAAAGATGGAGCCATGATCCACCACAATTTAAAGACGGTATGAGCGTAAATCATATGCTGCTTGGGTTCGCTGCACCGTTCACGCTGAGAGGCTAAATTAAAATCGGTCAAGTGCGGGTTGGAATCGCACACGAAGGGTACCACCGTACTATCGCACACGAAGGGTACCACCGTACTATCGCACACGAAGGGTACCACCGCACTATCGCACACGAAGGGTACCACCGTACTATCGCACACGAAGGGTACCACCGTACTATCGCACACGAAGGGTACCACCGTACTATCGCACACGAAGGGTACCACCGCACTATCGCACACGAAGGGTACCACCGTACTATCGCACACGAAGGGTACCACCGTACTATCGCACACGAAGGGTACCACCGTACTATCGCACACGAAGGGTACCACCGTACTATCGCACACGAAGGGTACCACCGTACTATCGCACACGAAGGGTACCACCGTACTATCGCACACGAAGGGTACCACCGTACTATCGCACACGAAGGGTACCACCGTACTATCGCACACGAAGGGTACCACCGTACTATCGCACACGAAGGGTACCACCGTACTATCGCACACGAAGGGTACCACCGTACTATCGCACACGAAGGGTACCACCGCACTATCGCACACGAAGGGTACCACCGTACTATCGCACACGAAGGGTACCACCGTACTATCGCACACGAAGGGTACCACCGCACTATCGCACACGAAGGGTACCACCGTACTATCGCACACGAAGGGTACCACCGTACTATCGCACACGAAGGGTACCACCGTACTATCGCACACGAAGGGTACCACCGCACTATCGCACACGAAGGGTACCACCGTACTATCGCACACGAAGGGTACCACCGTACTATCGCACACGAAGGGTACCACCGTACTATCGCACACGAAGGGTACCACCGTACTATCGCACACGAAGGGTACCACCGTACTATCGTATGACAACAAAACAAAAACAAAAAATAAAATAAGAAAGATTATGCCCTCACGAGGATTTGAACTCACGAGATTGTGAGCCTACATCATACCCGCTGAGCTACCTCAACAACAAAATATTGAAATGCGTGGGTGTATCAAAACAAGTCTTTTGTATGGGGACCCCCTTAAATTTTTAATATCTCTCGTATTTCAGTATTTTGTTGTGGTTGCGGCAACAGATATATACACATTTTGTGAAAATTTGAACTTCCTAGCTATAACGGTTCGTGCTGTACGACCCGATGACGGACAGACGGACAGCGTGGGCTTTGTAATAGGGTCCCGTTTGGCACACTTCGGGTACGGTGCCCTAAAACGGCAGGTTTCCTAGGCTGTTTAAAGGTTGCTATTAGCTAAACGATGATTTATTCAAAATAGCGACACGTGATGTTATTTTATCTTTCTAAAATTATAGGCTAAACTTGAAGAATATTCCTACTACTCGTTCAGTCAGTCTTTCATTCATTCATTCACAATTCTTTATTGCACACAATAATTGAAACAGTTACATTAAAAAAAACACATGTACAAAGGCGAGCTTATCTCTAAAAAGAGATCTCTTCCAGCAAACCAGGCGTGAAAGGAAAAATTATATAATGAAAGGGTAGGCAGTGCACAATAACAAGTTTAAATAAAATATAAACGATTTCATTCATTAATTCATTCGTTCCCGTGTGTTGCAGACCTTCGTGATCCTAGCGCTGATGTGCGTGCCGGTGATGCTGTTCGGTAAACCGTACTACATCATGCAGGAGCAGAAGAAACGCGCTGTGAGTATATCCCGAGTATATCCCGAGTTCATAATTCATAATTTCTCTATTGCACACAATTAATTGCAATGACAGAAAGTAAATAAAAACAGTGTAAAAAGGCGAGCTTATCTCTAAAAAGAGATCTCTTCCAGCAAACCTAGGATGGAGAGGATAATTTAATAAAAGGTAGACCTACATAGTCCATACATAGAGTAGTACTGGTCGCGCCAAGATTGTGTGGCTTTGAGCGAGGTGGGATTGCTCTCTTTCTCGCCTAGGGTGGGGTGAGAGAGAGATGACAGCTCGCTAAGAGCCGAAGCAACTTGGCGGGAAAGCTGTGCTACCCGCCGACGGACGTTGCCATTATCCCCTTCAATAACTAACTCTGTTTAACCGAGAAAAGGAAAGTTGCCCCTAAACTAAAAGTCAATTCAGAAAAATGAGTTTTGTGTTTTAAGTTGAAGCATTATGTACAAAATGGCTTGACATTCTCTGAATTGTATATTTCCAGCAGATATATTTTATAAAGTAAATTTTGTGCAAAAAAGACAGCATTTGATGGCACTTTTACATGACGTCATTCAGTTGTTATTTCATAGAACTCAGGAACAAAAGTCCCGTTTTGACAGTTCATAAAAAGTATCTATCCCACCAAAACATTCTGTAAAAAACTAGCCAAGTCTCGATGGAGCTGCTCGTTTATCTCTAAAAAGTAATGAAATCTAGACAAAGGCGTGCCAAGTCTAAGGTTCCTTACTGCGATTTCTTTATTATTATAGTTAATGTTGTGTGACTTGGCCGTTGAACATTCTTTATACGTTAGTGGGTACCTACAAGTCAATTTTGTTTACACGTAATGTTATATCTGTTGTAACTACCTATGTTATATTCTATTTAACTATTCTATTATTCTATTTATTCTATAATTCTATTTTAATTTGCTTAAAATAGAATTCCTTTATATACTATCAGGAAACTTGCAACTTGTAATTTATTGTAATTAAATACGACGCAGTTCAAAATTGACTTGTACTCACTAACGTATAAAGAATGTTAAACGGCCAAGTCACACAACATTAACTATAATAATAAAGAAATCGCAGTAAGGAACCTTAGACTTGGCACGCCTTTGTCTAGATTTCATTACTTTTTAGAGATAAACGAGCAGCTCCATCGAGACTTGGCTAGTTTTTTACAGAATGTTTTGGTGGGATTTCACTTCTTTTTGTAGAAACGTGGGTATATTCATTTATTTTATTAGATTTTCTTATTTGACACAGTTTTTTTTATTTTTAGGAGCAGTTTTTTTTTATTACAAATCTTTCTTTTCTTTTTCTTCTTGTAAACTTGTAATAAGTAATAATATGTATAAGTATAAAAGCCAGTCTAGTCTTATCCAGAGTTTTCCTTTAATTTTATTTATATGCGTATTAAAAGCAGAAGGGGAGGCATTCGCCCAGCAGTGGGACGCTATAGGCTAGATTAAATTAGAAGATGTGTCCCACTACCACAGAATAGATAATAGTACTACGTACAGAACAGCCACTCCCTTCCCCGCGCCGATTCAGACACCGCACCTTACCCCACCGCCAAAGGACGGATCAAGGGACTCTTTGTATAGGCGCTGAACGCACACATTCACAAACGAACGAGTTTGCGCGTGTACAAACGTCTTTGGCTATGTAGTAGTAATAGGTGATCATTTTACGAGCGTTTATGGAGTGTCTGAGGTGTGCCACTACGCTGTATTTTTGCAATGACAGTCGATTTTTTTATGTAATCTGTAATCTGATTAATCATTAATCTGATTATTTGATTTGTTTAACTAAAGACGGATACGTTTTATATGACATATCGTGTTTTATCGGTCGGTCGGTCGGCCGGTCGGTCGGTCGGTCGGTCGGCCGTCCCGTGCCGTCCCGTCCAGTCCCGTGCCATGCCGTCCCGGGCCGTCCCGTCCCGTCCCGTGCCGTCCTGTGCCGTGCCGTGCCGTCCCGTGCCGTCCCGTGCCGTCCCGTCCCGTCCCGTGCCGTGCCGTCCCGTCCCATTCCGTCCCGTCCCGTGCCGTCCCGTCCCGTCCCATCCCGTCCCGTCCATTGCCCTTATCAGCTGTTTTCAATTTACTATGGGAGACCCAAAATTTTTTTTCTTGGGGAAAGTTCATATTATTCTATGGGCACCATCATTTCCCAAAGTATTGATCGTCCCGCGCCGTGCCGTCCCGTGCCGTGCCGTGCCGTCCCGTGCCATGCCGTCCCGTCCCGTCCCGTCCCGTCCATTGCCCCGATCAGCTGTTTTCAATTTACTATGGGAGACCCAAAATTTTTTTTCTTGGGGTAAGTTCATATTATTCTATGGGCACCATCATTTCCCAAAGTATTGATCGATATTTTAAAGTCACCTTGTATAGTTTTCCCTTTATGTTGCTATTAAAACCTAACTCTGCACCAAATTTCAGCACCGGAGTCTATGGGAAGTACTGGTGTTTTGACCTTTGACCCCCATAAGGTACCTGAGTATGACAGACTCCATTGACTGACTGACCATTGAATGAAAGATAAATTGATTTTATCATGGAGGAAAGTATTTCCTCCATGATTTTATATACTAATAGAAAAACACTTCACCAGCGCGAGTTAGAAGACTGGCAGACCCATCTAGTGTTGGATACCTAACAACTAGTTCTATGATGATCATGAGTGAGTGAGTGTCGAAAATGCGAAACTTTGCTTTCGAATAACTTCGGAACTAAATGACCTACAGACTTGAAATTTTGGATTTTAAGTATGTGATTGTAGCTTACTAGATGACGAAAATTTCTGCGTTCTGGTCTTATCCAGAGGTTCTCAAATAGGGGCCTGAAAATGCGGCGAAATGGTTCCAGTAAAGGATGGTACGGCAGTGTTTGCTTCGCGCTCGACTTGGCGGGGGCACTGCCGTGCCCCCTAATGTTGACTTGACAGGCCACAAGCCTATTGCCCGCAAGGGCCCCGAGAGACAATTCTTCTGGTAGAAATCCATCGGCCTGTCTAACTAGGCCTAAAACAACTAGTTTCCAGAGCCGTCAAATCGCATCAAAATGCAATTTAAGAAAATAAATCCCAATGCTGTAAAGGCCGTGTTTCGGCTTCGTGTCGCGGTCGCGGTCCGAAACGCCACCAAGGCTCGAGCCGCCATTGCCGGCTCGCCACGATCCTTCAGTGGAGAGTTTATGATGGCGTGTGTCCGCAGGCCGCGGGTCACCAGAGCATCGAGGCGCCGGCGGAGAACGGGTCCGCGGGCGGCGCGCCCGGGCCCGCCGCGGGACCGCACGACGAGGAGATCTCCGAGGTCTTCATACACCAGGTCAGTGCACGCCTGACACAAACGTTGTGCTTGGGCCCACACTAGGATGTTCAGTTCAGTTCAGTTAAAAAAAAATATTGACCATAAAATCATACATATTACTTAGTCAACGTCAATATAATATTAATATTTTTGTATACTACCGCCCGTTCGGAAGTTGTGGGCGTAGGGATGGAGCAAAGAAGGGCAAGAAACCTCCCCCGTACCTCTTTTAAAATATCAGAGCCTTAAAAATACAAGGTTATGTATTTCTACTTAAGTCTAAGGAAATACACCAAGGAGAGACGTACTGACTCAGTCCATCGCCCCTCTTTGGATTTCTGTGCGCTGAGATGGTAAAGACCATGCAGTTTTGTCATCTAAATATTCTTTTACACTGTAAATATGATGTCCTGTGTCTGTCTGTCCGTCGGAGAGCCGTAGCGCACGAACCGTAGTAGCTACAAGGTTGACACAGAATGTGTTTATCTGTTGGTCAAAAAAGTGGCCAAGTGCGAGTCGGACTCGCCCATGAAGGGTTCCGTAGTAGCAAGTAATTATAAGACTGGATGTTTGTGTTGTAACTTTGTTTTTCATAGTGTTTGTATGAATGATAAAGTTATCTTTACGGTTTTTAATAAATGTTTTATATCTTAAAAACTGCTTATTATATTTTGTTCAAACCAATTTTCGTTGAAAGTTTGTATTGTGATACACAGCATATTTTATTTTTTATTTTTCATCCTCTTACATAGTTAGAGGGGGGGGGGACACACAATTTTTTCCACTCTGGAAGGGTCTGTCTCTTTAACGATTGACTTTGGGGAAAAATGGTTTTAGGAACCTCAACGTCATTTTCAAAGACCTATCTTATCTATAGACACATGATTTTTTTTTGGTCTCAGTTCCATGTATTGAGAGCCCCTCCTTAATATTTTATTTTTTTTATTTTTGTATATAAATCTTAAAGCGGTTCACAGAATACTCTACATACCAAGTTTCAACTGTGTAGTCCTAATAGTTTTGGAATAAAGTTGCTGTGACATACGGACGGACGGACAGACAGACAGACAGACAGACAGACAGACAGACAGACAGACAGACAGACTTGACGAAACTATAAGGGTTCCTTGAAAAATGAGTGTTTAGAATTAATTTGTATATTAAATCAATTTCAATATAATAGCGCCTCTCATTTGTTGGATAGCAAAATACGAGATGAGATATTCTCGTTTAAAATCTGTCAGGCAAATGTTTCTTGTGCGATGTTTGTGTTCATTAATGCCGCTTTCACACGAGAGTGAACAGCAGCGAACTGTGGGGACAGAGCTATGCGTCAAACTACCTCTCCTTGTGTCGTTTAAATAACCGGCCAAGTGCGAGTCGGACTCGCGCACGAAGGGTTCCGTACTATACAAAAAAAAACACGTTAGTTGTGTGGGAGCCCCCTTAATATTAAATTTCTTTTGTTTTTTAGTATTTGTTTCTATAGCGGCAACAGAAATACATCATCTGTGAAAATTTCAACTGTCTAGCGACAGACAGACGGACGGACTGACGGACAGCGAAGTCTCAGTAATAGGGTCCCGTTTGGCACCCTTCGGGTACGGAACCCTAGGGAGGAAGGTAGATTGACGCATAGCTCTTTCCCTACTGTTCCCTGCTGTTTTGCCCTCGTGTGAAAGCGGCATAAAGGAATTGGATGTATTTATGCATAGTTGGTCCAAGCGACAAAATTAGGTTTTTGAGTTTTTTGCAGTTCTGGGGTCACTGGGTCATAATTTAACTATAAAAAATATCAAAGCATATCCTCTTCTAAGGCTGGATTTTACCAAGGAAAGAGTCACATTTACTCGAGAGTATCTTCTACTTTTACATAGACACTAGTGACACCCAGATCAGATCACCTCATTTTGAACTGTCATTGTCATACAAGTTATAACTTTTTGTTGGTAAAAACCAGCCTAAGTGTATGTGAGTCTAAGTCCAAGCGCCTTCTATGTATAACGGAAACAGCATTTTTCAGAACGCAAAACCGATCCATAGGCCTTTAAAAACTACCTGAGCGCCAATGTCAAAACAAGGTTTACACGACGTAATGTTACGCATAAGTGATCTATGCGGCAATTGTTATTCGCTTGGACTGTTTATGCAATAGTTCCAGTTTTATTGAAATGCAACCAATTTTTCGCATATATTTAATGTTCCAAGCGACAGAAGTGTCGTTTGGACCAGTTATGCATTTCAAAATAATCAAATTGACCATGAGTCCAAGTACAATTTCTGCTTAGTCCAAGTACAATTTCTGCTTAGTCCAAGTACAATTTCTGCTTATCTTCTAAATAAATACAGCTTTAAAGTTTTTTTTGTATGACAATAATTAAGTAAAAGTGCAAGCTACCCTATTATGTCTAGTTTTTGCCAAAATATCCTCTTATCTATCTATCAACAAAAACGCGTTTCTTTTTATTCCCATAAAAGTGAAAATGGCGCCTGGATCAACTATGCATAAATACATCCAATTATGAAATGCTGATGTCCCCTCTCTCTTGTGACAGGCGATCCACACAATCGAGTACGTGCTGGGCAGCGTGTCGCACACGGCGTCGTACCTGCGGCTGTGGGCGCTGTCGCTGGCGCACGCGCAGCTGGCCGAGGTCGCCTGGAACATGCTGCTCAGGAAAGGTGAGCGGAGTCGCTTCAGTCAGTCAGCCGTCTGTCTAGACTCTCCTAGCGTGCTAGCCACACGGTCGAGTATGTGAAAAACAACTCCCCACACCATCACCAACTAACAATCTATCGCGTCCCCCGCAGGTCTGGTGCAGACGGGCTACCAGGGAGGCATCCTGCTGTGGGCCATCTTCGCGTTCTGGGCGGCCATCTCCGTCTCCATCCTGGTGCTGATGGAGGGGCTCTCGGCCTTCCTGCACACCCTGCGTTTGCACTGGTGAGTTCAAGTTCAAGTTCAATTTTTTTTATTGACCATAAAATCATACAGATTACTTAGTCAACGTCAATATAATATTAATATTTTTGTATACTACCGCCCGTTCGGAAGTTGTGGGCTTACGTCCGGTTTCAATAACCTATCTATCCATGGTTTTCACATTACTAGAGTTAGATTTGACAGTTGCGCTATAGAACTTATGTCAAATTCGACCCTATCTATCTGCAGATTGAGGATAGATAGGTTATTGAAACCGGCCGTTAGGGATGGAGCAAAGAAGGGCAAGAAACTCCCCCGTACCGTCCGCCGTACTCAATCAATCGATAATACCGTTCCCGTCGGGTAAAAAGACACTGAGCGACAGGGATAGAATGTGTTGGCGATGGCTACAGTCGTACCTAAAAGTATTCAACACCTGCCAATATGCCATCCGCTAAGTCTTTTTACGTGATGGAAACTGTACCTAGGTTATGAAACTGTTGCATAAATTAATGAATGAGTGTGGGGTATTTAAATACGAGTGGTTGTTTTAAAACCTTCGGTCTCGGCCTTTAATCCAGCTTGTCCATGAAAAGCTGCAATCCTGAGCGCGCTCTGTAGGCCTTGAGCTGCGCTATGCTGCGCTTTCGGCCACCAACAGTGCGGCCAGTGTCGATTGCACTGATATGTCAAAGCACAGATACTATATTATTCTAATACAGATAGACCACCTAAAACAAAATATGACACTGGCGTAAACTGAGATACTACGGAAGCTTCTTTAGTTCGAGGCCATTTTCGTTTGGTGCAGCACCATCGAGAAATCGCAAATACCACGAGATGGCGCTAAGATATATAGGATTTATTCTAAGATTAGCGCCACCTAGAAGTATGTTAACTGAAACCATGGCGTTTAATCCAAACAGGGGCGATGGATTGAGTCAGGTACGTCTCTCTTCGGTGTATTTCCTTAGACTTAAGTAGAAATACATAACATTGTATTTTTAAGGCTCTGATATTTTAAAAGAGGTACGGGGGAGTTTCTTGCCCTTCTTTGCTCCATCCCTAAGCCCACAACTTCCGAACGGGCGGTAGTATACAAAAATATTAATATTATATTGACGTTGACTAAGTCATCTGTATGATTTTATGGTCAATAAAAAATATTGAACTTGAACTTAGCTCTTTTTCACAGCCGCCTAGCGATTGTTTCGGGGGCCGGTATCTTAGGGGGTCCCTTAGTAGCCTACGTGACCCTTAAATATAATTCAAAGGAAATCTATCGCTAGATGGTCCCTGAAAGTAAATAGTGTCCCCTGAAAGATATCAAGACTGCCTGTATTCATACGACGTTCTCACCACAGGGTCGAGTTCCAGAGCAAGTTCTACGCCGGCGAGGGCTACCTGTTCCAGCCGTTCTCCTTCGAGGTCATCCTCGACTCCGCGGGCACGGAGGAGGCGTAGGCACGCAACACGCACGCACGCACGCGCACGCGCACCGACCACACTCACACGCGGCTACTGAGATCGGGAATCATTGAGTAAGTTCGATAATACTGGATTGATGTAACTGGCCGAGCATTCGCAGGCATTCGGCAAAGAGACCGCAACTACACCATTCACAAAATAAAAGGCCTGTTTTGACAGTTCACGCCCATGAAGTTTTAAGCCCTAACGCGTAGGTAATAGAAGCGGTTTTCCTACGTGTAACTTGTACGCAAGAGTTGGCTTTTATTACCTACGCATTAGCGGTTAAAACTTCATGGGCGTGAACTGTCAAAACGGGCCTTTTATTTTGTGAAGACTTTAATGGTAACTTCGTCACATGCTGGCCGTTATGTTTGAAACTAAATATGACCGGATAATAAGTCTGTGAAATTTTATACTTGGTCCTATACAATTTCACAGACTTGGCGTTACGCGTAATATGAGTGGTCAATTCTACAAGCTGATTGGCCAAGTAATGATAGGGTTGGTTGACTAACCTCAAAAGATGTAAAGTGTGAAAACACGGTTATTTGGCTGAAATATCAAAATAATTGTACAGTTTGAAACACCGAGGATATAATTATTGTACCTTTTAGGAAGCCGTAGGTGTTTATTTAGTGTTTTGATCAACATGTAGTAAGTTACAAGCTTTTGGCTATAAAGTTACAAGAAAGGCGAAGTCGACATATTCTTTGTTGTGTATTAACTTTGATGTTTGAATTCTCCAGCTATATCTTGTTGTTGTTGTTAAAGGTGTGTGTGATCGTGATGTAGTTATCTAGGGTTAAGATAGAATCGTCGTTTAAACAGTATCAACAATTTTGTGAAAGAACTTTGAAAGTAAGCGAACTCAAATGATACGTACATTATTTATGTGTTATGCTTCAATCAGTTTATTTTTTCTCAAAAGCAGTGAAAGCTACTTACAAAAGATTGTTTCCAGTAGGCTAGATTTTGTATTATTTTATTACTTTTCGATTAGTTAATAATTTATTCATGAAAATTTCATATTTACTTTTTTATCCCCAAAGCAAATTAGCCACAAATATTTACTTAAAACTATAATAATAAATGTCTATTGTACTTAAATCTACGAATATTGAACTAAAAATCTTGCCTATTATGTAAAATTGAGGCTCTCTTTATTTCATCGTAGGAAACAATATTTATAGCAATAGCGAATTATATCTATGAATAAACCATTCCATATTGCTCCGAATAAGTAGTTACTGCATGCAGTCTTATGTAGTATTTACTGAATAAAGTACCGTTGCATGAATCATTTGGGTTTTATTGAAACCACTATATCCTCGTTCGTCCGCATAGGTCGAGCCAGTCGAGCTTCGTATGGTAATGTCCAATAGGTACAAATACATGCGGTGTCCAGACTCCGGAACTATACAATGGGTACAAATACATGCGGTGTCCAGACTCCGGAACTATACAATAGGTACCTACTTATAGAGATGGTTACTAGTAAAGACAAGTAGGTATTTAAAGATGTACCTAAACAAAGTGTTACAAGAAGTGTAAGTCGTTTTTCGATTCCGCAGGCTACAAACAAATAACCCTCCGGGGCAACCACGTAGTCCAACTGGTTGTACAAATGATGCACTCAAAAAATATACATAGGTGATCTAGTCATATTCTGCTCCAATAGTGATGCTGATATCGCCTGCCAAAACGTTGGTTCTGTGATACCAACGATTTGTATCCACGACCACTGAAACAAACAAGACAAGTTTATTTTATTACTCGAATACAGCACAGGCCAAAGACTGTCCATATAAGTCCATCTATTCTCCCAGAAATAAGGACTGAATAACAGAAATGTATTTGGTACCAAAACAAAGCGGTTAGGCTTTATTCTGACCTCAGAACAAACACACAATTCAGACAGACAGACGGACAGCGAAGTCTCAGTAACAGGGTCCCGTTTGGCACCCTTCGGGTACGGAACCCTAATGAGACCTATTTATCGTTGTAGTATGCCATAGGAGCTTGCAGTTAAAATAAGTACCACTTTCCCGACGTGCCACTCAAGTTGCCTAGAAGTGGCTCCCCCTGTAAACGTCATCAATCAGCCAACGTTGGAAGACTGTTGGACCACGATCGAATCTGACCAACACTCACGAATCTCCCCCGGAGCGACGGTGAAGTGGAACCAGTGGCAGTGGTAGAGACACTCCGGCGGCGGCGCTAGTTGCCACTGCTTGCGGCCGCGGATCTGAGCCTGCCACGACATATGCTTCACGGAGTCTACCTGAGAATTGTTTTATAATTGTACAGTTCGCGCCAAGTTACTTCGGCTCTGAAATAGCTGTCACCTCTCTCTCTCTCTCTTTCTCTCTCTCTCTCTCTTTCTCTCTCTAACCACATCTATGTCAGAAAGAGTGGTCACAGCTCGCGAAGAATTCTTCTGGGTTTTGGGCTTTATTACCTAGCCATAAGGTTAAAAATATGGAGGCATATGGTGGTGGCAAAGCCGTAACACCTGGGGCCCGAGTTGCAAATGGAAGTAAAAAGTAAAAGGTGTTTTATTTCTTAAAAACTGTTACAAAACACAAAACAAGACTTCCCAGTAAGTATATAATTACAATACTTGTGTTGGGAATGACTCGCAACTTCTCTTAGGATTCTAGCGTACAGTTAATAGGTAAACGAATATAACGATATTGTACACCGACAGCAATAGTGTATTGATTTCTCCCAAACGCGCAAAATGTCGTATTTAGCTTGTCGGTGGCGGCGCCTATTTTGTTCGAAGACTGACTGTCCAATACGCATTTTGCGCCCTTGGGAGTAATCGATATACCTACTTACTATTGTTATTCGAGTACGGTTACGAAACTTGAGGAGCTGGGCTATGAGTTGCGTACGGAATCGCACGGCAGTGACTATAGCGAGGGTGCAAAATTTCGGTTTGTTTACGTTTCGACGCCGTCGAAGCCAAATCCGGCTTTTTGCGCTCTTGCCATAGCTATAACACTAGTATTTGCTCTGTGCTTTACCATACGATTCCTTACGCGACTGCCGGAGCAGGGGTATGATTCGCGAGGCCGCGAGCTATCGGTGATAAATATCACAATAGCTATAGGTATCTACTTATGTAGTTGAGGGCCACGCCACACATGTGCCTTCTTCATCTCATCATCTACACGAGGTTTTACTTACATGCATATGAGCTCCCTCTCCAGGACCGCCCATGAAGATCCAATCCACCATATCACTTTCAGCAGTGGCCGGTAGAAAATACGGCCGATTATAGTAGGCCCTTAGCCGCCTCGTCTCGTCGTCGAAGCAGGTACTCCACCCTACGTACCAGGGTTCTCCTGTCAGGTTGGCGCGAGTTTCGCTCATAGAGAACACTTCTTGAAGGGAATTAAGCCCCGATTTGTAGGCAAAGTAGAAGCAATCGTTGGTCTGAGTTCCCAGTTTTCCGTCGCTGTAGAAGTTTCTGAAGAATTCGTAGTTGAATTCCTGTGGAATAATTTCTTGGTATCTATCTCCAAGTTCCTTCCTAGTATATAACTTTAGCATTAAAAAAAACCCGCATAAAACCAGTCTTCCGGTCTCATCACAACGAATCTAATGAGGCTAAATCAATGGTTTTACTAGTAAGCAACCCAGGGTTCCAGCTCCCACCTTCGAACTTCGCACTCCATCATCAGATCAGCTCAAAGGTCTTGTCACTACGACTGGCTACAAACAAGCCTGGTATTCCGATTGTTCCCATTAGTCCCCTCTAGCCCTGACCCCCGGGGGGACAGCTGGGAATTGTTCTCCCGGTTGTCACCCGGGTGACATTAGGCTTGTGGCCTGTCAAGTCAAAATAGATACTTTTTATGAACTGTCAAAACGGAACTTTTGTTCCTAAGTTCTATGAAATAACAACAGAATGACGTCATGTAAAAGTGCCATCAAATGCTGTCTCTTTTTGCACAAAATTGACTTTATAGAATATATCTGCTGGAAATATATAATTCTGAGAATGTCAAGCCATTTTGTACATAATGCTTCAACTTAAGACTTGTTCCTAGATATATTGGATTACCTTGGCCACAAGCCTATTCGTGGCGCCTGTTCCCTTTGGAGGCTGACTAGAGAGGACAACTGGGAAAGTCTGTTTCCCAGTTGTCACCAAGGTGACAAGCGATAGCAAACAATCACAGATTATTACCATTTAATACTAACCTTTTTTTTTCAGTAATCAGAGATAATCACTAATGTCTAAGTGTACGCCTTCGCTATAGCTATTGTCATGCGATTCACGTGCAGAATTGGGCGCCTGGATTCAGTTACTGAATTCAGAAAGCCATTCCGATCTTAAGGCCCGCCATTGTGATGCTTGAAGGTTTAATTTAAACAGTACCAACCCTACACCTACCCGCATAGCTCTCCAATCACCAGCGCCATCTGTGACTATCAGCGGGCGCGCGCCATAAGCGAACACCTCTTCGAACTCTCGCGCAGAGATGTTGGTCACACGAGTGACCTCCCGCACTGTAGCACACATGGAGCAGTCTTCCGGGGGCCGGAATATGGCCTTTGACATGCCAGGCTGGACGAGGAGACATCGCTGGAATACGATTCTGGAGTGATTTGTGGCTTCGCAACATCAGGGAATGGTCGGGAGTGGCCAGAGCGTAGAACAGTTGCACTTGGCGAATAACAGAATAATTATGGAGAGGCTTATCTCCCATAATGACGAGCTCTGTGGCGCAGCGGTTGCCTGCCATGCGAAAGGTCCCGGGTTCGAATCCCGGCAGGTCTTGGATGATTACCTACATGTTTGTGATGTCGCTGTTTCTGGTTCCCACGAGACAGGGTATCCTAGTGTGGGGCCAGTGGCTATGTATGTAAAATATATATATAAAAAATGACCTCTACATGAGAAGAAGAATGTGATTTGTAGTATTTTTACGCTTTTAAGTACTCTACCAGCTTAAGGCACGTCTCCCGATTAGACACATGAGTGCAACAAGTATCCGTAACACAGGTGTGGACGTCCAAGTTCAAATGGGCTTTCAGCTTTACGTAATTCACGCACACATATGCATCATGCCTTTTCCCAAAAGGACTGACAGAAGTACAGTCGTGCTCATTGCATCACGGAGAGCAGCTCATCGCAGCCGATGTAAGTAAGTAAGTATTTTAGCTTATCTGAGACAATGACAGGACAGGTAAAATGATGTGAGGTGATGAAAATCTTTCTTTCCTTCTGGTGTAATCTAATCTACTCACGCTATTTAAATTACAAACGTTGGTGGCATGTAAGCCCTACCTACGCAATCACTACTCCACACACTCACGAACACACCTCACAACACACACACACACAATGTTTAATTGAGATTTAATTGTAAAATATTTTTTTATTTATTCTTTTAGTATTTGGCATTTGTTCTTATAAATAATTAACTAAATGAACTAGTTGAATCGTGTAGCTACATAAAAGTCCAGTATTATAAAATAGTTAGCCGTAATTGGCCTTATTTTTAGTTTATAACTAACTGTATACATCCATTGTAAACGCTGTGGCTGTCAGATAAATAAACCATATAAACCTTAAACCTTATAAGTAGATCTACTATCGAGCATACCTCACTAGAAACTGCAGAGTATCCCCAATAAAGGATGCAGACAACAACCGCGAACGCAAGAGTCAGCCGTTTTACTGCAAACCCTTTGAATTTCACACCTTTCGACTCATTACTCCCGTAAAGTTCAAGACGAGAAACATATAAATCGGCTAGTTTCAAATGATTGATCTTTTGGATGATTTTAAATAGTTTTATTTCGGCGTTTTTCAGTTTTTTCTCGCAGAGTTTAGGTCGCGATTTTTTGTCCATCTCGGAGGGCGCGGGCTCAACTTGGGCGGCAGACTGAAACGGTTTTATAATCCTCCGGGTGTTTTATACCCGACCGAGAGAGTATTTATATAGAGTTCGAAAGGTTCTAACGGTGATGGAAAACATCGTGAGGAAACCTTCATTACTACATAGCTGCGGCGATGGGCTAGCCCCCTGTCACGCAAAATGGGCATTGTAGGTAATGTGGCTATGCCACCCCGTATGAGAAAAGGAGTGACGAATGACGATATGTTGTGTTATTTTTGAAAAGTTGGTAAGTAATTGCTAATGTGACAAGCCATAGACTAAATCAATATAAATCGACAATTGTCGTTTTTCGATGCCATCGATCCTCAAGTACTTGCACAAGCGGCGCCAAGTTTCTTTGGCTGTGAGCGAGCTGTGTGTGACCTATTTATCTTTCTCACATAATGATAAGATTTGGTAAGAGAGAGGTGATGGCTCGCTCAGAGCGAAAAAAAATTGGCGCAAACTGGTCCCTAACTATAGGTAAGTGTAGTTAAAATTGCGGGGCCTGCAGGATCACATGACGAGACCCGCAGCCACGCATATTATTATTATTATTTTGTTTATTCATGAAAAAAAAGCACTTAATTATGTAATTTAAGTCTGCCAAACTGCTAGGCAGTTTGTCGGCAGGTTGGTTTGGCTCTTAACTATAACAGTATGTACTTTTTTTAATAGTAAGCCCATCCCCCGTTCCATTTTTAAGGATATTTAAAGGTTTTTAATATAATATTGTTTCAACATGCAGAGGTAATAATACCTAGGTATAGGTATACTTACCGAAGAAACGTGTCGGTGACAAACAAGCTACTAGCTCATCGTCTCACGTTTCAGGATATACCTAATTCCTGTAAGTAGCTATAATAGGGCAGTGTCTCAGCTCTACACAAATCTCACGCAGGACTCCGTGTCGTCGTCGGGACATAAGGGGTTAACGCGATCGGGAAGCAATCGGTGTGAAATTGATATTCATTATCAGTAAACGACAACGCGTCTGTGACCGCAGCTGCGCTATCAATCACGCTCCACTTGCGCGCTTGGTTCGTGCCGATATAGGTACCTACGTATATACTTTAAATTACCGATTTGTATGCTACGGGAGTGCTCAACCCGTTAATGTGCACCCGTTAACTAGGTATTGTGCACATTACCTGGTATACGACCCGTTAAAGTGCGCAATTCTACTTAAAATTGCTAATTTGTGCACTTTACCTAGGTAATGTGCATATTAACGGATGGTTCACCGTTAAAGTGAGCAAAACACTCGTCCTGTTTTATTTGCCTCCGCTCGCTCCGGTTTTGCTTCTTCTAAGTTCCAACTTAACCTAACCCAACTGAAACTTAGCCACAATAATAACCTAAATGTATTTCAAATTGATTACGATTTGACGAGTACCTATTTCCTGAAATACCTACCTACACATGAAATTAATAACCGGCCAAGTGCGAGTCGGACTCGCGCACGAAGGGTTCCGTACCATTATCTATAAAAAACTAAACTAATTAACTAACTGAACTAAATAAACTTACTTACAAAAATCAATAGACTTACCGCCGTACCTACCGTACCCAGAGTCATTTTAATGATTCACTAAGGATTACTGAAGGATTTTGTATGTAAATTCAAATTTGGAACTGACTTAATGATTGATTAATCTCTCTGAGTGCGGCGGTTAGGCTGGATTTTTTTCTACGAACGAAAGAAAGAGTAACTTTTACTCGAGAGTATCTTCTACTTTTTAACCGACTTCCCAAAGGAGGAGGTTTACAATTCGTCCGGATATTTGTTTTTTTTTATTTTTATTTTTTTTATTTTTTATGTATGTGCCTCGATAGCGCCTAGACGGATGGACCGATTTGGAAAATTATTTTTTTGTTTGAAAGGGTTTACCTTCCCATTGGTCCCATTGACACCAGGTCAGGATCTGATGATGGGATCCTGGAGAAATCGAGGGAACTCTTCAAATATTATAGGCAGACATATAGTGATTTTTGTGTTTTTCATAATAACTCGTGCAAATGCACATGGTAAGCATAATATTGTGATGCGGAACTGCTGATGAAGACCACATATGGCCACCAGATCTGCTCAATACCAGGTACAAATACAATGCGTGGCTGACGGGCAGACAACGCATAGCCTAAACCGGTGGACCTAGAGCCATGAAACTTTGTACAGGGGTTCCTTAGTAGCGTGGTGTAGCACTGATATGAGATTTGACAAAATTAATTCCCCAAGGGGGGGGGGGATAAGGGGTTACAGTTTGTATTAAACTCGATCTAATCAAATAGGGTTTGTGGAAGTCGGTTTTTTCTAAAGTTTACTTTTTGTTTCAATTATTCATAGACACCAGTGACACCTTAGATCAGATCACCTCATTTTGGACTGTTCGTTATTCTCGTAACTATAGTATAGTGCTTAAATAAATAAATACCAGGCTCTTTATTGTTGATTGTGCAATTCAGTCATTTTGGATTTCAGGCATTTTGGGACTAAGGCGAATTGAAATTTGGCCAAGGTGGTATTCGGTCCTAGTACCGGAGGGATGCTAAAGTTATTGGATTAGTTTTACTGTATACAGCCTTGAGCAAAATTTTGATGCTGGCTGGCTGGGGACTACTAATAATATAAATCTGTGTGGCTGGCTGGCAGAAGGATGCTCTTCTTTTGCTTGTCCTTGTCTTGTCATTTTAAAATTAAATAATAGAACGTTCAAATACCAAAACCATAATTTTACCAAGATTCACGCTCGCTGAACGATTTCAGATTGACAAGATGAAGATTACGAGACGAGATAAATAAATTCCACAGTAAGTTTAAGGTAGGATCTCAAACCAACAGCTCCTATTGCAAATTCGCAACCGAATCCAAATAATTTGATGGAATTTTATTCTTTCGCAGATACAAAAGTAACAAAAAATCGGAACACGTCTGTCACTGTCAAAAGTGTTTTACGAGCATTGTTTACATTTTGCATTTTCTCTTCACACAATTTCACTTTCTTCTTCTATTTTTATGACAACAAATGTTATTAAATTATTCTATCTATTTTCGAAACAATTTCGGTCTAAAAAACTAAGTGTCTGGTGGAAGAAACGTCCACATTCAAGATGCAGGCAGCAATATTAGGCGGAGGTCTCGGAGGACTTTCAACAGGTTACTATTTACTCAGACACAATATCAATTCTAACTTGAAACTATTCCTGTTGGAGGCCGCGGGCAGCTGCGGCGGCTGGATCAAGTCGATTAAAACAAAAGACTACATATTCGAGCAGGGTCCACGAACTATTCGACCCAAAGGTATCGTCGGATTAAACACTCTAAACATGATACAGGAACTCGGCCTCAGTGAGCACATAGTTCCAATCAAATCTGACCATCCGGCAGCTAGAAATAGAATGATTTACGCCAACAACCACTTGCACACACTGCCGTCCAGCCTGGGTGGAATGTTTATAAAACATGGACCATTCACCAAACCACTTATCTATGCAGCATTTAATGACTGGAACCAACCACAAAAAGAGTTACAAGATGATTCCATTTACAATTTCGTTGAGCGGAGATTTGGAAAAGAAATAGCTGACTATGCCATCTCCCCAATGATCTGTGGGATTTGTGCTGGAGATGCCAAAGAGATCTCTGTCAAGTTTTTAATGAAGACCTTGTTTGACTGGGAGCAGACTCACGGAGGTGTTGTGCGAGGAATGATGAAGTCTATGTTCAAACCAAAGCCTAAAGACCCTCTAGTTCTGAGTGAACTAGCATTCAAATCAAAGGAAGAGAAATGGAATGTTTACACTATTAGAGGAGGTCTTGACATATTTACATCAACTCTCTTCGATCACCTCAAAGATAATGATGTTCCCATGCACCTGAACAGAAAAATCGAAGACATAGACTTCCTCGATTCCAGCACAGTCCACTTGAAATGTAGCTCCGGAGTGACACAAACAGCTCATCACTTGTACTCCACAATTCCGGCTCATTCTCTGGCCAACCTAGTGGAACGTCAACACCCCAGCTTGGCTGAAGACTTGAGGGAGATACCTTTTGTGACTGTCGGCATTGTAAACCTTTATTTCGAAGGTAACAAGAATTTAGTAAAACCAGCTTTTGGATTTTTAGTAGCACCAATAGAACAGTCACCTATTTTGGGCGTCGTGTTTGACTCCTGTTGCATTCCAGACCAGAATGGCACAGTCCTCACTGTAATGCTCGGTGGCAGATGGTTTAAAGAAAGGTTTGGGGATGATATCCAGGAATCAGAATTGTTAGACATAGCTTTGAAGGAAGTGAAATCTATTCTAAAGATAAACCAAACACCAACCACTTCACATGTAAATATTCTGAAGAATTGCATACCTCAGTATGTGGTAGGACATTATGAAAGAGTAGAAAAAATTAGACAATATATTGATAAGCAAAACCTGCCTTTGTCTTTGGTGGGGAGTAGTTATGATGGTGTGGGGATGAATGATGTTATTTATTCTGCTAAAACACAAGTAGATGAAGACTGCTTCCAATATTGAATGTTAATTTAGTTGTTTATTATTAATGGGTTTTTAGGTATTGTGTCCATATCATGACTTTTATTGTCATTCCATTACAAAGTTACAAAGTATGAGATGTTACCAAATAAAGCCATAGTACAAATTAAATATGTTGAAAAATATAGTGCAAAAATCTATGTGCATTACAATGAGTTTGAAATAACATATTGATTTTGTTATTTATTTGATGTTAATTTGTTTCATATTTTTGCTGGCTGTGATAATAAAATTGTGTTTGTTAGTTTTAATAAAGTTTTTTATCTTGAAATTGTTAGTTTTCAAATTGTTTTATTAGTCGCAATCCCTACTGGACAAACAAAACAGACACAATACAAAATAGAGATAGAAGACACAGTTCCAAGTCTACTGCCTCCGTTTGGTGTCTTGATTGTCTTTATTGTCATGTTTCTGCCTTGTCTGTCCAGTGGGTACTGCACCTAACTGATGAATCTAAGTGTGACATATTGAAAATAAATAAAAATGTTGGTAAAATAGCTGCTAAACATTTTATTTCAAGCTTTACATTATAATTTCAAAAGAAATACAAAATTAGAATCAATGGTTATAATATAAATATATTTTTATGCTAAATATTACATCCTGTAGTGTACAATGTTTAAATTACTTAAGCCTATAATATCCAATATAAATCCATACAAGAAAACGCTAGCTTCAACAAAATAAATGCTTGCTTAAGTGTTAAAGGTTAATTATTAATGATCAAAATACTGGCATAGCATTTACATAGTTCACTGCTTGTATAGTGTGACATAAAAGAGTAGAAAATAAATAATGACAACATAAATGACATATGTGCAATGTTGCCATCATTTAATTTCTACTCTTTTATGTCGCACTATAATACTACGCCGCGCGGGCTGGGAAAGTAGTTATCAATACAATTACTTTAGTACTTATCTTAACCTAGGGAATAATTTAGTATATTTATTAACAGGGTATAAAGTCTCTCTAACACCTCCCCCTGGCGAAAGTAAAATACTTTCTGTAAAGACGTTGAGTTACCCGCGGGGGATCGCGACGCGAAAGAGTGAAGGACAGAGCACGCGGTTGACATATCTCTGTCCCTCACCCTCCGCGACAAAAAGCGCGCTCGGAATTGTCTGACTATCATGTTAAGGCTGCCCACTGTCCGATAATAATCGGTGACCGACTTTTTATAGGAGGAAAATAGAACGTACTGATTACAATAGTATAACGCACGACACGTCCTATAAAACGTCGGTCCGAAATAAAATCGAAAAAAAAAATCTGCACGATTTATCGGTCCTACAAAAAGCAGTCGACTTGGAACGGCCGGGCCTCGTAACCGCTGTAATCGATTTTGGCGCGATTCGGAAGGCAGGTAGTCTTCCAACAATCTTTTGGCTGATTGGACTGAGTGACGTTTACAGGGGGCGCCAGCTCTACGCAACTCAATGCAACGAACCTGTCATCAAGAGCCACCACATTGAACGGCCAAAGCGGAACAATGAAGCCACTATGAAAACTTCACCTTGGCTGTCAGTTGTTGTATTCCTTGTAGTGCATGTGCTTTAGTTATTGTTCTGAGTTGTAGTGTATTTCAGGTCAATGAAACTCTTTGCTGTTCAGTTGGTGTTGGTGGCGCCTCGCTCTATTCTCTAGATGAGAGAAACCAGATGGCGCTGTGGTGACTGTACCTTGTTTACGTCAGTGTCAAGTACGGGGTTTCGATTTTTGTTCTTTTTATTGCGATAAAGAACCAGAAAATGTATTCTCTGATGACCGTGCGTGAGCTTCAAACTGAGATTCGAAGGAGAAATGCGACAGTAGCTGGAAAAAGCTCATCTGGTAGAAAGGTAAACATGCAAAGAATTCGACGTTATGTTTCGCTAGCGGTTTATAATAGTAATTGACCGAGCGAGCGAAGCGTCTCCGTTTCAGGTTTGGGCAAAAATGCTTTCGTATGTCCGGTTGTTCTCCTCTACAGGTCGCATTTATGAACCGATTCTCGTGAAATTTTGTGAGCAGGTTGGAAAAATAAATAGAATTTTTTACTCGAGCCAGTTTTTTGATTTTTTTCAAAATGGCGGAAATATGGGGTTTTAAAATGTAAAAAAATCGCTACAACCCAAACGGCTCGATGGATATTAACAAATGAGGTGTCGTTGGATTCGTAAAGACCATGAGAGTGAAACAGATGAGCGAGCGAAGCGTCTCCGTTTCAGGTTTGGGCAAAAATGCTTTTGTATGTCCGGTTGTTCTCCTCTACAGGTCGCATTTATGAACCGATTCTCGTGAAATTTTGTGAGCAGGTTGAAAAAATAAATAGAATTTTTTACTCGAGCCAGTTTTTTGATTTTTTTCAAAATGGCGGAGATATGGGGTTTTAAAATGTAAAAAAATCGCTACAACCCAAACGGCTCGATGGATATTAACAAATGAGGTGTCGTTGGATTTGTAAAGACTATGAGAGTGAAACAGATTATATAATTTTAGTAAAAAGTCAATAGGTTGTATAAAAGATCGCGAAATGTAGTTTACAAAGTTATTGGTGCGGCTACTTTCATACTGCATGTACGTAACCAGGTACATTCATAAGTTTGTATGTGTTATTGAAAGAAAATTATTTGGGTTATTTTTTTTATGTGTGTTAGCAGTTCAGCTTTCCCACCGACATACTCGCGAGGTCTACAGCTCACAGAGCCACTAGTAAAATAAATGTATCATCTACATACATTTGAAAGCACTGAATTCAGGTTGGAAAGTTTCAAAACGTTGTTTACAAAATACTACATACAATTTGACAGGTCCCGTGTCATACTGAGGTACAATCGCGAATGCGCCACCTAGCGTGAGAAATTGTCATTTTTCCACACACTGCACGCCAAAAGATCGCTGGAAAGCCCTGTACATGAGTAGTTCACTGTGTTTTATTATCGTCTATTCCCCCTCCACGGCTCCCAGCTCGAGACAGACGACAGCGTAGAGCGTGTGGTCGCGCGGCTGCCGCGGCTGCGTCGAGCTCGGAGGCACCGTGTTCCGGTACGAGTACTGCAGCGCGAGGCGCGCCGTCAGCTGGGAGGCGTGCGCGTCCGCCGTCACCGGCAGCCGGACCGCCATCTTGTTGGACTTGCGCCACAGGATGATCCTGGAAAGATGCGATTGGTTCGTTGGTTGGTTGTCCATCGTAGGTTTGCTGAAAGAGGTACCTATCTTATTAGAGATCGCCTTTGTACATGTTTTTAGGGTTTCATATCTCAGAAGGAGAAACCTTTATAGGATCACTTGTGCGTCTGTCCGTCAGTCCGTCTGTCCGTCCGTCGTCACAGGCAATTTACTCAGAACATATTGCACCGATGAAGTTGAAAATTGGTACACACATCAATATCTGTGACCCAAAGACAGAGGTGCAGTGTAAATATATAAATATGGAATATAAGAGCCATTTTGAGGGGCCAATAAAATTTGAAAAATTCTAAATATGCCGTTTGAAATGAAATCAAATGAAAGCGCATGGCTTGAGGATCTTAAATATATTTTTATAATATTTTTGAGGCTTATTTTGAAAAAGTTGTGCGATTCGCATGTCATCAAAACCTCTAGTCTAGGGTACTTCCCGAAGTCCTAAAAATCTGAAACTTGGTATGCAAGCACATGTTTGCACCCATATTCCATAAAAACTCCGAAATCTACAACGTTGACCCCCTAACCCATTAAACCTGGGGTGCAAAGTTTGTATGAAAAACTGAATTTTAGGGTATTTTGTTGGTGTTAGTCCTATTATTGTTGTACGAAACCCTCTCAACGCGAGTCCAACTCGCACTTGGCAGCTTATTTCTATTGTTAAGTGTCTGTTTCATTCAGTTGTTTTCTTTTGTGCAATAAAGTATAATAATAAATAATAATACTCACTCGTGCGGCGGCAGTGACGTCACGTCGTCGTCGTACTCGGCAGCGTCGTCCCGCTGCGCCAGCGCCAGCGCCGCGCCCTGTGACGTCACGTGCACGGTCGCGGGCGGGGGCGGCGGGGCGGGGGGGCGCAGCGCGGGCGACAGTGAGAGGCGGGAGAGCGGCTCCTAGAGGGGAATGAATACGTGTTACACATATGCTTACTTAAACAAACTAATGTTTCGGCTCTTGAGAGATTTTCATCTCTTAGAATAAGTAAGAGAATCATTAAATATTCGAGTGTAGAGATCTCAATCTTCATGACTACTACTTTGCTTTCGCTTAACTTCGGAACTAAATTACCTACAGACTTGAAATTTTGTATTTTGTGATTATAGCTTACTGGATGACGAAAATTTCTGCGTTCTGGTCTTATCCAGAGGTTCTCAAATAGGGGCCTGAAAATGCGGCGAAATGGTTCCAGTAAAGGATGGTACGGCAGTGTTTGCTTCGCGCTCGACTTTAAATCTCAGAGACAATTATGAATAATTGTCTCTGAGTTTTGATCAATTGTCTTGTGAGATTTGAATTATGTTGTAGTCATGAAGATAATCTTGAAATCTTGAAATCCCAATAAAATTTATGTCATCATCATCCTTGTGTGTCACGAGACGATAGAGAACATCAAGGGCTGCTACAAACTCCGCATCATCTCGCCTGGCCCCCGATTCTCGCGCTATCGAGATCATCTCCCCAGTCGAGATATCGATTTTGATACGTCCTAAATCCGTCGAATATCTCGATTTATATTTATTTCAATTGAAAACAGGTCGAGATATCTCGGTTGGTCGAAAAGCTAATCGTAAGAATAGCTTTTTCTTGTTTTTGATAGAGATTTCGGTATCTCAAAATCGATATTTCGACCATCGACATGATCTCGCTATCGCCAGAATTGCCCCCCTGTAAAAAAGAGGGTAGAATACACCAGGACCCACCTTGTCCTTCTCCCCTTCGGTCACCTCGAGGGTGTCTCCCTCATCAGCCGGCACCTCCTCGGGCTGTAGGATCCGCAGCGACATCTCGTAGCCGGTGGGGTTGGTGATCTTCAGCAACAGCGTGCCCGAGCCGCCCGGCGCGAGCGGCGAGCACGAGATTATCTTGATCTCGGGCACGTGGTAGCTGCGGGGAGGACCACAAGAAATGAACCCAGGGTCGTGATTGTGTGCGCGAATCGTGACAGTGGCTAAGGGAGTGCCCAGAATTCTGGTTTTGGATTGTCGACGCCGAAACATGGGGAGCATCCATTAATTGCGTGAGACGTTCAGGAGGGGGAGGGGGTCGAGTCAAATCTCATCTTATCTCACTTTGGGGAGAGAGGGGAGAGAGGGGAGAGGGGGGGTCTCGGCGAATGTCACGTAATATTTTTGTTTGCAAGCAACAGAGTGAAATAGAGAAAAAAATGGGTTAAATTATTAAGTAAACCTTTTCCTCCGCGGATGATTCTTACTGTGATTCTAGACTACTTTCGAAGAAACCTTAAAAATCTGAACTAGTCTTAAATAATAAAATAAAACAAATTATTATTTTCTTTTTTGAATAAATTTAACGCTTTACTATAGAAACATACATTTATCCAAATCCCACGTGAGACTCTGGGATGGGGGAGGGAGTTTAGTAAAATCTCACAAAATCTAACTGTACTGTAACTCTTTATGACAGCACCAGAGTGTTTTAACTGTAAGGGTACTCACACAGCGAGCAGCTCAATCTTGAACTTAATGGAGCCGGGGTTGTACTCTGGTGAGGTTGTGGTCGCAGGGCCGGCAGCGCTGGCTGCGCTTCACGCTGAGCTGACGCGGTAGTGGGTGGTGGAAGACTATATACATCTTACCTAACTCTTTATGTGCTATAATTGTAAAGACACTCACACAGCGAGCAGCTCAATCTTGAACTTGATGGAGCCGGGGTTGTATTCCGGCTTGGTGAGGTTGTGGTCGCAGGGCCGGCAGCGCTGACTGCGCTTCACGCTGAGCTGACGAGGTAGTGGGTGGAGGCGGGAGACGCAGCCTGGCTGCCACTCAGGGGAGGCCAGGCGCTGAGGCATGTTCGTCACTGGGGGTTCAATAATGTCCATGTAAGCTACGGAACGGCAAAATAATAGTAGTTAATGAAACTGTTGCATAATACCTGGTTATGTGCAGTTTCATACACTACTTTATCTACTCTCATACTTATGTGTCTCTCCTACAAAAATCAAAGTTAAAACTCAACAATATTTCCATATAAATCAGTAAGTGCTTAGACACAACAAAACGTTGTCACGTCACGTTGACGCGGTTGACGTATTGTTGCCGCCAAAACCCAGCATATCACAGCGCATGCGCGGAGCATGGGCCACAGTATCAAACCTCAGATCAATGAACCTCTTTGTTAAATCTTCCTGCCTCCAAGTACTTATCAAACACTGACCGCCGCACTCAGAGAGATTTAATCAACCATTAAGTCAGTTCCAAATTTGAATTTACATACAAAATCCTTTACTTAGTAATCCTTAATGAATCATTAAATGACTCTGGGTATGGCGGTAAGTGGCTGTTTGGTTGTCATGTCAACTATAGTTTAAAAGAATACTTTCCAACGATACAGACTATCAAACACCTTGGCTGTACGGTTTCAGGACCCCTGCCTTGCCCAAAAAAAGTAGAAATGTATCGTTATGGAAAAAAAGTTTAATAATAACATTAGTTTTGTTCGAGAAGTAGTTAGTTATTATTATTTTTTATTTGATTACTGTATTGCGTTTACAAAGTACGTCATTATGAATTCGATTTCAAGTTTGTAATTCGAACTTTATGACATGAGAGTAGATAAAAATACTAACAGGCCTATAAGGCCATAAAACAGGCCATTATACACTAAACAAACAGTTACAGGTACAGGGTGCAACAGACAGCCCCCTATGCAGGGGATGCATGGAAGTGAGGGTAACAGTGTTCATATGCTGCTGGCATGCCCATCCACAATTGAAACCAGAATGGATATTCTGGGAGAAACAACAAGGACCCATGAGCACCTTGAACAACCGGGCCTCCTACTCCAGCTAGTGCAGGAGCTAGGATGGCTGAATTAGATGAGCAGGCGAAGGGGATATGCAGGCGCTTCAACCCCCTTGAAGAAGAATAGAATAGAAGCCTACGCTATGTACGTAATTAGAATTACAAATATCTATGCTAAGATTATAGGGATCTGGTTCTGGTTCTAAGTTAACACTCGGGTAAATATGTGTATTCATTCTGTCATCCATTAAATAGTCCTATGACCTAGTGTTTTATACCTTTCAATTTCTATTCCCTACACTACAATCAATCCAATCTAATCACTCACTCAGTTTCAAGTCCACCTCCTTGATATAGACATCCGCGGGCAGCTCTTCAACCTCCTCAATGGCCTGGCTCGGAGTGAAGTTGGCGATGGCGGAGGAGGAGCCCCCGTCACTTGGCGGGAGACCAGCCAGGTTCCGCGCCATGGCACCCGTCAGGCCCGTCTTGTCCTGGTGCGGTTTTTATATAATTTTATACATAACATTGAGAACAGGCTGAAACACTACAAGCAACGCCTCCAACAGCACTCGAACCCTCTAGCACAAGACCTGCTCAACACAAAGGGAGAGGTTGTGCGGTTGAAACGACCTAACACGCTGATGCTCACACATCTGTCATCGTAAAGCCTTGAACGAGGCTGCATCAATGGATGGGGCCTCCACACGCCACGCAAGACATAGAATCTGATAAAGGCTACAAAGAGCTGCTTGCAGATGGAAAACAAAATGGATAATAATTGAAACAAAAAGTAAACTTTAGAAAAAACCGACTTCCACAAACCCTATTTGATTAGATTGAGTTTAATACAAACTGTAACCCCTTATCCCCCCCTCCCTTGGGGAATTAATTTTGTCAAATCCCATATCAGTGCTACCCCACCTGTACAAAGTTTCATGGCTGTAGGTCCACCGGTTTAGGCTATGCGTTGCCTGCCCGTCAGCCACGCATTGTATTTGTACCTAGTATTGAGCAGATCTGGTGGCCATATGTGGTCTTCATCAGCAGTTCCGCATCACAATATTATGCTTACCATGTGCATTTGCACGAGTTATTATGAAAAACACAAAAATCACTTTAGGTCTGCCTATAATATTTGAAGAGTTCCCTCGATTTCTCCAGGATCCCATCATCAGATCCTGACCTGGTATCAATGGGACCAATGGGAAGGTAACCCCTTTCATAAAAAAAAATAATTTTCCGAATCGGTCCACCCGTTTAGGCGTTATCGGGGCACATACATAAAAAAAAACAAACAAACATCGGGACGAATTGTAAACCTCCTCCTTTGGGAAGTCGGTTAAAAAAAACAACATAGGGCTTCATTTTATACATAACACTGGGGGACAATGTTGTTTGCGTCCGTGGAAGTCCTGAATCCACACGTGTCCCCTGGGTGGTGCTAAATAAACAACAACCTGGTCGCCGAACGCTCCTTAAAAATCCTGAGCCTCTCGGCACCGTCAACGTCACCAAGATGAACAGAACCGGTTCTTCTAAGAACCCACACTCTGACAGCTCCTCTAAGGGCTTTATTAACGACCAACGTAAGGTTGGGAAATGCCTAAAGATACTTCAAATCAATGTCGAAGGCCTGACTAAAGCCAAAATCGAAGTCCTCCAAGAACTATCCTCGCAACACGGGGTGGACATTTTGCTGCTTCAGGAGACCCACATAAGCGATTGCACCACAGACAAACTAGACATTCCCGGCTTCGAGTTAATCTCAATAAAACTGCACAATAAGCACGGACTAGCCTCATACGCAAAGTCAAGTATTGCACACACAGCCAGCGACCTCCCCAACACAGGAGACCACAGTGTAGCGATGACAGTGGGAAACCTGACCATCTACAATATCTACAAGCCTCCGAAAGCAGACTGGCCAGCGACCGTACTTCCCCAACCAAGTGGTCCTACTGCATACATAGGCGATTTTAACTCCAGCCACAGCAATTGGGGTTACTCCACGAACTGCTCAGCGGGAGTGCTCCTCGCGGACTGGGCTAACACAAACAATCTCCACCTTCTATATGACAGCAAACAGAAACCCTCTTTCCGCTCGGCCCGCTGGAAAACTGGAACCAACCCGGATCTATGTTTCGTCTCTCCAACCGAAGAAAACACGCCAATTGCGTCCAACAGACGGGTACTAACAACTTTTCCCAGAAGTCAACACAGACCTTCACTGATAACCATGAGGATAACAATACCTATAATACACAGTTACCCAGCCCCACGATGGAATCTTCGCCAAGCCGAATGGGAGCAGTTTGCTATATACATAGACTCAGTCATTGGTAGAATACAGCCGACAGTAAACAATTACGACCGTTTCACAAAACTACTACTAACCGCTGCCAAGAAGACAATACCAAGAGGATGTAGAAAAGAATACATACCGGGCTGGGACAAGGAATGCGACACACTAATGAAGGTTCTGGAAGAGACGGAAGACCCCGAGATTGCGAATCAGCTCATCGATCACCTCAACCAAGCCAGGCTGGAGCGCTGGAAAGAAACGACTGACACCACAGACTTTAAAAGGTCCAGCCGTCAAGCGTGGTCAACAATACGCAAACTTGGCGCAGCTGAGCAACCCTCTAAGACCAGATCGGCCGTATCCCCTAACAGCGTAGCCAACATCCTAAAAGGCAATAGCCGCCCATTTATCCACCCCAAAATGAAAACGGCCACTAAAACGGAACTTAAAGAGCTGAAAGCACGATGCCAAACAAGATCCTCCCACACGAGAGCTGTAAGCATCGGAGAAGTAATTGTGGCGCTCAGAGACACAAAGAAAAGCAAATCCCCGGGAGTAGACGGAATACTTCCTGAGTTCTTACAACACCTTGGCCCCCGGGCGATATCATGGCTTTGCTGCTTCTTTACACACGTAATTGATCACTGCAAATTACCCGCTACGTGGAAAAAAGCAAACGTGATAGCCCTACCAAAACCTGGGAAACCAACAGATGACCCTAAGAATTACCGACCAATCTCCCTGCTTTGCACTTCATACAAACTCTTCGAGAGGGTCCTACTGGTGCGTATCACCCCAGACATTGAGGAGGCTCTCCCAATTGAACAGGCGGGATAGTCCTTTCTCTCACAACACACATAGAGAAAGGGTTTCAAAATCAAGACAAAACTGCAGCCGTCTTTGTCGATTTGAGCTCCGCTTTCGATACCGTCTGGAAACAGGGCCTACTCCTCAAACTCACCAGAATACTCCGCTGCCAGCATCTCTACCACCTCTTTGACGCCCTCCTTTCAAACCGGGTATTCCAGGTGAGCCTAAACGGGGTCAAGAGCAAGTCAAAGACTCTCACCAACGGAGTCCCACAGGGCTCAGTACTTGCCCCGACCCTCTTTAATGTTTACCTGAGCGATATACCCAAAACAAGCGGCCGGTCCTTTATGTATGCTGATGACATCGCCATAACAGCCCAGGCGAGAACTCTTAGCCAGACCGAAGAAAAACTCCAGAGAGACGTAGCCGTACTCGAGGACTACTTCAAGTATTGGGGACTGAAGCCAAATCCTAATAAGACGGTCTCCAGCACATTTCACCTCAACAACAAGCAGGCTAACGACACCATCTCCATAAGTTTTTGCAACGAGATCGCCAGACACGATCCCTTCCCTGTCTACCTCGGCATCACTCTAGACCGCACCCTCACGTACAAAAATCACCTGTATAAATTAAAGAAGAAGCTCTCGAGCAGAAACAACCTACTTCACAAGCTCGCTTCAACGACGTGGGGATGCCGCGCGCCTACCCTGCGAACATCTGCACTGGCGCTGGTGTACAGCACAGCTGAATACTGCTCCCCGGTCTGGGCTGGCAGCCACCATACAAACACAGTAGACGTCGAACTGAACTCCACCATGCGGCTCATCTCAGGAACGGTAATGCCCACCCACTCAGCCTGGTTGCCCGTGCTCAGCAACACCATACCTCCTGATCTACGCAGAGAGACAGCCGTCAAGTATCAGTTCGACAAAATAAAAGTGCGGCCTCGCCTCCCCATCCACGAGGACCTACAAGCAACAAGCTCCAACCTCCGCCTCAAATCTCGGAGACCCTTCGGATTGATCGCGTCCCAAATCTCCGAGGGAACCATGTCAGCAGCCGAGAAATGGGCGGAGAGATGGATATCCACCCCCGCTCCAAACGCGCACCTGGTCAAAAATCCAAACGATCGGCCACACGGCTTCAACCTTCCACGCAACTGCTGGACCAAGCTGAACCGACTCCGGACTGGCCAGGGCCGCTGCGCCGAACTAATGTTTAAGTGGGGGTACAGAGACAACCCTTTCTGCTCTTGCGGAGCCATTCAGAGCATGGCCCACCTGACGGACGATTGTCCTCTATGGTCGATCGAGGGAGGACTGCAAAAAGTCCACTCCGCTGACGAAGAGGCTATCAAATGGCTGCTCAAACTGCCACCTTTATGAGTTGTGACGTTGACGATAGCGACCAAACGCTAAATAAATAAATAAATAAATAAATAAATAAATTATACATAACCCTGTCGTCGACACATCTTATCTATCTATTGTTCTCCATTGTTCGTTTGTTACACTAGCGGTCGGTACCAGTCGAGATGCATGCAGTACCAATCCAAGTTGTTTGGTCCCTGCCTACCGCTCTTCCGAGATTCTATGTAGGGGTATTTGATATGGCTCACAGTAAGAGTGATGAATTTCCCTCGGATAGCGAACTTCTTCCGCTCCCGCTCCAGCTTCTCTTGCTTCTCCTGCAGCGCCACCGCCTTGTAGTAGTCGAGGAGCTGGTTCACTCGGGTCGCGAACGGGTTGCTTCTCTCCGGCCAACCACCAGAAGCTACAATCAATAAAGTGTTTCAAGAGAATGAAAAAGACATTTTTAGGGTTCCGTACCCGAAGGGTGCCAAACGGGACCCTTTTACTGAGACTTCGCTGTCTGTCCGTCCATCCGTCCGTCCGTCCGTCTGTCTGTCACCAGGCTGTATCATGAACCGTGGTAGCTAGACAGTTGAAATTTTCACAGATGATGTATTTCTGTTGCCGCTATAACAACAAATACTAAAAATCAAAATATAATTTAATATTAAGGGGGGCTCCCATACAACAAACGTGATTTTTTTGCTCGATAATGATATTGAGTATATTATTTACTTAAAAAATAAATAATTAAATTAAAATTTAGGGGGGGCTACCATACAATTATTTTCTTTGCGGTTTTTTATAGATAATGGTATGGAACCCTTCGTGCGCGAGTCCGACTCGCACTTGGCCGGTTATTTCATAATATGTCTCTTGTCTCAGTGTGTCTTTCGACAAAGGCGTCCTCCAACCTCTTCCACTGTTTACAGTCTGCCAATGTCTTTTAGCAACCTCTAGTTTTCTGTTATTTCCTAACTTTTGGAACTCTATAAGAATGATATTAACACCTGTGCCTCTGCCACCCTGTATGGATTAAAGTTTAATGCTGTTTGTATCTAATATATATATAATAATCTTGGTTCACACAATGCCAAATTTGCTATGCTTGCTAGTCTTTGCTCACTTGCTATTGCGTAAACAATATTTGCTATGCTTGCTAGTCTTTGCTTGCTTGCTATTGCTATGCTTGCTAGTCTTTGCTTGCTTGCTATTGCTATGCTTGCTAGTCTTTGCTTGCTTGCTATTGCTATGCTTGCTAGTCTTTGCTTGCTTGCTATTGCTATGCTTGCTAGTCTTTGCTTGCTTGCTATTGCTATGCTTGCTAGTCTTTGCTTGCTTGCTATTGCTATGCTTGCTAGTCTTTGCTTGCTTGCTATTGCTATGCTTGCTAGTCTTTGCTTGCTTGCTATTGCTATGCTTGCTAGTCTTTGCTTGCTTGCTATTGCTATGCTTGCTAGTCTTTGCTTGCTTGCTATTGCGTAGAATATTTCGTAATTCGAAATTTCTTTAGTGTTCTCTAAAAAACAGATATATACAGAAAATATATGTAAGAAAAACAATTCACAAAAACAATCTTATCTCTAACAAGAGATTTCTTCCAGCAAACCCCATGGAAAAATATAGGTTTTTTTTTTATTTGAGCCTAAGCAATAGTAAAACAGATTGACTTACCTACAGGCTGGTCCGGAATACCAACATCTCGTGAAGTCCAGCGACAGTTGAAACAGGACAAGTAATACATTTTCTTTGGCTGTTTGTTTTCAACCTTCGCATCACTGGCAGCAGCCGCCTCTGGTTGGTTCCGGGG
>OY735263.1:11358506-11773774 GCA_963457715.1 Argyresthia albistria
TCAAAAGATCGTTGGAAGACTGTAGTTTTCTTCTTCGTCAGGGGGTCAGGTACCTGCACCTGGCCCACTTAAGAGACCGGTGACCGCGAGAATTTCCCATACAAACGTAATACAAAAATTATTTGAATTTTAGAACTAGTTCACAGCATTTAGACTGTTAATTGGATTAATACAGTGTTTACGCAGGTTCCTGGTCGTATACCAAGGTTCTTATTCAAATTACTTAATAATATTTTAAAATTGGTTGAAGAGGAACCCTGGTATACAGACCAGGAACCTGCGTAAACAGTGAATAAATCCGATTAACAGTCTAAATACGTTAAACTATTTCTCAAATTCAAATCAATTTTAGGATTCCGTACCCGAAGGGTGCCAAACGGGACCCTGGTGGTTGGTTGGTATGTACTCATCTGCAAACAAGTGGTTGGTTGGTATGTACTCATCTGCAAATGTTTCTTATTTACAGGAAAAATCCAAGAAAAGAAGTAAAGAGAAGAAAAAGAAAAAAGAAAAGAAGAAGAAAAAGAAGAGAAGCAGAAGTTCCTCATCTGATTCAAGCTCTAGTGATGACTAACATAATTTCTGTAAGTTATAGAATAAAAGTGTATAATTATTATGTGTTTTGATATTTATTTAATGAGAAACAGATATTTTCGATTAGATCGGGATAATCGGGATAAAACGCGGGAATTATTCATTCTTTCTCACTAATTATTCCTAATATATAATAAAATATAAATTAACAATAAGAAAATCTAATTACCTCTTAAATGAAATGGAATAGCAAATTATTTATTTATTTATTTATTTAATTTTCTATAAATACCTATCATTACAGGTTACACCTAATGCGATAGGTATATAATATTGAGATCAATGTACAATTGTACAACTCTAAGGTAACCTTTACTTGTATTAGAGAAGAGAATTCAAGATATCACATTTACAAAGAAGAAACTTCAGCTAAGAAGTTTTAAAACATAATCCAATAGATGCTCATTAATAAATAACCATAACCACACTCAATGCACTTGCCATCATTCTACAATTACTTCTCTTTTTGCCCAATATTAGGATATCCTTTTTTGGCACATATATGAAGACCGATAAACGTACCACACGAATACATTCTATCACTTTCCTGCTATAACAAATCTTCCGAAATCGTCAAGGAATAGCAGACAGGAAACTTTACCATTTCAGAATATCCTTAACGACACTCAGCGCACTGCTATCATTGTACGCGACAATACCGCCCGTGTTACAATACTGTTGCGTATCTAGGTTCATAGGGTCGTTGTATGTGACTGGTTTCTGTGTGGAGTAGTTCAGCAGTTCTCCACCCTTGGCTTTGAGGATGGCGTGAGGGGCGCAAGTGTCCCATCTGAATGTGGTACCCTGGGAGACGATGTACATGGCTGCTTCGCCTGATGGAACAAAGTAACAGTTGACAAGAGAATCAGACGATTGTTATAGGAATTGGGGGCTACAGTCTATGAAACATGAATAGTTCAAGCAGCTAATGTTTTGCTTGGGGGTTTAGTGCCCGACTTCACCAGTTAGGGGTCACTTAGCTGTCTAGCGACTGTTTCGGAGGCAGGCCTCTTAAATTTAGGGGTTCCCCTAGTAGCCTAGATGACCCTTAAACTAAGGGTGAAGCGAAACAACCGGTAGGTGGCCCTTGAAAGGAAATAATGTGTCCCCTAAAGATAGTGGTTATTGGTGAAATTGGCTATAGGTCTACCGCATTTTCAATATTTTAATCTGAGATTTTAATCATAATAGGCTTGTGGCCTGTCAAGTCAAAATAAATACTTTTTATGAACTGTCAAAACGGAATTTTTGTTCCTGAGTTCTATGAAATAACAGAATGACGTCATGTAAAAGTGCCATCAAATGCTGTCTTTTTTTGCACAAAATTAACTTTATAAAATATATCTGCTGGAAATATACAATTCTGAGAATGTCAAGCCATTTTGTACATAATGCTTCAACTTCAGACTTGTTCCTAGATTTATTGGATTACCTTGGCCACTATCCTATTGCACAAAACAATACATTTGACAATAGAAAATGGAGAATACATGTACATGGGCGAGCTTATCGCTATTAAGAGTTTTCTTCCAGCAAACCTAGGATGGTGGGAAATAAACAGGTAGACCTATGTGCACAACATCAAATTGCATTTGAGAGCAATCAATACTTATACTATTGCTTTTCGTGTTTCTTGTCCCTGATATGATAAGACCGATCTGTCACATTCAAACTGGTGTCTTTGAGTATTTCTATTCTGAGACAGATGAAACATTTTCTCGTCAATTCAGTTCAAGATATTTTGGTTTGTTTCTTTTGACTGATAAATCGTTATTGGAAAAGGATGGTTTTATTCAACACTCACTTCAATCATATCATATCCATGGAAGAGCTAATTAAAAATAGCTATTCAAAATGCGCTCCATCACTGGCATTGCTGACATTGGCGCAAAGACCGCTAGGCTGAAGTGGGACTGGGCCGGACACGTGTGCCGCATGCACCCCCAAAAATGGACCAAACTGACCACCAAATGGGTGCCCACTGATGGCCATCGGAATAGAGGCAGGCCGAGACGTCGATGGCGGGACGACCTGGACAGGTATCTGCCGGACTGGGTGGAGGCAGCACAGCACAGGGGGGAATGGTCTGAGATAGGGGAGGCCTTTGCCCAGCAGTGGGACACTATGCAGGCTAAATAAAAAAAAAACAATAATTACCAAGAGCAACTTTCAAAAGTTTATATCCTGCTCCTGGCTCAGATTTCACGTTCCAACCAGAGTCCTGGAATGTTTTGACCACTTCTGGTGTTTCTGCTGCACTCATGAGTACAGTCTTTGGACCTGGAGTCACATCAATGTCGCTGCCTCCCCATTTCTGAGTCGTATTATGACTGACGCCCCAGATAATTCGACTTTGGGTGCTGAAAATAGGTAAAGAAAGTGTAATGAATATACAGAACAGTTGACTGGAACTCTGGATTGGCTAAAGTGACTTTGCAGCCTTTTTGTAGTTTTGTGCCTATTTTTCACTGATTTACATATTATTCCTATATTACACATCTCTCTGGCTACATTCTAATTGTACTGGCATCAAATAAACAATAATTAAAAATACCATATTGGGCAATTGAAAATATGTGATATTACTCACCAATTGGTAAATGGTTGATTGATGACTCCCACAACTGGTTGCCCAGTGGACCTCAAGTATGCACCAACCAGAACTGTCACACAAGGCAGACCGTGGCCCGACTTAGCTTCACCTCTGGCACCAGCTATGAACTCTGATGTTGCATCTGTGATGAGAAGAATGAATAATTATTTAGTCAAGGCAAAACCTGTATTCACAACAAGTATGTTCAAATAAGGGGTTATAGCACCTCCTGGCCTGGCCCACTTGAGCCAGTCCTTGGTGAATGTACCCCTGTGCCTACACTATAACAGCCTCCTAAATGTGTGATATTATGTTGCTTTGTACATAGGTCTCGTAAGCAAAACTTATAAAACCAACTTACCTATAGGATCAATCCAGACACCCAAATCTGCTGGATCAATGTCTGGTAAATTGGGTAGTTCATCACAAAGTGGCAATTGAGGTCTTGTATGTGCTGCCGCCGCCATTCGTGACGCGGCGGCTGGCGATACCAACAAACTCAGTAACTCTGCTGTCTCTTCTACAGTCTCCTTCAAAGATATCTGAACTCCATCTATTTCTGCACATTCTTCTCCTCTGACGTGAACCAGCTCTCGGCAGCGCGAGGCTATTTCTGCCTTAGCAGACTCTTGGGCTAAGACATCAGCTATAGTTTTGAAGTCATGATCGAACCGGGCGTTAGCCTGATCGCCGCACTTTTCAGCGACTAATAACGCGCCTTCTTCTGAAGATCCTTTGCAACAAGCTCTAGCAACATTGGCAGCTCTTTCCGAAGCGTTTATCAGTGCCAACAAGACGTTGGACATTGCTGCAGCTTTAAACGTCTTGAAGATAATATTTTTTAATGGTTTCTTTAGCTTACAGGTGGATTACTGATCTTGAGAAATCGGGTTATGTTTATGGATTCTATTCTATTTTAGTTAATGGCACTTTGTTGCCTATAAACTAACGTAAGGATTAATTGAATTAAAACATGAAATCACAATGGAACAAGACAAACTACCTATACTAAGTAAAACCTCTGGTCTGCGTATAGTGTACCTAACTACCTACTAATCGAGGAAAATTATTGATTTTACGCTATTTATAGAAGATTTCACGCACGTAAACAATCATTTCGATCCTTTCCCAGCTCCACCACACCACTTGACTGTCAATCAAACTCAAACGTCAAAATGACAGTCAGCTGTGCATTGCGGTCCGTTTTGGTGGTTTTGGTTTTGCTCATCCGTCTAAACGAAACGCACTCATGCTCATGTTCATGTCACTTATTTACAAAGGATTTCAAGGAATTCAGAAACCCCGCGGGCTAGTGTTGCCGGATAATCGATTATCAATTATATCAATAATTGTCGAGTCGATTATATCGATAGTATCGATGGTGAGAAGCAAAACAATATAATCGATAAAATCGATACTTTCGACACAATCGATTAAATCGAGGTATCGGTTTAGATTATATTGTTACGTTACAGATTACACAACAATATAATCTAAACGATACCTCGATTAAATCGATTGTGTCGATAGTATCGATTTAATCGATTCTATCGTATTGCTTCTCACCATCGATACTATCGATATAATCGATTTAATTATCAGAAACTGAAATTATAATCGATTAATCGATTTTAATCGATTATATTGGTACAATTATGAGAATCGATAGTATCGATCCAATCGATTATATCGATAAAATCGATTCTAGATCGATTTGTTAGATTATTTATATGTACTTAGGATAATCGATTAATAATCGATATACGATCGATTATCCGGCAACACTACCGCGGGCGACTTATTCGTGGGCCGGCCGCCGCCAACAAGGGAGGCAAATTATCCGGGATGTGCAGTTACGCGCGGACGCCACGTAATATTATAATATAATATGGCTCGATTTTACCAACAAAATGTTATCCGGAGAATAACTATCCCGGTGATAACTTGTAACTTTTTCACAGACACCAGTGACACCTAGGTGAGGTGATCTGATCTAGGTGTCACTGGTGTCTAGTTACAACAAGTTATCCCCGGGATAGTTATTCTAGAGCTCCGTGGTCCAGTGGGTTTCACGCTTGCCTCTCACGCAGGAAGGATAGGTTTGAATCCCTGTGCTACCAGTACCAATAAATTATGTCATATAAAACGTAACGAACGTTCTAACTGTAATGGAAAACATCGTAAGGAAACCTTCATTAGTTACTCCATAGCTGAGGCGATGGGCTAGCCCCTTGTCACGCAAAGTGGAGTATTGAGTCACTGGCTAAAAGTGGGCACGGTTGTGCCTCTGCCACCGAGTGCCACCCCGTATGGGAAAAGTGGGCACAGTTGTGCCTCTGCCACCGAGTGCCACCCCGTATGGGAAAAGTGGGCACAGTTGTGCCTCTGCCACCGAGTGCCACCCCGTATGGGAAAAGTGGGCACAGTTGTGCCTCTGCCACCGAGTGCCACCCCGTATGGGAGAAGCCGTGATTGATTCTTGAATTCCGGAATCAAGCACTCACTTCCGTTTGTCGTCGGAACTTTTTCATGGTTGCACGTTGTGTGTCCCTCCATTACAAAAAGTCACCACCAAAAAAGATTGGCCTTGGTATTTATTTATACCCGGGTAGGTACGTTTTACTTACAATAGGTACTCAACTATATTCAGTATAGGCTGATCTACGGGCTTATTCGCTAACTCAGTGATGATCACTCAGTGATAAAAATTAAGAAGTTATTGGTGTCGTTCAATTATCGTGTTGGCACGATAATTGAACGACACCAATAACTTCTTAATTTTTACGCATCATATTTTTAAGCTACAATAATGTATATCGTGCTGTGGACTCAGTTCCCAAATAAACAAACAAATAAACAAACACCAATAAGTTCTTAAATTTTACGGATTATCATTGAGTGATCATCACTGAGTTAGCGAATAAGGGGGCTGGACGTGCTGTGCGGTGTGATGGATGGATGACAAAGACAAGGGCGTCCCAGCGAGTCTAGCGACACCATTTTAAATTATGTTTTGTGGGAACTTTGTGGGCCTTCGTGAGGTTATGGGCCAAAAGGAGCACTTATTCCACGATTGTAGGACTGAGGGAACATGATGATAGATATGGGAGAAGCCCATACCCCAACCGCAGGTACTTTTTTATAATGAAAGCACGTGGTTACGGGGAACAATATGTTAGCTATGGGAAAAGCGGTTGTGTGATGAAATAGGCGGGTACTTATAAATTACTGCGGTCTTCTGCTACCCTCACGAACTTACAGTCGTGAACTCGTGACCACGCTGACTTCTTCAGAGGTCCACCCCAGACACTAATCTAGACAACTCAAGGTCCATTCTTGACAACAAGAACTAGTGCCATTAGACATCTTAAGAATTCAGGTCACATTGAATCTGTCTGTCAGGGTCACAGGAATGTCGAATGTCCGCTAATCTTGATTTTTGTGCACGACAATGCAGTCACGTTAGAATCGCCCTTGCAGATACGTTTTACGTTTTTTTTGTGAGTTATGGAAAATGGAAATAAATATTATTTCAAACTACATGTCAGGTAATGTTTGGTATTCCCATCTAAGGCTAAAATCAGGATTGTTTGTCGTTACGATCCTCATAGATTCCTGAACACTGGGTACCTCCTTGGTAAGCTTATTCGAGGCATCTGAATCTAGATGCGACTTCAGTGTGTCATTCATTGTCATCTAGATGGGTCACCCTTGGATTGGAGTAGCAGAGTAACTGGCTGATCGTGCGTGACGGCGGACGTGACGTGACATTACGTGACTTAACGTGACTGTTGTAGGTTATAATGCACTGCTACTACAGATCTGAGTTAGTTAGCGAAGATATCATCGTGTTCTCGTGCTAACTAGATTCTGAATTCTCGTGATTCATGATGCGAATCTTGAAAGATCGCACGCAACATCGTCTGATTCACAATACCCTAGGCTTCGTTGTCTGATGGTGAACTTGCACTGTGTCTAGACTAGACAAAAGTTTACACAAGTTTGTATCAAATGGCTCTATACGGCTTCATAGGTATCGGAAAATATGTACATAGTGCCACTTGCTAGAACGTGAGTTTATGTCATCGAGTAAAGTCAACTCCATATAGATTTGTATGGGGTCAAAGTTTACTCGGGTTTAGTGCTAGCAACAGCTATAGGTAGTACTCGTACTATATTCATATACAGCACCCTCCCCAACCCCAATGATGAATAGAGTCTGTTTAACTCAGAACTCCAAGAAGATGTTCCTGGCCAAGGACTATTAGCCAGAAAGCATCGTCTACCGACGCTATAGGGAGGCGAGACCGACAAGGAAGAAAATCCCTAGCTAGGCTTTAGTTAAGTTGGCTAGTTTCATATAATGTTTTATATCTCTAGTTTTAAGGTACCTATTTGTCAATATGGGTTTTATACCTGAAATAAAAAGATTATTATTATGTTATGTAGCCGTATGTTCTCTCTTTCAGCCCTCATATTACTTATTGTGTAAGTAGGTACATTGGAAAATATTAAAAGTACTTGCATCTGTAAGTTCAGTAAGTACAGTACCTACTGAACTTACAGATGAAGTATAATTTACTTTTATTATTTTCATGAAAAAAATATCCCGGTGGTGTCTTGTTGACTCTTGCACATATTGTATGGATGTATTTCTTCGCGTTTTACACCTACCGTCATTTACTAAGTAATTGCAATTAAGAAGGTACTTCTACTGGTACTGGCATACTGGCAATGAAACCCAATGATGTAACTCCGATGATTTTCTCACGGTCGGTAAGCAAACAATAGGAAAATAATTCCTCGTTTACTAGAACTGTATACATAAGTACCTACTTACCTAGGTTACTGTAATTCCCCCCCCGATATCTTAATCATTCCATCTCAGGCACTGTACGTGTCGACGAGTAATTTCAAGACTAGAGATAAGTTCAGTTAAAATATTCTGTAAAACTGGCCATGCAAGTGTCAGTCAGCTACTTTTGCGCATGGTTGTTTTTTATGTCTCGGTCTCACGTTATTTTTTAGGTTACACTTTGTTTGGACAGTTAGGTTGTGTTTTATGCTATGTTATTCTTATTATTAACTACATGGTGTATAACGGCCTAAGTAGAGTCTCTTGCTGTTAGGTGCAGGTGCTCTCAAAGGAAATTGGTATGGTTTAGCAGGTGATATAAGTAGTAGAGAGTTTTATTGTAGAAAATCGATGACGATAGACACAATATTAGGTTGTAGGTACCACAGGGTTGTACGTACAACTACCAAGAGAGTCGCACCAAACATAAAACAAAGTAATTTTCGGTTCATACTTTACTTAGATTATGGTTCAAAAGCTTTTATAGATTGGTTACAATTACGCGTGCGTGCATTTTTCAAAATTAAAGGTCACATTCACAATGAATCCCTATATATATTTCTAAATGGAGAATAATTAATCCAGCAAGCCAAGAGGTCGAAGGACATTAAGTTTGCGGAACCCTAATAATATCGCACAAATTACTCGCAAACTAAGGTGTCAAGTTAAAATGGCGGTTTCGACTGTTATTATTTAAACGAATGCACGGTACTTAGACACGCTAGCTTGAGAATAGGTTACTACAAAGACAGCAAGGCTTAGTTCATTTATAGTGATTGTGATTTCCAAAGTAGACATAATTATTGCCAACATAAGGTCGACATTGCCCAGAGTACGAGGGTACAACAATTACTACGAGTATATTAGTAGTTAGGGATCTACCCGATTCTATGATTGAGGATATTTCGTATCCTTCATACCTACCTAAACAATACAGCTTAAAGTAGGACAAAGCGCGAGCGAAGAGTCTCCGTTTCAGCTTGGCAAAAATGCTTTCCTTTCGTATGTCCGGATTTCCGTCTGTCCGGCTGTTCTCATCTAAAGGTATCACGCGCATATATATCTGACTCAACCGACTCTCGTTATTTTTTGTGAGCAGGTTCGATAAAATTAATACTTAATTAGTCTAAGTAAGTACCTAATTCCCAATTTATCATTATCATTATTATGGCTTTTTTGTCCATTCAGTTTCAGGCAGGGGTTGATTCTCGCGCAAGATCAACAACAACAATACGTAGGCGAGTACATATGTTGTTGATCTTGGGAATTATCATTTTACTAATTATCTAGTCTTGGGACTATAATTCCGTTCCCCTTTTAATACTAATATGGTATTTTATTGGCGATAGTTGGAATCGTAAAAAAATAGAATAATGGATGTTTTAAATTATTTTATTGCCTGAACTAGTTTCTTAGACTACTTAACATTACCTCGCAATACTAAACTAAGCATCAACTTTACATATTAGCAATTGCTTGGTATTGGTTACCGCCAAGATTACAAACTGGATGGGTGTTTTTTTATTAATCAACTGCATTTGAATACAAATTAGACTGGTTCTATTCCGAAGACATTCAAAGTAACTGCCTACTGATAACTGCCTACCAACACTGCTTGTTATCGCCAAGCCTGACTAAGGTCTATCTCACTTACGTTCAGCTGTGGGCCTGTAGCGGAAAATTGGCATACAGTCTGCCAACGATATTTTAGTTCTCTCAGGGTTCCGGACCCGAAGGGTGCCAAACGGGACCCCTATTACCGAGACTTTGCTATCCGTCCGTCCGTCTGTCACCAGGCAGTCTGTATGTCATGAACCGTGATAGCTAGGCAGTTGAATTTTTCACAGATGAGGGGCTCCCATACAACAAACATGTTTTTTTTGCCGTTTTTATAGAGAATGGTACGGAACCCTTCGTGCGCGAGTCCGACTCGCACTTGGCCGGTTGTTTTTTATTTATTTATTCAAAACAAATAGTTAAATATTCTTAAAATTACTTATAATATGGTCACTAAATCCTTGACAGGTTTAAGTGTGAGTGACCACTGACTACTTACTGTCCCCCGCTTTGACAACGTTTATTATTTAGAAGCGAAACGACTTGGGTCGTTTTCACTGGCTACGGATATTCCGTATATAGCTGATGAGTGACATTTACAGGGCTCATTCCTCTTCTTATCAAGCGTTAGTTCCAACTTTCACCGCGCATCAAAATATCGTTCTCGCTGTCCCTTGACTGTCGCGTCGTCGCGACCCCCCGCGGGGTTAGGCATGCTACAGGTGCTGGGTATAAGGCCTGCGGGGTATGATTCTCGCGCATTCGATATAGTTTTCGATATGCGCGAGAATCATATCCCTATTTCTTCCAAATGGTCTCAATAGGCTAAATTGTTCCGGTACTGACGGAAGATCAGCGCCTGAGGAGTCTACTTCTCAGGCACATGCTGATTCAGAACCCTTTTGCAGATGCCACACCACCCTCAGTTCTAGTGCGATATAGGTACTTTGATACCTATATTCTATCTATCGTAGTGCAAATTATCTGTGTCTGTATGTTTTATATGTTATTTTGTTTAGCGCTAAGTATCTTCTATGTTTTATATTGTGTGTGTGTGCGCTGATGCAAATAAATAGATAAAATACAAATACATACAAATACATTCATCTATCTCATCTTTTTACATTACCTCGAACTGTTAGGGAGAGGGCCTTAAATTGGCATGTTACATTAGAGGTCCTGTCCTGGTAACTACTGACTACGGTTGAAGAGCATGCAGTGCCATTGTATTTCACACATTATGTTCGCATACCAGTGCTAATTGAGGTATGAATGATCTTAGATATGTTTGGCGTGCTGTCTGACTAAGGCTGGATCTCACCATTACTCTTTCCTTCGTAAAATCCAGCCTAAGCCTGGATTTTACTAACGAAAGAGTAACTTTTACTCGAGAGTAATCTTCTACTTTTTGATAGACTAGTGTCACCCAGCAGATCACCTCATTTTGAACTGTCATTGTCATACAAGTTATCCTCGGGATAGTTATTCTCGTATAACTTTATGTTGGTGAAATCCACCCCTATGGAGTCTTATTCACAAAAAACGGACAAAGCTTTGGTACCAACAAGCCCTGATAAAGACCGCTGATTGGCGAGTTGTACACTTAACTTAACGTAAACTACGGATTTGATTAGATATAAGTAATAAACCTAAAAGTGAAGGTAAGAAAATCAGTTCTCAGCCATCACATCAATCATCAGCTATGTTACTTATATTATTATACTTTATTGCACAGAATAACACATTTTACAATTGAAAGTGGACAACACATGACAAAGGCGAGCTATCCCTATTAAGAGATTTCTTCCAGCAAACCTAGGATGGACAGGAAATAATTTAACAACAGGTAGACCCATGTGCACAACATTAAATAAGATAAAACAATAAACTACTTAACAATACGTACATAAATACAAGACTTATAGATATAAATATTTTTAGCAAATATACCTAAATAAAAGTACTTAAATTTAATACGGTAGAGAAAGGTAGTGTTCTTTCAACCGACTTTTAAATATGTTGAGTGACGGACTGTCTCTAATACTTCACCATCACATGATCACATCACTTCTTTTCGTGCAATGTATTTTATTATCCATATATGATAAGTATAAGTGTTAATGCTTAATGTAAGTACGAGTATAATTAATTGGAACCGTAGACGAGACAGGACTATAAAAACTTCTGATTGGATCTGAGTTAAGTTAAAATGTTTTCCCATATTTTTTATTTGAAAGATCAATCGAAATGATCACCTACGAATCCTACGATGTTTAAGGCGCTGTGCCCACTGTGGCGCGAGACGCTACAAAGGCCCGCACGCACATTATACACATGCTTTTTCTTGCTATTTTCCTTCGTTCATGTTCTAAAATTCATCAAGGATTGGATACCGAAAATGATAAACCGTTTGCCCAGCCGTGCAAGCGTAACCTTTGCAAGTCGCGTTTGCCAGTCATTGTCCTGCACGTTTTTTTGCAGTAAGACGTCTTAACGGATAAACAAGTGGCTCATACATTTTACATAGAACCATTCACATGACATTTGTACTGCAAAAAAACGTAGACCATTTATGCGCTTAAACGGATACTCAACGGACTTGTCAAGCAAATTGGTTGAACTTTACACACATAAATAAAAAAAACGCGTGTAGCACCGTACACGTGTTAGAAGTAAAACTTCTGTAGCTAGATCATTAAGTGGTACCTATACTATACACCTATACCTACCTATACTAAAAGAGATTTAAATTTCCAATTTTGAGATCCAATCTCTGCTTCAAGTTACTTTTAAGTTTCAGACGTCCGATTATTTGAAATTATTTTATACTTGTACTTACTTTTAATACGTCATGTCATTTATTTCCCACCATTCCTTATCTACAATTTGTCGCGCTCGTGGTGATTAACTCATTCAATAGTGTCACTACTATTTGCATCTCGCTCAGATTATATACCATCTGACGTCACGTCTTTAAGCCGTCTCGCTCAAATGTATGCATTGCTTTGCTTGTTTTAGAAATCCATATCGACCCGTGTGACATGGATGAAACTCTTTTCTTACAAACTGTATGGATCGCATCGCACAGCTGTCAAACATAAGTTCCGGTTCCAACAAAGAGGTTGAACGAAGTAGTTTGAGTCATGCTAGTTGGTTTTGTTTGAAGGAGGTTTGAAGTCCCAGCCAGCGGCGGCGGCGGCGGCGGCGGCGGCGCCATCTTGGCCATACCGGAAATCAAGAACTCGTGGAAGAATGCTTAAAATAATTTTTATTTGTTAACGTTTCATCAGGTTTTTCTCTCACTAATTAACATTCTTTATTGTACGAATGTATTATTATCTTATCTGATTAGTTAAAAACCGTATTGAAATTAGTTGCGGTTTTAAAAGTCTTCAGCCGACCCTGACGTCACCGATTCCAATTTCCGTTACATTTCTTAGCCACTCGTGATAGCACCCGGCTAGTAGCAATTGAAAAGCAAATATATGAATAACCCACAGTTGAGAGGTTAAATAAATTTTACCCCCGTGCCCTAAGAAGTTTTACTTCAAAAAAATGATAAAAAAAGCATTTTTTGAAGTCGCTTAAAAAACGAATGAAGAGAAAACATGCAGTACAATGCCGTGTGCATCCAGCCTCAGTGTGCACGTCGCCTAATAATACACAAAAAAGTTCCTACTTTGTTTTGCCAATTACCATGACGTAATCCAAATTCGGTCAATGACCTTACCCATAATAAGTACTCAGTCTGATGTACGGATTTGTCGAATCCTCAAAAGTTTTTAACCCTTAATCGGCAACTAAATATTCCCTTTCCGTATGGAGTTATCAAGCCCAAGCTAAAGTGCATTTCATCTATCTCTATGTAGGTAATTAGGTATCGCAATAACAAATCATTTTACGAAATATGGGTGAAGTAAATGTGTTTCGTGAAGAAAAAAGTCATGTGACTGTTGCACGACCGGCACTAACTGCTTCTGTTGCAATGTGGTCAAAAACCATTTGTAGTAAATGTTCTGTAACATGTGCTACTTCTTCGGATAGAAGCAGCAAATAAATCGAAAAAATCAATTATCACAATAACATTTGACAGTAGTGAAGAACCTAGTTTAAATAATAATCCTAGGCTTAACAATCAGATATAATAAGAGAATTTTCAGGTAAATATCACCTATTAAAACTTTTAACATGGTAGCTAAAGGAAAGTAACCTCTGCCACCCCGTACGGGAAAAGACGTGACACTTTGTTATGTAATAAAAACCACAACGACAATACTTAATCTTGTCTTGTCTATTAATTCTACTGCTCGCAGAAGCACAAAATAGTGCTTTGACTTTGACAGTGGGGGCTGTAGCGTGTGTACAGTAATAATGGTTGATAGGTTGATTCCAAACTCAATGACTGCTGTTTTGAGAATGCCATTTATTGTATACTTATTCTAATAAAGTTACCTCGGTTAGCCTAGATAAATATCTACGCAATGCATAATAATTAAATACTGTACGAGTGCTGAACTGCTGACATAGCTCGTACAGGGGCTATTTGGGAGGTGTCAAAACCACTAAACTAGAGGCACTAAAGGCACTAAACTGACAACCTTTAAATCTGAAAGCTCTTGCGTGGTTTCAGATTTAAACAGTTTCAACAGTTCCACACCATTTTAATTAGTTTAGTTAGTATAGTTCGTGTCGCCTCCCAAATCGCAGGCAATGACTACCAAGACGTAAATTAATGTCTATTGCAAGGACTATGGGAGACCCAAAATTTTTTTTCGTTTGCTACCATATGTTTTATAGGGAAAGTTGTTCACAATGATGGGTACTATCATTCCCCGAAATATGGTCAGCTAATTAAATGTCATCCTGTATGTAATATTATTACTATTATTTATAACGTCTATTTATAACGTTCATTGTTTTTTGCAACAAAGATAAAGATCCCGTAATAACAACTCTACATCAGACAACTCCCGTTTGGCACCCTTCCTTCGGTCACGGAACAATGATGATTTATACAAAAAAATATATTTATATTATATTTATTTATGAGTTTACACCTACAATGTAAGGTATAGTTAGCCGCACAGATGCATTATTGATCTATTATTCCGAGACGGATATAAATTACTATTGTTGACATCGGCATTTATTATTATAATTGTAATATTTCAAATTGATTATTGTAAGAAAATACCAAACCCATTTTATCGATTCAGACATTGTTAACGTTAAGGCCATCAACCGGAGTCTGCTAAAACGGGAGTATAGATAAGAATAAAACGTGATTTACTTTACCTCCTTCTATTATTTGCACTTATCTTTCTCCATTATCTATTATGTATTTTAGAATGACCTGTTCAATATTAAATTGATCAATGAACTATCGACGTAATCATGCCGTGACCTAGAGGCTCCACTTTACAGAAGTCATATCTTATTCTTTCCGTTTGTATTGTCTGTATTCTTGCAAGAACCGGCTGTCTCTTGACTGGCTGCAAAGAAAAATAGTAGAAAAACTAAACCTCGAAATTCGAAATTCAAACCTAGTGAACATTTCGAAAATAGTGTGGTGGGGGTGTGTGATTTGGATCGAACTTTGTACGTTATGTGTTGATTTTATAGAGCCTGTTGCTTCTTCGGTTAGGTCGTATGATAATGATGTCGACTTGGTGAGTTTAATAATTAGAAATAATAAATCATCTCAGTCCAACAATAAAGAATGAAAATAAAAAGAAAATAAAATTGCGTCGTCGTGGGCGTGGGTGGCTCCTACGTGTGCTCCACAACACCTAAGTCAATATTTGTTCTTTGTCTCAATATGAGAAAATGTTTCTGTACCAGATGAAATTTTACACAACGATTTTACAGACATCATTCTGAGCAACTTTCATTATGAAACCGATTTATGGTTTAAGATATTTACCGATTTGATTAGAGCAACTTGATTTTTCACTTCCCAGTACATTTTGGCCTGAGTGGATCAGCTGAATTGTATGGAGAAGTGAAAAATAAAGTTGTTCTGATCAAATTGTTCAGGGCTTTGAGTACCAACTTTATTTGCTACTTACAACTATGGATACGAGCTATATCCAGGTCCCGCAAGCCCACTCCTGCCTGTCACATGGTAGAGGAGTTCTTACTGCACGTTCAGGATGGCCGTCTGGGTCCCAAAGGTTTTTGGAAGATATCCTCTCAAGGCTTCGAAAACCTACTAACCGAACCTAAAAACAAACTTGAACCAACTGAACGGGTATGGCCCAAAACCTTTTGGTCCTGGAAGATGATCTGGAACATGCAGTAGGGATGTAGTATTGCGTCGCAAAACTTACTATGCGGATATGGCCTGTATATACAAGAGATGGAACACATACTGATTCTATACTGAAAATCCATCTTATATAATTGTTTTGGGGAGTATTTTGGACCCCCGTTTATGTCAAACTACTGGGCCAATTTGAATATTTTTTGTCATTGACGCAAAATTTTGTCTTCTTTGATTTACATCTTTTAACAGATTTTTTTATATCGTTTACTTATCGTATGTACGAGAATCATACCCCAGGAAGGACGTAAGGGCTGTAGGATCTAAGTTGTATTTCCTTCGGAGTGTCCTCACAAACTCTATGGTGACGCTGACAGAAATCAACCCCCAGATTCCTTTCTTAGATATTGTGCTATGCCTTTCATGTATTGCACACGAATCATATTGCACATGCCTCACGAATACTCACGATTGCTTACGAAACTGAGTTAACGTTGCCATTGATTTATTCAAAGGTTAGTCTAGCCGAAACATAATCTAGACAGATAGATTAAGTACTATAATTTAATTGTTGTTGAATTTGTGCGTGCAAGTTCAGTCACATAATTTTGCAGCCTTGACCGTGACAGCGACTATTCATTTCATAAAATTGGCTACCCAGTTGAAGGCTTTACACACTTTACAAGCGCTAACTCTACACGGCATCATGGTAAAAAACCATGGCCGCTTCACAGAACTATTGCATGACGTGACGAGTTAATTTATTACCATAACAATGGTAAGTCTCCAATTTCATGGTACACGTGAGTGTCAGGTGCCATAGCCAAGACTAGATTACTGCTGAAGCACGAATAATTAGGTACCTACGCATCGAAAACGTAAACATTTCAACTGTCATGTCAGTGACTCTCATGAAGGGGGACTGTTGCTCACGTCTCCTTCCTCAGGAAATACTTATAAGTAAGTAGATCCCATCACCCTAGCTAAACGTTCCCTGGGTAGTTCTAAGAGCATCAAAACTGCCGCAAGACGCTAACTTCCAGGGGAACCTGAGAGAAACTGAGCAAATTATGTTATTACAATTACACTTACCAACTCTGTGCAAAATTACCCGCACAGATAACTGGCCATTTATCAAAGAAGAAAAAGAAGATTCAAATAAGAATAATTTAATATGCACCGACGGACGTCGCCCAGGATAGGGAATTGTGGTTGCAACATGGGAAGGCCTTTGCCCAGCAGTGGGAAACTTAATGGCTACCTACATAAAAAAATGCACCGGTAGCATGCCTGCCCTTCGCGTGGGGTCGTCGTCGCTACGCGAGAAAGTAAATGACTCCTCCTCTTGCGCTCGGCATGCTGGCCTCGCTTTACTTTTCTCATATACCATATACCTAGACCTACTATGTTTTTTATTTATTTATTATCAAAAAGTATTTGTATCATTACAGCTAACCAAAGCGACACAAACATTTTATTTAATTTCTTATTACAATAATTAATCATTCAAATAAAATTATATTTCATTGCATTCAATATATCATGAGAATGAAAATTTGGTGGGAAATAATATCCTCTTTACCAACCTATAAAATTATTATAGCTGCATAGATTTTGTGTCTTGGGATCGATAACACGAGGTTAGGTACCATACATAGTTTTTGATTTTCAGCTATCACTTGTCCGCTCTTCTAGCACTGATCGTGTCGGTGTCTTCACAACAACCTCCTCACGTGGTGTTCATCTTAGTTGACGACATGGTAAGTAACACTAAGCAGGTATCTTAAATGTCATTATATCTGAGAATAACCATATCCCAAGATTCCCAAGTTATGAAAAACGTAATATCACTTGCACCAAAAACCCTAATTGTGATTAGCGCGTTAATCTCATTTAAGTTTGACATATTGCATACATTTTGACAGCTGCTAAATAGAATTAAGACGTTGGTCGTATTTAATTTAGTGTTTTTGGAGCCAATCGGCCTTATGATATCAATAACACGCGCGCTCGTTGATGTCTTTTGTATACAGGGAGATTTTTCATGACTTCATCGATTTTTGGATTGAAAAATGGTCATTAATTTCGTAATTCCTTTATTGTACTCACATGACATAATTATACAGATAAATTTATCTACCCGTACGTCTGTCCAAAGTTCACGCGCCCGCCATTTTCACCCTGCCTACATCGAGATAAAGTTCAAAACCTATTAAAAAAAAGACTGGTGTCTTTTGGGGCGCAACACATTTGTACACACAAACAGTACACAGAACACACTGTAAAAAATTTACTGCTGAATGTTTGTTGTTTCCGGTTCCCAAGACCGACACGGGTATCCCAGTATAGAGGGTCAGCATTAAATATGTATTTTTCATATGTGATTGTTGCGAGAGATGTAAGTATGCCACGGGGGAAATTTACGTGCTGTCGAGATCATCTCCATGGTCAAAATTATACTCGAGATACCGAGTGTTACGATCAACAGAGATATCTAGACCCGTTTTAGGTCGAAATAAATATGAATGAAGAGTTCAAGACCGTTTCCGACGGAGATATGCGGTATCGAAACCGATTCTCGACTTTGGGTATGATCTCAACAGCGCGAGAATTGGGGGCCAGGATCATACGTAGCAAGTGGAGGTGTTAGTCTCTGCTCTTTCGGAAAAAGGCGTGAGTCTAAAGTATGTATGATGAATATCTTTGGCAGGGCTGGAATGACGTATCCTTTCACGGCTCGGATCAAATACAAACACCGAACATCGACGCCCTGGCGTACCACGGGGTGATCCTTCAGCAGTATTACAGTGAGGCCATCTGCACACCAGCAAGGACTGCACTGCTCACTGGCAAATATCCTATGCGGTTGGGTAAGTACGCCTAATGAGCATTAATAATACACTAATTGAAGGAGGAAGTCGTCGCAACATCAGGGAATGGACGGGAGTAACCAGAGAACAGCTGATAATTAAGACAAATGATAAATTAAGCAAAGAACAGAGAGAAGTATTGAAAGTTGACCGCCAAACTCCAGTATAGTCTATTCGTGATAAGAATGCAGTAAAGTCATCACTGTCCGGTGACCTAGGCACGCCTCGTAACCAATCAAATCGTTTCCAATTATCAAGCCAAGTTCACAGTGACCAGTTGAAGGCAAACTTTCGAACGCGACGGTGGTTGTGTCCTGTTCTGTGAGTGTGTGTTAACTAATTTAAATTTCACTGCATTCTTATCACGAATAGACTGTAGTGAAGAGGCACTGGGGGAATACATTAGGGGACAGAATGTCTCACAACTCTTAACATCTTGCATCTGATCATCTTGCAGCGGACACTAAGGACAAAATTAAATTGAGATATTTTTTACATGTTGATGAACATTTTCAAACGAAACGTCCGTCTGTTATAAATTGACTTACAATACATACAAACGCAGGCTGGCTAGCACGCTAGCTAGACTTTGACCGCACTTTTGTTTAGCTTTACGAAAATTCTGCTTTACGAGACTAGTAGTAGTAGTATGGGGGAAAATGCGTCATGTCGTAGTCATTATAAGCACGATTGTCGGTTATCCGCTGGAGCATGATTCTCGCGCATTCCATATACTATATCTACACCTATATCGAGTGATTTCGTATGGAAATCTGTCAATATTGGTCTTGATATCCGTATATCGAAGGCGCGAGAATCGACCCGCTGGCATTTGCATAGCAACCGAGATAGGTCACCTTGCTTGATAGTTGCCTTTTCTAAGTCTGACTAATCATGATCAAAGCAAACATTTGTATGGTGGTCACACTTTTTGGGGTACATATTGACATTTCTATTTCTATTACAAGGAGAACCATGTGACATGATCACCTGACATAAATATATATATCACACTTACACACATACAGCTGCCAATGACCAATACATTGCTGGATGCAAAATATTAGGGCTAAGCATGACTTCTATCTAACTTGGGAATTTATTGTTATTGATCCGGCCTTACATCCAGAAATTCTATCAAACCTCTCTGAACTCGAATTACTAATATTGTGACAAAAAAGAAAACAATTACTAATTTGAGTATAGTTAGCGTTACGCATATCCTACCTACCATGTAACTCTATCGTATGGAGCGATAAGCTCATTTCATTACTCTAATGATCAAAGTCAACAAGCTCAATGCCCCATAAACTGACTAAGCTTGACTTGACTTACAACAGACTCTATATTTACCTGACTTCCAGGAATGCACGGATTTCCCCTCTACAACTCAGAAGACCGAGGCATCCCGGTCTCCGAACGGCTACTCCCATCCTACCTGAAGGACCTGGGCTACAGCACGCATCTGGTGGGCAAGTGGCATGTGGGCATGTCCAAGGATGAGTACCTGCCCACGGCGCGAGGGTACGACTCGCATTACGGCATGCGGGGAGGGTTCGTCGACTACTACACTTACAATAAAGTTGAAAGTGTGAGTTGATGCCATGTTTATTTTTAAAGTATTATTATGATTAGGTGAAGGGGTTTTTACGTAAAAACCCCTTCACCAACCCGCACTGAGCCAGCGTGGTGGAGTATGGCTCAATCTTACTCGGATCCGAGTAAAGGCCTGTGCCCCTCGGTGGGGACATTAATGGGCTACATTTACTTTTACTTTATTATGATTACTAGCCTATGCTATCATCCCACTGCTGGGCAAAAGCCTCTCTTCCCCTACTCCGCACATTTCGCTCCTGGGTTCCCACCAGTTCTTGATGTGGTCCCTCAGCTCGTCACTCCGACGTTTTCTAGGCCGGCCTCGACCTCACTTTACATTTTTTGGGACCCAGAGTGTCATTTGTTATTATTTTTGTTATTTTTTAAGTAAAACTTCTTATTTTTTTGTAGCATTTTCCAACAATCTTGACTTGACAAAGCAGGGGGTGATGATGATGAGACAACAGTCAGTTGAAGACACATAGTTCCAAGCTTGCTTCTCATGTGCGACTAATGTTTCTGTGCAATAAATATTAAGAGACCGGTGACCGGGGGAATTTCCCATACAAACGTAATACAAAAATGATTTTAATTTGAGATCTAGTTTAATGCATTTAGACTGTTAATCGGATTAATACAGTGTTTACGCAGGTTTCTGGTCGTATACCAAGGTTCTTATTCAAATTACTTAAAAATATTTTTAAATTGGTTGAAGGGAACCTTGGTATACAGACCAGGAACCTGCGTAAACAGTGTATAAATCCGATTAACAGTCTAAATATACGTTAAACTATTTCTCAAATTCAAATCATTTTCGTATTACGTTTGTATGGAAAATTCACGCGGTCACCGGTCTCTTAAAAATATGAAATATTTCGCATGAGTGCCACCATCGAAACAGCTGTTCGTTATTTTTTCATCGTAACTATAATGATAATGATGCTTTTGTTAAATTTCTGAAGACAATGGATCTTTTGATAATAAATTTATTCATATTCTTTATTTCACAGAAACATTTCATCAAACACATATTCACTTTTGATCCGTCATGCATCTGTTCCATGAAATTTATTCGAAGTAATGTAATTTTCCTGAGCAAGGCCACCTCACGCGCTACCGGTTGGAGCTCACACATCCACTTTGCTTACGGGAAGCATAGGTAGTAGGTATACAGGGTGACATTTAATTAGCTGACCATATTTTGGGGGATGAGAGTACCCATCATTTTAAAGAACTTTCCCCAAGTAAGAAGAAAGTTCTTCATAATGATGGGTAGGTACTATCATTCATTCCCCAAAATATGGTCAGTTAATTAAATGTCACCCTGTATATTATTTACTCTATGGTAGGTGCCTGGTTTTGTGAAGTGGAAGTGATGATAAAGACCTTAGATGGCCATTTACAACTGCATAGCACAATACAAGCTTTCATCCATGGGTTGCTAAAACGCAAAACTAAACTCGAGTTAACTTTGACAACTCCATCATAACTTGCGTTCTAGCTAATGGAACTAAAGGTAGTCGGTAGGTATAGAGTTCAGTACCCGAAGGGTGCCAAACGGGACCCTATGACTAAGCCTCCGCTGTCCGTCTGTCCGTCCGTCTGTCTATTCGTCAGCGGGTTGAATCACACGAACCGTAACAGCTAGAAAGTTGAAATTTTCACAGAGTGTGTGTGTGTATATCTGTTGCTGCTCAAAAAATATTGAAATACACGAAAATAGTGTCAGGCACAGGGAGCACTTATCCAGTGGAGAGATGCATAGATACATTTTCCTTTGAAACACAACTCACCAATTTACGGGCGGCGGGGGACGAGGTAAGAGAGCTGTGATTGGTCAGCCGCTGGCGGCCCGTCATCGTTCATAGGTTGCGGCGAACGTTTGTTGAATACAACAAACTTAGGCGAGCCGCATTCCCCCGCAGGCGCAGTCAATTTGATATATAGTCTCTGGTCAGGCACTTGATTCTTGTACGACGGTGGTGGTTTCCCTTCGTGTGCAAGTCCGACTCGCACTTGACCTTTTTTTTTTTTTAAAGTTTAACCATTCATTCCATGTGGTCAGTGGCCGGACGGCCGCCAGATGTTCGGCATGGATCTATTCGACGGCTTCGAGCCTCAAGAAAAAGAGCAGCGGTACATTGTGGACGCGCTCACAGACCGCGCTATACAAAGTAAGTCTGCTTTGCACACCAGGTCAGGTGGCGCCAAGGGAAGTATCTCGGCAGCCGATTTGATCAGAGCAACTTTATTTGTCATTTCTGCATACAAATCAGCTGTTCGCCCGGCACAAAACGTAAGGAGAAGTAAAAAAAAATTGCTCTGATCAAAATACACCTTTCTGTTCCATCCAAACGTCCACAAAAACACCGATAATTTGTTTCGTTTTTAACCCCCGCCCGACGGAGGAGAAAAGGGGTGTTATAAATAAGTTTAACGTGTAAGTCACTCTGTGTGTGTCTGTATATCTGTCTCTCAGCACGTGGAGCGTAAACGGGTAAACCGATTTGAATGTGTTTTTTAGTTTTTTAAAAGTAAATTTGTTAAAGGTAGTTGTTATGGTACCATCAAGCTGGTCTAATGATGGAGTTTGAAGGTGGGAGCGGGAACCCTATGATGCTTACTAGTAAGTTTGGGCTCATTAGACTCGTCGTGACAAGACATTTGAGAATATGGTACTATCGAGCTGATTTGATGATGGAGTGAGAAGCTCGAAGGTGGGAGCTGGAACCCTGGGATGCTTACTAGTAAACCCATCGAGCTTAGGCTCATTAGATTCGGTGTGATGAGACCTTTTAATTTCACCTGATGATGAGACCTAGTGATGAAACTGGAAAGCTGGTTTTATGCGGGGGTTTTTTAATGCTAAAGTTATTTCATAGGTTTTGAACTCAATCTCAGTGCTTGATTGGTTGGAAATCTTGGGCCGTGGACTTTGGACGGACAATGGTTAATTACATACATAACCTATCGGTGCATCGGCAGTAATCGGGCGGCACAACGCGTCGCGGCCGCTGTTCCTGCAGCTGACGCACAACGCGCCGCACGCCGGCAACAGCGGCGCCGCGCTGCAGCCGCCGCTGCCGCTGCGCTCCGGAGTCACGAACCGACATGTCGCCAACTCGGACAGACGGCTGTATGCTGGTGAGATAGCTAACCTAAACTATCCAAACCTAGGGTACGTTCGAAAACGAGTAATAATCACTCCGAGTGATGCGAAAATCACCCTATAGTCTATTCGTGATAAGAATGCAGTAAAGTCATCACTGTCCGGCGGCCTAGCCAGGCCCCGTAACTAATCAAATCGTTTCCAATTATCAAGCCAAGTTCACAGTGACCAGTTGAAGGCAAACTTACGAACGCGAAGGTTGTTTCCTGTCCTGTGAGTGTGTGTTAACAGATTTAAATTTAAATTTCAGTGCATTCTTATCAAGAATAGACTGTAGAGCGTTCGGTAACGACCCGAGTGAAACCGAGGGAACTGTTATCTGACATCTGTCAAACAGTATTTTCGAACCGCTCAGGTAGTGATTTTCACTCTGACAAGTGCGATTTCTCACCCTGGTTCAGTGTAGTTAAAAATTAACTGACAGCTGTCAAACTATGCTAATCTCTTTTCATTTTCCGAGTGAATTTTTTAAATGGTTCCCGAACGCAGTCCTAAATTATCCTAACCTAACCTAACCTAAGGTTGTTCTTCGTTCATTTCCATTCCCTAAGGTTGTGGTGAGATATCTACTTATTAGGGTTCCGTACCCGAAGGGTGCCAAATGGGACCCTATTACTAAGCCTCCGCTGTCCGTCACACATTTTTATATTATTCTCGAATCACAACGTTCGCGCGCGTTGATGTCTTTTGTATTACTCACTATTTTTCTAAGCTTCCAAATTATTTTTCTAAACCCCATCGACTTTTACTTGTCCATTTAATTATGTACATACTTAATAAATAATATTGAATCTAGATCTGTTGGTGGTTGGTGGTGACCCGAAGTTGTGGGCTTAGGGATGGAGCATAGAAAGGCAAGAAACTACCCCTTACTTCTTTTAAAATATGTGAGGGCCTTAAAAAATAAAATTTTATGTATTTCTTCAGGAAAAACACCGAAGAGAGACGTACTGACTCAGTCCATCGCCCCTCCTTGGATTTCTGTGCGCCTAGATGGCCACGCAGTTTTGTCATCTAAATATTATTTTACACAGTATAAGACTTTTTTAGTAGACCGTTTTTGACATAGTTTTTGAACCTCCTTTCTTGTAGATCCGTTGCTTCGTTAGGTATTTTAACAAACCAAACAATAATTCACATGGTCCCTTGTCTTCCACAGATGTGGTGACCCATCTGGACGAGACTATCGGTCAGGTGGTGAGAGCGTTAGCTGACAAGAACATACTCCACGAGACTCTGATCATCTTCGCGTCCGACAACGGTGCACCCACTATTGGCCCTTTGGCAAATTGGGGAGTCAATCTACCATTCAGAGGGAAGAAGTCTACTCCATGGGAAGGAGCCGTAAGGGTCCCAGCGTTAGCTTGGCACGCTTCCTTCAGACCCAAAGTGTGGGATGGACTAATGCATATAACCGACTGGCTACCGACTCTAATATCGGCTGCAGGCGGGACGCTTAATAAAGAGATTGATGGAGTCAACCAATGGAAGAGTATTCTTCGAGACGAGAAGTCCAGAAGGAACGAAGTGCTACTCAGTATGGATGATACATACCCTTATGCGTCGTATCGGGCAGGCGATTACAAAATCATTTTGGGGAATGTGACTGGAATGGAAAACGGATTCTACGGGGCGGAATATATGGAAGAGAAAGACAGTCCACCGGATTATTACACGACTTTGGAATCGTGTGAAACTGCTAAGGTGTTTGAGTCAATGGGATTGTATTTGGATAAACATGATGTGGAACAAATGAGGTCAGCTGCAACTGTGAGACAAGAGGACCCAGTGAGGGATCAAACGCTATGTATACCGACGTCCAGTAAGTATACCTATCGTAGTAGTTTCTTGAATTCTTAAATGGCTGCTATTTAACCGACTTCAAAATAGGAGGGGGTTATCAATTCGGTTGTATGTTTTTTATCATTATATTTTTAATTTTTGTTACATCGAAACTGCTATTTATGAACCGATTTAAAAAAATCTTTCTTTGTTCGAAAGGGAAGCCCAATAGTTTGGTCCCATTTTTTGAAAATCAGGATTCGGTCCAGTAGTTAGGTTTCTACATGAAAAAACTGTAAAGTTTAATTTGTTTTTACCTGGATGACATATACATCCAGTCTTTTTGGTGTTTATAGTAATTGTCGCGAGATAAATTCTGGCTGTTTATAGGATCGTACATTCGTTTGTATTATGTAATACGTATGGACTTCACTGTCAGGACTAGGTAAGTGATAGGTCATGAAGTCGGTTTTTTTTTTTTATTTTTAACTTGGTGAATTATAGCTTATTATAATTAAAATGTTACCATTTAAGAAGCCAAACCCGACAAAAGAACGTAATGTCGAAATCGAGTTGATTTTGACTATCAAACTTTTATTACAGCAATGGGATGTCTGTTCAACGTCCGCCGGGACCCAATGGAGGCTCACAACCTTTGGCATCAGGCCAAGCGGATAGCGACCTTATTGGCCAACAGGCTGCAGGAGCTATGGTCCATGCAGCTCAAAAGAGGACCACCAGCTCTAAGGATAGAAGCTGACCCTAAGAATTACCACTACAACTGGATGCCATGGCTTAGTGATAATTTATCACGTAGAATTAACGATGACTATGATTATAATAATGATAATAGAATAGCTGATAATAAGATCAATAATATATTTAGTAATAGGGATGGTCGGAGTAGGAATGTTTTGAATGTAAGAGCTCAGGAGAAATGTGATGGACTTGTTGGTATCCAGCAGTTTATGTGTGTTCTACGCAATGTTTTTTAGGAATAAGTTTTATTGACTTATAATTTAATTACTATCCTACTTGTCTACTTAGGTACCTACTATACATTGTTTGTTGTTGCTGCTGTGCATTTAATTTATACTATTAAGTTAAGATGATTTATTTATAATTGAAACAAAAAGTAAACTTTAGAAAATACCGACTTCCACAAACCCTATTTGATTAGATTGAGTTTAATACAAACTGTAACCCCTTATCCCCCCCCCCTTGGGGAATTAATTTTGTCAAATCCCATATCAGTGCTACCCCACGCTACTAAGGAACCCCTGTACAAAGTTTCATGGCTCTAGGTCCACCGGTTTAGGCTATGCGTTGCCTGCCCGTCAGTCACGCATTGTATTTGTACCTAGTATTGAGCAGATCTGGTGGCCATATGTGGTCTTCATCAGCAGTTCCGCATCACAATATTATGCTTACCATGTGCATTTGCACGAGTTATTATGAAAAACACAAAAAACACTATAGGTCTTCCTATAATATTTGAAGAGTTCCCTCGATTTCTCCAGGATCCCATCATCAGATCTTGACCTGGTGTCAATGGGACCAATGGGAAGGTAAACCCTTTCAAACAAAAAAATAATTTTCCAAATCGGTCCATCCGTTTAGGCGCTATCGGGGTGTAGACATAAAAAAAAAAACATCCGGACGAATTGTAAACCTCCTCCTTTGGGAAGTCGGTTAAAAAGCGCAATAAACCTTGTATTCTGGCCGGTAAAAATGCACCGATGCCTATATACAAACAAACCCAATGGCATTGTAAGTCGGCTATTTTTAGGGTTCCGATAAGGAAAAAAAGGAACCCTTAAAGGATCACTTTGTTGTCCGTCTGTCCGTCCATCCGTCCGTCCGTCCGTGTGTCAAGGCCTTTATATCAAGAACGCGTCATATCAATTGTTAAGGTATTTGATCGCATAACACTGTGAAAAAATCAACCTTCTATATCAACGCGATCGAACGCTACGACACTGTTTATGCTGTATATTTGTTGGATTTTCATAGTAATCGCAATGGACCCAAAGCCTATAGGGTACTTCCCGTAGGCCGACAATCATGAAAGGCATAAAGCAAGGTCAGCACAAGTAAAGAGATATTTTTTTAATTGCTTATAAAGAAAACAATTTGGTTTCGTTATTCGTGATTTCTTTATTGTACTCACATGACAGTAAAAATAGCTTAACTTAGAAAAAATATGTACAAAGGCGAGCTTATCTCTAATATGCTTTGCTGGAAGAAATCTCTTATTTGAGGTAAGCTCGCCTTTGTACATATTTTTGAAGTAAAACTTCTTGGGGCACGGGGGTAAAATTTATTTAACCTCTCAACTGTGGGTTATTCATATATTTGCTTTTCAATTGCTACTAGCCGGGTGCTATCACGAGTGGCTAAGAAATGTAACGGAAATTGGAATCGGTGACGTCAGGGTCGGCTGAAGACTTTTAAAACCGCAACTATTTTCAATACGGTTTTTAACTAATCAGATAAGATAATAATACATTCGTACAATAAAGAATGTTAATTAGTGAGAGAAAAAAACCTGATGAAACGTTAACAAATAAAAATTAATTTAAGCATTCTTCCACGAGTTCTTGATTTCCGGTATGGCCAAGATGGCGCCGCCGCCGCCGCCGCCGCTGGCTGGGATAAACACGATAAACAAAACCAGTGACGTGACCAAAAACTACTTCGTTCAACCTCTTTGTTGGAACCGGAACTTATGTTTGACAGCTGTGCGATGCGATCCATACAGTTTGTAAGAAAAGAGTTTCATCAATGTCACACGGGTCGATGTGGATTTCTAAAACAAGCAAAGCAATGCATACATTTGAGCGAGCAGAATTTGTCGATAGGCAACAAAGTGCCATAAACTAAAATAGAATAGAATAGAATAGACGGCTTAAAGACGTGACGTCAGATGGTATATAATCTGAGCGAGATGCAAATAGTAGTGACCTCAGAACAATAACGGTAGTGACACTATTGAATGAGTTAAGTATATCACCACGAGCGCGACAAATTGTAGATAAGGAATGGTGGGAAATAAATGACATGACGTATTAAAAGTAAGTACAAGTATAAAATAATTTCAAATAATCGGACGTCTGAAACTTAAAAGTAACTTGAAGCAGAGATTGGATCTCAAAATTGGAAATTTAAATCTCTTTTAGTATAGGTAGGTATAGGTGTATAGTATAGGTACCACTTAATGATCTAGCTACAGAAGTTTTACTTCTAACACGTGTACGGTGCTACACGCGTATCTTTTTTTTCTATCCTAAGCTATTTTTACTGTCATGTGAGTACCAGAAGTTACGAAGTTTTACTTCATGTGCCGTCTTGGTAACAGAAAATTCAGGCTGCTAGATTACTCCTTATCGAAGTTACATGGGGGTCGAATATTAGCTGAATGGATTCCGATAAATAAAGGATGGCACGATAGTGCTTTGGTCTAGTCTACTTGGCGGACTTCTGGTATAGACGAGCGCCTGCGAAAACCCATGAGGCAAAAGCACCGAATCGGTGTTTCGCAGGCACTGAAGTACCCCTATAATACTTAAAATTTGAGTTCTAAAAGTTAGTACGTGCTCTCGAAAAGTGTGGAGCATCGTACAGAAAATGTTACTACAAGGCGTGGACCAGGAGCGACGTCGAGTACAGAATCGTAATTCGCAAAGCGTCATAGATCATCACGATAGATCATCACGTCACCAGGCGTGTGCAAATGGAAAAAAGTGTCGGAAGGTCTACAGACAGAGTGGCTACCCGGAACCGCACGACAACCAGTGGCAGACCGAACACCCTTAGTAACCACCAGTGTGAGGTGAGACGGCTTGACGGCCAAACGAATGACATAATTGTTCATCATGAATGACTTAGGAGATTAGGACCGAAGCTCTAGGTCCTGGTAGCGGCGTGCGTGCTAAATAAGAGGTCTGTCCACCCAGCAGTGGTTATGCGGGCCTGTGGTAAGTAAGACACACCGATTGACTTCTAAAGTCCATTGATGATGTGATGATCTAGCTAGGCTAGGTAGGACACCTTCATCAACACTCCTAGATTCCTTTGATCAACGCCACCATTAAGTTCATAAGGTTTCTGTTGCTGTTCCTTGCTGGTTAAAGGCTGCTGTATATTATTTAGAATCCCAACAAGTTGGTTCCTTCTTCTCAGTTCTTCTTATTAGGTAGTAGGTTAGTTTCAGAACGGCAACAGACCAGTAATACCAACTCCACTGATTTCCTTTCAAATGGTAGAAATTTATTATTTTTATAGATGACCCGGAAAAAATAATTTGGAAATTTAGAAGATATTGTACATTTTTCAGATAAATATTTATTTTTAATTTATATAAGTTAGTGCAGCAGTTAAATCAATTTTCTGTTATTAGCAGAACTTATTCAGATTTTTTTAATCAACTCTAAGTAGAAGAAAAATTAAACTATTGCTGGCAACATTCAGAGAAGAATCTCTTTTGGGATTTCAAATCGTCAAAATGAAGTACGTTTTTGTGCCTATTTCTAGTAATCCTATTGAATCTGTGACCTTTAATATGAGTTATGAGTGATATTGTGAAAGTTAAAGACTTATAGGTTGTCTGTACATGATGTGTGGTTTATTTTCAGGATCGGTCTTTGCGCGTACAGCGGATTCAAAATCTATCCTGGTCATGGAAAGACCATGGTCAAGGTGGACGGCAAGGTAAATATAGTGTTTATGAACGCCCTTACTATTCCGTGATATCTCCTAAAAGTAGGCTATCGGCACAATATTGTCTGTTTTCCTACTTCATATCCTTACCAAAACATAACCCCAAAATGTTTGAAACATCGAATCGATCTATGAATATCTTTGTTTGTGTCTTTTGATTACTTATCCTAGCCACAATAACATCATTGTTAACCATCTTCCGAAGTTACAATGGAAGTTTTATGTATTTGTCACCATGTATTCCCTCGAAGTTTGTTTCGTTATTATCAGTGTCTACTTTTTTCATGTTTCAGTCCTACACATTCCTGAACTCGAAATGTGAAGCCGCCCACCTCATGAGGAGGAATCCCCGTAAAGTGACCTGGACAGTTCTCTACAGGTATGTTATAGTTATAGCAGTAAAAACAGATTTTAGCAGGAAGTGTGGCAATTTTTTGTGTAGATAGATACTATGCTGTACCCAGGCAGAAAAGCTATAATTTATCTACCTGCTACTGACCCTACCACGAAGTCAGTGTGCTAAGCATGACGAAAGATTTCCTAAAGTTAAAGAAGAAAAGTTAAAGAAATATGATTGCTTGAAACTTTCAAGTTGAAAGCTAGTTTGTATTTCTGATACTAATACAGCAGGGTTTTTTGTATATGCATTCTAATTTTGAATGAAGGGTGTCCATTTGACTATTAAAAACAATAAGATTACAAAGCTATAATATAAATGCTTCTCCTTCTCAGGCGTAAGTTCAAGAAGGGTCAGGAAGAGGAGCAGGCGAAGAAGCGCACCCGCAGGACCCAGAAGTACCAGCGAGCCATTGTCGGGGCATCCCTCAGCGACATCATGGCCAAGCGGAACATGAAGCCAGAGGTCAGGAAGGCACAGCGAGACCAGGCCATCAAGTGAGTTGCTTTTGGTTGGCCGTTTTTACCATATCAAATCATATGAGAAAACTTAATATATTTTTTATTATCAGCATATTAACACCATAACATAGCGATTTTTGAGTGAAAGCTCTATCTCGTAAACAAGAGCTGCTACAAAAAAACTGAGGGTATATTTAAAATCAGAGACGCCAAATTAGTAAACATCAAGTGATAAAAGTCATTCATCATCAGACAAAAGATTTAATATTGTTGTGCAATGTATTTTTTATTGTATTGACATTATTGTATGTCAATTGACATGTTATACTTATCCCAGAACTATTGGCAGTGCAACAGATTTACAAATTAAAGATGAAACTTATCCCTTAGGACCTGAAAGACAAGCCACAAAGGTCTTGGTCAAGGGGGCCAGTTTCAAGCGCTATTTGTTACCCCCTGAGGAAGACCTAAAACAGAACCAGACCAGCCCCCCTTGTCAAAGTTATACGCTAACGCTAGCGAAACGAAACCATAACTTTTTATGTATGACATTTGGCTTCGCTAAGGTGACGTCACGTAGCGATTCCAAATGTCAAATCGCATACATAAAAAGTTATCGTTTTGTTTTCGCTATCCTTCGCGTTTAACATTGTCTACAGGCACTGAACAGAGTTAGCCAGAGTGCACTACTCACTAAATTAATTAACACCCAATGTTATAAGTTGTTATTCTTAATCAAAATGTTCTACTTCAACCTTACTAAATACTACCTTTCTTCTTTTCCAGGGCTGCCAAGGAACAGAAGAAGTCCACTAAAGCCGCGAAGAAGACCACCGCCCCTCCCACCAAGGCTAAGGCGGCGCCCAAGGCTAAGGCGGCTAAAGTGAGCCAGAAGGCCGCGCCCAGAGTAGGAGGAAAGCGATAAACAAATAAATCTTGATACATAAGCCAGCATGTTGTTTCTTTTCTTCTAGTTGCTTACAACAGTAACCCAAGTTTGCTGACCAAGAGCTAAGTTAGTTTAGCTTGCTTATCTGATTTCCATACCTGTGTGCAGATTGCAAACTACAGGGTGTAATAGAAGTAGTCATATTTTAGGGGGTTGTTAGGGAGACCTTTCTGAGCAACTTTTACTATGAAACCGATTTGATCAGAGCAACTTTATTTTTCATTGCTCCATATGTTTTGTCAGCTGATTGTATAGGAAGTGAAAATTAAAGTTCATAGTTGCTTACAACAGTAACCCAAGTTTGCTGACCAAGAGCTTAGCTAAGTTAGTTTTTCCATACTTGTGTGCATATTGCAAACTACAGGGTGTAACAGAAGTAGTCATATTTCAGGGGGTTAGGGAAACCATTCTGAGCAACTTACTATGAAACCGATTTGATCAGAGCAACTTTATTTTTCATTGCTCCATACGTTTTGGTCCGGGCGGCCAGCTGATTTGTAGAGAAGTGAAAATTAAAGTTCTGATCAAATCATTTTCATAGTAAAAGTTGCCCGAATGGTCTCGCTAACAACCCCCTAAAATATATGAAATAAAATCAACACAAGTGTATAATAACAGCATGATTTATTGCCAGTAAACACGTAAAAGTTCTTGATTACACAATTTACAGCAGTAAAATCCCACTAGAAAGTTCTTTATAAATAAAATCAACTGTTTTGTCCAACAAAACCGCAACATGATGGCATGACATTTACGCTTACTACTAAATTAGGTGTCTGCTACATTTTCACTTATTTTTAACTTATGACTTGGCCAGGGTTTCTGCCTTCTGGGCGACCTCTTCGATGGGTCCAACCATGTAGAAGGCGATCTCGGGCAAGTGGTCGAACTCTCCCTGGAGGATCTTGGAGAAGCCCTTGATGGTCTCCTCGAGGGGCACGAGCTTGCCGGCGTGTCCCGTGAACACCTCAGCCACCTGAAGAAGAACAGTTTGTTATTACATCAGTTGTCTCGTCTCCAATGATGTGAGTAAACACACGCGGTGTTAATACCCTCTCTGGGTTGGTTGATAGATTTGTAAATTTTGTCTCCCAAGGGCAACTTAAGAAAGTTTCTAAAGGCCGATTTCATCAACAGTTAGGGGACACTTAGCTCTTTGTCTTTAGCTGTCTTGCGATTGTTACGGAGGCCGGTCTCTTAAATTTAGGGGTCCCTTTGTAGCCTAAATGATCTTTAAAGTTAGGTCAAAGCTGAACAACTGCTAGGTAGCCCCTGAAAGGAAATAAAGTGTCCCCTAAAACATTGAGATTGTTTGTTAAATCGGCCATAATAATATTGTAACGTTAGAGAATAGCAAAAGAAAGAAGAATTACAGAATGTATTTACAGGAAGAGCGGCTTGGTCGTGGGTTTGTACTCTGACACAACATTTTTTTCGCGTCCAGTTACGACTCCCTTGAGGTTTCTTCGTCACTGGACGGCAGGGCAGGAAGGTAGGCGCTGGCCGGGGAATGGTAGGTGCGGCTGGCTAAGGACGGTCGGGAGTGCCGGGTCAGGAACAGCAGTCGGGTAGGATAGGTGTAAGTGGCCAGGTGTCGGTAGGAAAAGGACGGAGGCGGAGGACCTGGAGAGTAGTACAGTCAGAGTAACGAAGAAAGACAAACGCTACTGAAATGCCAACGACTTCACCCAAGCTCGCCGGAGGCTCGGGGAGTCCTAGAGGCCGATTCTCTCATACAGAGACTCTCAATGCGTATTCGACAAATGGGAGGAGCTTCGAGTTCAAATAGTTGAAGGTCCTTCGCCTATTGAATGACGAAGGACCTCCCCTTTGTCGAATTCGACCTATAGAGACGAGAATTGGCCTCCAGAAGGAATCTAGCTATCAAAGGCATTGCAGTCGGTGTTGTAGCTGTAGGGAAAGAAGAGTCACAAATATGTACAGTACAGACAGCAGAAGAGTGAAAAGTATGAAAGTACGTACAACCGGGGCCGGCATTCACTATACGTGGTAGTTATAAAATAGAATTTAAAGGATCGCGCACATTAGGACGGGCCGAAGCGCGCCGGGTCACAGCCGCAGCGAACACTGTTGTCGGGGGCGCGGGGCGCAAAACGGGCCGCATGATTTTGTATGCGGCGATGCAGCCCGGCACGCTGTGGCGCGATAATGTTCGCGATCCATAAGATAGATAACAGTTAAAATACGGATATATGGTTATAGGTAGTTTTTGCCAGTCTAACCGGAATTTTATCTAGTCTAATCGGAATTTCTTCATAGTTCCTATTTCTAATAATAATATGGTTTTATGTGGCTTAAAACAAGCATTATAATTTATTATCAATCTGTCTGTACTATACTGGATTTGCTGTTTGTGCGACAAACCAACAGATTGCCCCACTAACTCCAGGCTAAAAATAGATCAAAATAACCCAAACAAAATACGTAACCTAATCTAAAGGTTCCATCCCATCCTTCCATAGCCATCTATTACCGGAATCAGGATGAAAATGCTTCTAAAGTTTTTCTTCTTATTACGTAATCATATTTATGTAACCAGTTTTTGTAGGTCATTCAAATTATTCTGTTAGGTTAGATAGAACACTTCTAATCTTTTGCCATCCCATCTGGGCAATGTGTCCTTGTTTAGTTTAGCTTCCGTTGATGTAGTACGTATGTATGTGTGCCGCCCATAACAAACACTATTGTACACAAAGACGTAAGTGTAGGCCAGTATTTTTAAGACTGCTGTAGTTTATTCTAGGAGAACTATTTACCTGGAAAGGCTGTGACAGGAATCTCTGGATCTTGCGGGCGCGGGAGACGGTGATCTTGTCCTCTTCGGACAACTCGTCCATACCCAGGATAGCGATGATGTCCTGTGGAGATGTACAAAGCAGTTTTATACATTTGAAAAAATATTGGAGGAATTTTGCAGTAGAAGGAATGTCTTTTCATTTTATTGTGATCCTACTGAGCTTTATTCTCGTTCCTTTTTCCACGTCATGAGTTATATTCAGATTTTATTGGACAACTTTCTTTAGATAGATTTAAAAAGTAAGTAGAGAGTTGTGATCTTGTAATGCAATTCACCTGAAGGGATTTGTAGTCCTGAAGGATCTTCTGTACGCCACGGGCGACGTTGTAGTGCTCAGCTCCAATGACGTTGGGGTCCATGATACGGGAGGTGGAGTCAAGAGGGTCCACAGCCGGGTAGATACCCAGCTCGGCAATGGCTCGGGACAGCACAGTGGTGGCATCCAAGTGAGCGAAGGTCGTCGCAGGGGCAGGGTCAGTCAAATCGTCAGCAGGCACATAGATAGCCTGCACGGATGTGATGGATCCCTTCTTTGTGGTGGTAATACGCTCCTGCATGGTACCCATGTCAGTGGCCAGGGTCGGTTGGTAACCCACAGCAGAGGGGATACGACCGAGCAGGGCAGACACCTCAGAACCAGCCTGGGTGAAACGGAAAATGTTGTCGATGAAGAGCAGCACGTCTTGGCCTTCAACGTCACGGAAGTACTCAGCGACGGTCAGTCCAGTGAGGGCGACACGGGCGCGCGCGCCGGGGGGCTCGTTCATCTGTCCGTACACCAGCGATACCTTGGAGGTCTTGTCCTTCAGGGAGATGACACCAGACTCAATCATTTCCTGGTACAGATCGTTACCCTCACGGGTTCGCTCACCCACACCGGCGAACACTGAGTAACCACCGTGGGCCTTGGCGACGTTGTTGATCAGCTCCATGATAAGTACAGTCTTACCGACTCCGGCGCCTCCAAAGAGTCCGATCTTGCCTCCCTTCACGTAGGGGGCGAGAAGGTCCACGACCTTGATTCCGGTGACCAGAATCTCCTGTTCGACAGACATCTCGACGAACTCGGGAGCTTCAGCGTGGATGGCGGCGCGCTTGTCGGTGGGAATGGGGCCCCTCTCGTCGATGGGCTCCCCAATGACGTTCATGATGCGGCCGAGGGTCTCAGCGCCCACGGGGATCCTGATGGGGGAGCCGGAGTCGACGACGGGCTGCCCGCGCACCAGACCCTCGGTACCGTCCATAGCGATGGTGCGCACGGTGTTCTCACCCAAGTGCTGGGCGACCTCCAACACCAGCCGAGGTTGGCGGTTCTGCACCTCCAGCGCGTTAAGGATGGAGGGGAGCTCATCGTCAAACTGCACGTCCACCACGGCACCGATGACGGCGACCACACGACCGCTGGCGGCTTTGCCGGCGGCGGCCTTAGCGGCGTAATCCCTCCTGGATCCGGCGGATAGGGCCACGATTTTTCCACCTTCGGCGAAGGCCTTCTCGGCCACAGACTTGGCGGCGACCAGGCCGCTTCCGACCCTACTTACGGCCCCGAACATTTTTGATTAAACTGGAGTCTGCACTTGGTTTGAAAATTCCGTTGCCGGAATTATGTAATGGAATGGTGAGCACGGCAAAGATGGACGACGTTGGCCGTCACGTCGAGCAGAGACAATGATTTTATTTTTTTACTGTTTATTTCCTTTTCCTGTCACTGTGTTTAAAGCACAACTTAACTACTAATAACGGAATCCGTTATGCAATTCTAAATTAGGTTATTATTGATATATTTGGACACAAATTAAAAGTTATTATATCGAAAACGGGGAAGAGAGGCCTTTTCCTAGCAATGGGATGCTATAGGCTAATAATAATATCGAAAACTATTTAATCGTTTTTGATCATAACAACTATTCCGTTTTCAATAAGTTTAAAACGAGATTTGCTATGAACGCAACTGTACTTTTCTCAATAGCTGTCACACTGACAGATTGTGTTTATACAGCCTTACCTTACATAATAACGTTTCATTTTGGCTTGAGGTAAAAGAGATAGTGATATTGGTTAGTATAGCTTTGTCACTTTCTAATTTTCATTAAAATAAAATTCTAAAAAGAATGTTGGTATTAGTCTAAAATATGCCAACGTGATATTTATCCGGATTCCAGAAAATATATTAATTAATTACTTACGTTACGACTTTACGAGAGTAATTATTTTTATGATTAATATTGTCCTGTGATCCTGGATTTCCTAAATAAAAGATGAATAACATTTACCGAAGTCGGATCCTGTCTCGCGTGAGTCTTCTTCTATTGTTTGTCACTCTACAACTAGGTAATTTTGCTCTGTAGTCATATTTGTTTGCTCCAGAGTTTCTGTTCAACTTTACACTTTACAGGCACTGTGGCAGTATAGCCGAAATCTAAAACCTCTGGATTCTATCAGATCCAGTGTGTTTAGTCCATGCATCGAAATACCAAATGCACGAAACCAGAGTACTGCAGCCATAGAAGATAGTTATGTGAAGAAGTTCATGAAAGCTGTTGGATGGATGGATCAGTCGAGAACAGTGAGTTATTAATCCTATCTAAAAACTAGGTAATAGGTCCAGAGAAAGACCTGAAACTCCTCATGCTCATCCTAAAATAGCTACACAGTTTTCTTGAATCTCTAATTTTGTATATATTTATTGCACATAAAAGACAAAACACAAAGATACAGAGAAGGAATGTACAAAGGCAAGCTTATCTCTTAAAAGAGATCTCTTCCAGCAAACCCAGGATAATTTACATCACATTACAACTAAATAATAGGACTTTAAGCTAGATGGAAGCCATTTTAAAGAAAAATTGAATTGAATTGACTTATAAGCTGCAACACGACAGATAGATACACAGTTACAACACAGGCATGATATTCACTCCCCATAAAAAAAAACAATATGTACATTTTCATATTTTCAGAGATTAAAACTCTCCGGTTACTTCCTCTATGAATGTATACCAGAACAAGTGAACTACATAGAATGGTTCTCCAAATGCCATCTAGATGATACCTTCAACTCCTGGTTTAATATCACAGAGCTACATGTATGGCTGCTGATGGTACGATGTATGGGTGAGGATGCACAGGTTAATAAGGAGAAGCATGTCAAAGATGACGGACACTTCATAAGGAATTGCATTGTGGAAGCCATGTGGGCGGATGTTGCAAACAGGATTAATCTATTGGTGGTAAATAAGTATAATTTTGTCTTATAAAAATTATGATTGAAACCTTTATAAATACATAATTATGGTCTATTTATTATCCTTACTTGTCCAAAAGTTACAAGTTAAAATAGATTTACATATATCATCACATTTTGTTTGGTAAGCTTAGATATTATATATAACATACCATTTTGTATTTCCAGGGTGCGAACCCAGCCATAGCCAGAAGGCAAGTATCAGAGCTCTCTGAGCAGTTCCAAGCGAGCCTGGTGGCGTATGACGAGGGCTTAGATGATGACAAGGTCCTGGCCGCTGCGGTCTGGAGGAGGTTCTATGCCCTATCACCGGACACCAATCCGGAAGATGTGGAGAAGATTGTCAAGTTTATCAGACACCAGGTGAAATATTTTTCCAGTTTCATGTTGGCAGTTAGGAAAACAATACATATACAAACCCAGCTCATAATGTCCCCGGGGAAAAGGCCTTTGCACCTGGTTAGGATATCCTTTTGACGTTGTTAGGGGTTAGGGGGCGTCCATTAATTACTTAAGAGGTTTTCGGTGATTTTCTGAAACCCCCTTTCCCCCTGGTGAGATATCGTGAGATTTTATTCAACCCCCTCCTCCATCCTCCAATCTCACGTGAGATTTTGAAAAATGTTTCTTTCTATTGTAAAGGCATTGGATTACATATTGTATACCAATTATTTCCGTGGAGGAACATGTTTTACTTAATTTAACCCATTTTTTTTCCATTTCACCCTGTATCTTGCGAAAAAAATATTACGTGATATTAGCCGAGACCAACCTCCCCCCTCATCCTCCCCTGAACGCCTCACGAGATTAATGGACGCCCCCATATACTATCCCTCCTGTACAAGTAAGATTGAACCATACTCCATCATTTTGCCCCAGCATGGATTGATAGAGGATCCGCGACTGCAGCCACTACGGATATATGATATTTTAATAGTTCTCACTGTATATTAATGCAGCACACAATATCAAAGACTATAATGTCCACCCCAATGTAATATACCTACATGTAAATATTCTTGCTTTCAGATAGTTCAGTTGGACAAGCTACCGAGAGATCAGATCAGACAGAGTCCCAACGTGGAATGGCTAAGTGTACATCAATAGGGAGAGGTAATACATTCTCACCCTACTTGATAGAAATTGTAATTATTTAGAAACTAGTCGAACCTGTGTAGATATTTTCCTTTAATTTATCAAATAAGATGTTTTGTAATACAAAAGCGGCTTTATCAGATGTTTGTTATTGCATTCAGGAAAAGGGTGGCCCAAAATCTATATTCAAGGTAAACGATACTAATTAATTATCCCATCAGGACTAAGCTGAAATACCCTATTTCATATAAGAGCAGTCTGACTACTAACTAAAACCACAGATACTATAATATTATACTAATACAGATAGACCAACTAGAACAAAATATGACACCGGCTTAAACTGAGATGCTACGGAAGCTTCTTTAGTTCGAGGCCATTATCGCTTGGTGCAGCACCATCGAAAAATTGCAAATACCACGAGATGGCGCTAAGGTATATAGGATTTATTCTAAGATTAGCGCCACCTAGAAGTATGTTCTGAAACCATGGCGTTTATAGTACTAAACTACTAAGCATACTCGTCACGCCATCTCTTTTTTACGAAGGGTCACTAATTCTAATTTGTATGGGATGAGCACCCTGTGCTAAATATAATCTGTATGTATATTGTGTGATAAAAACTTTATTTTTTTATTGGAAAAAACAAATCACAGTAAAACATACGGCTAGGCCGATGCCGGAATGCTACGAGTAACAACATGTCATTATCTGCGCCGACGGGCTAGCCCTCCGTCACGACCAATGGAGTATCGAATACCTATATAACCGTGGGCGTAACCTTTCCTCTGCCACCCCATTTCGGATAAACGCGTGATACTACATTATGAGAACAAGCAGTGCTATTATGGTACAACTGTTTAAGATGCTCGCATCGATGCCTCTCCCAAAGCACTGTGACCGCTGCTTGACACACGTTGTCGAGTTTGCAGTTCACATCACAGTACGGCCAGAGCATATCGCTGTCCTTTGTGAAGAACATGGAGTAATCATCCAGGTAGTGTTTGTGTGTGGTCACCATGCTCGTGAGCAGGCGGTCGACAGACGTCGCGGAGAGGTCGGGCAGCCGGTAGCGGTGTCGCATGTCGTAGAGTTGGAACCAGCGCGGTGGTTTGTGCGGCGTGAGGTTCGCCTCTGTTAGGTTGTAGATGTACGTCCGGATGTTCTCTGGCTCCTGAAAGGGTGACGCAAAACCTTTTGGTAGAAGCACTGTGTGTGTGTACTCTGTGATTATTTATTGGTAACCTCAGAGGAATACTCTGTTTTTGCTGCAAACACATAGCGCCATCTACGTGTGGAACTACCTTGATGTTGTATTCCCCATCAATAATTGTATGGTAATGGGGAGAAATTGATGATTTGATGCACTGGGTGCAATAGCGGACACTTTTTCAGGATGACATTCTGATTGTAGCAATACTCTTAGTACAGCCTAACGAACTTTTGGTGCGCGGTGACAGGTGGAATTAACGCTTAGTGACCAATGTGTGTTGAGGACAGGTTCGTTGCATTAAGTTGCGAGTAACTGGCGCCCCCCTGTAATCGTCACTCATCAGCCAAAAGTTCATTGGAAAACTGTAGATGACATTGACGTCACCTGCTGGCGGATAAGGAAATGGATAATACTCACATAGGTAGCACCATCGATAGTGACAATCTTGTAGTTGGGGTTTAAGTTCGTATACTCATTGACGCCGCCCAAATTCCATGCCATCTGTACAGGGTTGTCATTCTCATCGTAGAATATCTTGAACTCGTCAAAGTGCGTGTGTCCGTTGAACTCCGCTGCTATTGTTTCTGCGAATCTATGGAGATGGTACGATAAGTGGAAGATAAAGCTGTATCTGATTTACAAATACAGTAAATTTGCGGCTTTAAAATGCATCAGTGTTGTGCCTTATTGCTCGTCTTAAATATCAGGACTTTCTCAAGGATGAACTGTTTGAAGCTTCAACCTCAGATGAACAACGAAACTCTGTACCTCCAACTAAGGTCGCGCTCTAGCGCCACCATTCAGGAACAAAGGTAGACATTGAGTCACATTTCGTGCGGTATGCGGCAACGACATGACAACTTCTGAAATATGGTCACCCTCGCAATAGTAACATATCAGCGTCACCTGTTAACAATCCTGTTGTACTCTCTCGTCCATGTGTACGTGAAGTCGACGTAACCTGGCGGGATGTGTGCCAGTATGTGCACCCTCTCACCAGCTAACTCCGCCTGGTGTAGTTCTCGCACCAGCCACTCTAGCTGGCGTTTGGAATCCAAGGGGTCGTATACTACCCACCTAGAAGTTTAAATTGTTTGACGTGGCAATCTGAACGCGGTTTGTAAATTCGGCACAAGGAAAGGCGTCGACATAATTTGTATACCTTGATGCCTATCCCAGCATGTCTTTGGATATATCCAAGGCAGAGACTAATTAATGTTGAGGAACCGAACGATGTCTGCCTGCCAGGATTGTAACAAATGGAGGTCCTTAGTTCCCTATTACGGGAAAATGTGGAACCATAGACGGTTTGATGGAGAGTAACGTACCATAAAATATGTCCATTCATGCTACTAGGTACTAATAGCAATCATCATCATCATATCAGCCATATCATCCCACTGTTGGGCATAGGCCTCTCCCAAAGCACGCCACTTGCATCTGTCTCCCGCCACTTTGGCCCACTGTCTACCAGCGACCTTGACAATATCATCTGACCATCGGGCCAGTGGTCTGCCCGCTGCTCATTTCCCTGTTCACTGCCGCCACTCTGTTGCTGCCTCGGTCCACCTTTGTTTCTTCCTTCTGACCAAATGTTTAATAGCAATACAGCTATGTATACTTACCAGTTATACCTTTGAGCCAAGTTATTGTTGATCGAGATGACTCTTAATCCTGGTCGCACCAATACGGAGTAACCCCCGCGATTCCTCAAAGACTCCTGAGCCTCTTCAGTCAGGTACTTTCCCCATTTCTCGGCGAGCGAGTGGTACAACCAGGTAGTGTTGAGGTAGGGTTCGACTATCGATGACGGAGCAAACCTGAGGTGAAAACAAGTTTAGAAACTCTAGCATTTGTTTCTCCTAAGTAACAGTCGATTGAGGAACTGTAATATGTGGACTTTCAATTACTGATAAAATCTAATAGGGATCTATCAGGATTGCTCGAGTATTAACATATTGCCCCTGTGGATATCTTGATTTATTATTTAGTGAATGATGATCATGATCTTTAATCGCAAAATTATCTATAAATGGCTTTGTCTGACCGACCTCTTTTTCTCGTATAGGGTAAGGTAGTGCGAGAGAGAGACATAGTGTCGCTCAGAGCCAAAGAAACTTGGCGGGAGCAATATTATACTCACTGATTGACCGGCTGTGCGTCATGGTTCCCTATACATGGCAGCACCGGTACGTTGGCTCCGAAACTTGATCGAAGCTTCTCCACTAAATAGAAGTTCATTTCCTCAATGAGCTCATATGTGGTCTCCCAAATGTGGTGGTCGATTGTGTCACCGATATAGTACACTAGGTCAATGTCCTGCAAGATCATTTGAATGAATTCAGCGGACCTAACAATATCTGTCACGTGAACTAGCTACAAAATGTCCGAAAGTGGGTTACCCCAAGGTTCTGTACTAACGCCACTCTTCAATATTGTATAGTACGAGTATAAAACGGAAATTGCTGGGCCTTAATACTAAATTAGGTTGCCCGGAGCAGATTACTAATTTTCGTACTGTACTTAGCGTACTTATGGGCATAGCTTAGGTGAAGACTTGGCTCATTGGCTCCCATCTTCCACAAAAATCTTACAAAGACACTTACCTTATTCTTCTCAACAATCTCATCAATAGCATTCTCGAACGCCCAGACCGGTGTATCGCAGTTCCTGTAATCCCCCCAATACCCTGCCGGCTCCTTATCCACCTCCTTTAGTCTCGACATATCTCTGTCTACCACTACAGTGGTTATAATATCCTGATTCCGTCCCAACCTTTTGGATTCATACCATGAAGACAATCTGTCTGTGGTGTCGAAGGGTATCCTTAGCGCTTTATGTAGCTCTTCCTTCAGACTAGCCACACTTTCGTCTATATCGTCGTCTACGGTTCTTGCCCGTATTTTTTGGCCCATTCTGCAGCATGTAGGTTCGTTGCAGTCAGCTACTCCGTAGGCTTGGTATAAGGGGTCGACGTGAGCGTCTGTTATGAGCGCTATTTTGAGCGGCGGAGAGGCAACTGGGCTGGGCTGAGGAAGATAGAATGGGTAACTTGACTAGGTAATGTTTGACTAACAGTATGACTGAAAATCAGCGCTGAAGGCCTGGCCTTCAGCATATCGCTGAGTCAGTTGCCATTTATAATGACAGTGACACACCACGACCGTCATTTCATGTGTTTTCATCTATTGATGATATTGTGTGTGTGTCTTACTTTCTGTTTTTGGTTTCTTTTGTCTAACTGTAATGTGTTCACTGTCCTTGTAATAAACGTTTCTTTCTTTCTTTCTTTCTTTCTTTCTTTCTTTCTTTCTTTCTTTCTTTCTTTCTTTCTTTCTTTCTTTCTTTCTTTCTTTCTTTCTTTCTTTCTTTCTTTCTTTCTTTCTTTCTAGAATAAAAAGAAGGCATCATCATTCCAAATCAACCCACTTCAGCTCACTGCTGAGTATAGATAGGCCCCAACACACGCCATTTATTCCGGTCCTCTAATTTCTGGTCTTGAAAAAATCATTATCGATCTGCTGGGTCGTCTATCCAGAGCTATTTGTCCTATTTTTACCACAACACGGCTTTAGCCTTCCGTCTTACCTTCGGAACTTCTTAAGTGACGTTTCCTACCGGATGCTGGCTACCAATATAGCCAATAGTGTCCGTGAGTCTATGCTGCTTGAATGAAACCATTCAGAGAGGTTTTGAAGCCAGGCTCTTCTCCCTTCTAACCAGGTGAAGGAAATTAGGATGAACTTACAACATCAGGGTAGTACGGTGGTAGTTTTACGCTCCATTCAAATCGTTCGTCTTCCATCGGGCAATCTGAATAGACGGTGTTTTGCAGCAGCAGGCTGCAGAATGTCTTGGGTGTAGCTTCAGGAGTCATTCTTATTACGTACGCCAGGACTGGCTTTGGGCAGAAATACTTATTTTGATTACAATATTGTTAAACTAGCAGCAAGGATAATCTTGTCATCTGTATGTTTCTGGAAATGTACGAATTTCCATGGTAAAGGTGCAAGATTTGGGATCCGATATGAACAACAGCGACAAGAAAGGAACACATGAACACAATGAATTCCCCGTCAAGATCACTTTACGGGTGCGGATGCAACGCCAATACAATAATTAGATTCTGATCTTTGGAGAAGAATGAGAAAACTTACCATATTCAAGCTGACAATACCGTGACACACGTCATAGGTCTGAATCCCGGGAAACGTGCAAACTTTGGTGAAACCATAAGTCAGCTGTTCATTTGTTAGGCCGAGATTCACCATCCAGAATAACAATTGGAACGCGCCACGGCACAGGGTGCATTTCATCGAACTGGAGCATCTTAGAGACTGAGAGAGTGGAAACAGTATAAGTTCTAGCAATAGCAGATCCTGGGAGGGCGTTAGTGGATAGGGAGCTCAAGCCCCCTCAAAAGGATTTCTTCAGTTTAAGTAAGTAATTGATAAACCATAGTGCGATTTTTTATTGAAACGTTTATTATTTTTTTCTAAGAGCAGCGATAACATGGCTCGCGGCTGCAATCCCTAATGAACCTTCTGTGTCATTCATTATTCGTAAGATTAGTTTCGAATCGTAATTTATACACTCAGTGGGTTCAAGCCACCCCTAAGCGACAATCCTGGATACTGTACTGGGTCTGGGCATCTTAGTAAATACCCAGATCAAATCAAATATTTATTTATTTCACAAAAGAAAAGAAAACAATTCATATAATTTAAATATTATGTGAAGACTTATGTGCAAAATTAAAATTAAACAAAAGCAGTACTTGTGATCCCCACACCAGGCAAGCCTGTATCGTAGGGATCATACAGAGGAGAGACTGACACACATTGACATTTAGTGTAGATACAACATACATGCGTAACTTATTAGATGATTGAAGGAACTAATTAGCTGTGAAATCAAATCGGTAAGCAAATTACTCGGTTGTAAGTCGTAATAAGTGTAACTTAACATTGGGATTCCATTCCTATTCACGCAATTAATTAATTATAGACCTAGACCTACATGGTCTAGTGGTTTAACGCTCACTTCTCATGTAGGAGATGCAGTTGCAGTTTTTTTCGGCTAATATACTTACGTACCTTCTCATTTGTCCGGCTACTCTGTCCCAATGCCCTGAAGACAACATTTAATTCCGTCCTGTCAGTCTCTGTTACCTCATCATTGACCACTTTTCTCAAAATGTGCTCGACTTTATCTGGAATTTACCATCAAAATAAGATAACCGGTCAAAAAACGTCTAGCTAGAATATGAAGTTGAAAATAAACGTGATCAAAATCGGTTCATCCGTTTCGGCGGTGCCGGTATAATAATCGCAGATACACACGCACACGTCAGACTTTTCGACTAGTAAAACCGAAAGACTTGATGATGGTCCATTGTTATCCCCATACATGCCTTGGGATATCCTCTGACACGACTCCTCACAATGTCCACATATTGCCAGCACGAGCACAATAAATAATACTTTCATATTGGCATTCACGCACTTACTGATTTGTAACGCACGTTTCTTTCGATTTATGTTCATTACCGTCATGGGCAAGGATAATAAATAAGAATTTAATTCTTATTAAATATAATTCGTTATACCGCACAGGTAGCACGAGCCAGAGTAGCAACGTAGTTCGTAATAGTATCATTCCGAAGCGTACTTACTGACGGAAATGTAGTGATCAAGGGTGGGGGCTAGAGGGGTCTAGCCCTCCCCCCTCTAAATAATAGAAATAAACGTTTTAGAAAGCATTTTTCTAACCTAAGGTAAATTGTCAATCATTCGTAAATGTATTAAGTTAATTATGTTTTTCCTACACTCAGTGGGGTCATGCATGCCCAACGACATACTTCACTTGAAATCCTTTTGTATTTATTTTTAAGAAATATTCGTGTTAGTAGGAATCAGTACTCTGTTATTATGAAATATATGTAGTTGAATTGTCTAGTCTCAAATAATCGACGACTATTAAATTAAAGATATACCTGTAAGTTTTAGTTTATTCAATAAATATTGTTTAAATAATATACTAGCAAAGAATTAAAACCAACTTAACATTTTAACTTACGTATAACTTCAATTACATACTTGTTCCAAGAAAAAAACTTCAACCATTATCAAATGGAATCACCCAGCGATTTCATAGAATCTTAATAACTATCACAAATGCATCACACTACCCTGCACTACTGAAATACAACTGCCTTAAATTCTCGCACCGTTCTCTCTCCCACAACACAGTGACTACAGCTCTACACAAAATATCTAATTTACAGTTTTCGCCACACGTCGGCCACCTGACATCACTCAGTTTTGAGAAGTACGCTGTATAAAGGTCCAGGTATTGTGTGTGTGAGGTCACCATGCTGGTGACCAGGCTATCGATGGCTGGAGCGGACAGGTCGGGCAGTGCGAAGCGGTGTCTTATGTCGTAGAGTTGGAACCAGTTAGGTTTTCTGTGGGGTGTGAGGTTCGCTTCAGTCAGGTTGTAGATGTACGTCTCGATGTTATTCGGCTCCTGGGAAATTAAGGTTTTATAAGATAAGAGGGAGTGAGTACGTTATTTGAATGGGGGGCTCAGCCCCCCTTTCTTTATAGCTTATTTGATCCAAAAACATTGCAGTAAAATCGGAGGACATTTTTGGAATTATATCTTTTCTTCCGGACAAAAATAGATGAGCTCAGAAGGCTGCCGAATTAAAATAGGACTGGGCCGGCGACGTTGCCCGAATGCTGCTGAATCGCTGGGCAAAGAGAGCCAAAGACTGACTTCCAGAAAATGCAAGGAAAAGCAGACCCAGGAAGAGATTGTAGTGATGAGTTTGGTCCATGGAATAAGGACTGGAGGGAGACCGCTCAGGATCCGTTAGCGTGGAAGAGTAGGATAGAGGTCTTTGCCCAGCAGTGGGACATAGTGACTCTCGGTGTTGATTTCCGTGCCAGGCACGGGTGAAGTGACCTCTCCACAGGCGCTGTGTCGCCTGGGACAGAGTTAAGAAACGTAGACTTGCCCAGCATCTACATCCCTCTCTCGACATCCCCAGTTTTGCCCCCAGGAACGAGCAAGTCGATACGTGGAGAACTGGTTTTGTTGCAGGAACTGCCGCACTTTACTTGCGCCTCACGGTATTCCAGATCGGACCGAACCTCACCGTCTCCGCCGCTGCTGCCGTTGAGGTCTTCACCTGTAACCCTCGGCAAGGGGCCTGTTGGTCCGCGGGAGGTATTTCATTTCCCTCCAGGCCCTGCAGGTGTCCTAGAACAACCTGTCGAGCACCCCCTATCCGCCACCTGGGGACGCGTTCCCTAGGGGTGAGGCTCCCCCGAGGGACATGTAGGCTCGTAATAATAATCTCTAAAATATCTTTTAAAACTTACGTAGGTAGTTCCGTCCAGCGAAACAATCTTGTAGTTGAGGTTGAAATTAGTATGCGCGGTCGCACTGCCGGCCCCCCAGGCGACTTGTATCGGCTCGTCGTCCTCATCGTAGAATATCTTGAACTCGTCCGAGTGGGTGTGCCCGTTGAACTCCGCTGCTATTGTTGCTGCGAACCTGGAAGGGAGGATTACCAGCACTCATTCAGTGAAAGCTGTTACAGAGTTACATAAAAACCTTCTGAAATATGGCTACATCTTTCTGTTACAACTTGTTAAACTCTTGTCAAACTGATTTCAGCCAATCACATGCCGCTGTTTTAAATTAATCGCTTGTCACATTTGATTGCTCTTTCAGAAACTGGGGTTTTTGGTTTTGGCCCATTTTGTTGCCATTCAAGGGTCTCTCTCACATCGTCATCTTGTTTCCACCCGCTGCTGGGTATAAACCTCCTCTTTTATGTGCCAACTTATCCGGTCCTGTGCCAATCAAATCCAGGTCTTCACCGCAATAAGCGTAATGTCATCGACCCATCTGGCTGCCGGTCGACCCACGCTTCTCTTTCCTTCTTTCGGCTACCACTCCATCCACCTTTCATCACCTCGCCTCGCCAATACATACCTATTGACAATCCGGTTGTACTCCCTTGTCCACGTGTGCGTGAGGTCGGAGACGCCAGGGGGGATATGCGCCAGTATGTGCACTCGCTCGCCAGACAACTCGGCCGCGTGCAGCTCCTGCACCAGCCACTCGAGGTGCCGCTTGGCGTCCTCCGGGTCGTAGACTAACCACCTGCGAGCGAAAAGGGTTACCTCAACGGCTGGTAAATTGGGGTGATTTAACGGATGACTCCTATACTGTCTTCTTTTTCATAGGTTTTGAATTATCGTATTGGGAGATATTGGTTCTTTTTGTATTTTTTCTTGAATGAAGGAGTTGAGGGGCCTGTTGTGGTTGCTATACTGTTGGGAGCTGTTGCGTATTTTTTGGGCTTTGAGCGGTACCTGTCTGAGAGAATGTCAATTTTGGTGTTTGTAGTAAATAATCTTTCTTTAATGTTGGAAGCTTTATTATTCTTCGTTGCCTGTTTATTATTCTGTTGAGCGTTATGTATGACTGCTAGGATCTGAATTATCTGGCGACTCGGACAGGTTTCTCTTGCTAGACTGGTGGTGGGGGATACTCTTGTTGTTACTCACTACATTGAGCTTGTCGTATTTTATGTAAGCAGTGTTGCCGGCCTCTTTTTCTATCAGTAGTTGACTTTGCAACTCGGACTTCTATTGGATAGTCTTCCTTTAGATAGTATGTAGTATTGTTCAAAGAAGACTTGCTTTTCTGAATTTTCATTTTAAAACCCATTGTCGAGAATGATATGACAACCGGTCTGATTTTTAACCGACTTTACAATTACACATTTTACAATTCGTCCGGATTTTTTTATGTATGTACACCGATTACGCCTAGACGGATGGACCGATTTGGAAAATTATTTTTTTGTTTGAAAGGGTTTACCTTCCCATTGGTCCCATTAACACCAGGTCAGGATCTGATGATGGGATCCTGGAGAAATCGAGGGAACTCTTCAAATATTATAGGCAGACCTATAGTGATTTTTGTGTGTTTTCATAATAACTCGTGAAAATGCACATGGTGAGCATAATATTGTGATTTTATTTAAGGCAGTTGTATTGTGATGCGGAATTGATGATGAAGACCACACATGGCCACCAGAACTGCTCTACTTGGTATAAACACAATCTCTACTATGCGTGGCTGACGGGCAACGCATAGCCTAAACCGGTGGACCTAGAGCCATGAAACTTTTTACAGGGGTTCCTTATGTAGCGTAGGGTAGCACTGAGATGGGATTTAATGAAATTAATTCCCCAAGGGGGAGGGGGGAATAGGGGGTTACAGTTTATATTAAACTCAATCTAATCAAATAGGGTTTGTGGAAGTCGGTTTTTTCAAAAGTTTACTTTTTGTTTCAATTATCTCTCCTTTTTCCCCAGTCTTCTAACGGTTTCGATGTTGTTGCTTAAACATTGTACTTTGAGGTGCGTATTTATTATATTTATTACCATATTTTCTAAGTAGTGCTATGATTTTTCACCTTCTAAGCCGAAAAGGACTAGATTTTTGCGTCTAATATGTCTAATATGTTAATTTTTAAGTTCCAGACTGGAAAATTTCTCGTTAATACTACTGTTTATTGTGTTTTTATCTCCTTTCATCTGCAGCAGGTCTTAGGTTACTCTATTGGCGCTATAGAGAAGAGGCCTATGCCCAGCAGTGGGTCGATGTGGGCTGAGGATGGTGTTTGTTACTCACCAGTTGTACTTATACGCCACGTTATTGTTAATGGAGAGTACGCGCAGCCCCGGCGCGACCCGCTCCGAGTACCCGCCGCGCTCCCGCAGCGAGGCGCGCGCCCCCGCCGACAGGTAGCCGCCCCACTTGTCCGCGAGCGACGCGTACAGCCACGTCGTGTTGATGTAGGGGCCGACTACCGACGAGGGGGCGAACCTGCGAGTGTGAGATGACGATGTAACTATAATACGCAGAACAATGTGTTAGAGACGAGCTCGCCTTTGTACATCGGTCTTGTGATTGTATTGTATTGCACTACTTAAGTGCTATTTTTGAATGTCACTACGTGGCTAGATGTGCAGTACCGATAACTGTTATGTTACCACCTACTATGTACTTAACCACATCTACGCAAAATAAACATATTTGTATTTGTATCTATTTTAGGTTTTCTGTAAATAAACAATAAACACTTCTTCTTTTTTTCTTCTGTATGTCTGTCTTGTGTCTACAATAAAGAAATTACGGACATCACAGAAAATTAATGTTTAAATTAAAGTACCTATATCACCTACGTTTATACACAGCCTGAATCGTTGAAATAGCATATTGCCTTATATTGCAATAATTATTGTTTGTTGCCATTGTCGCAATGGTGCTCCTAAATAAGCCATATTTTCACTGCAATATGTGGCCGGCAACTATTGGTGTCTTTCTCTAACATGTGAGTAAGAGAGGGACACCAATAGTTTCCGGCTACATATTGCAGCAAAACCTGGCCCGTTTAGGAGCACCATAAACTATCTACCCATGAGTGACGTGACGTCATAGTTGCTCGGAATTGCGCAATGAAGTTGCCCGTGTAAGCGTCTACTCACTGGTTAGTAGGCTGCGACTCGTGGTTGCCTATAGCAGCCATCACAGGCACGTCATCCCCGAAGCTGGATCTGATCTTCTCAACGACGTACAGGTTCATTTCCTTAATCAGCTCGTACGACGTCTCCCATACGAAGTGGTCGATTGTGTCGCCTATGTAGTATACTAAGTCGATGTCCTGCAATACGAATAATAAGAGGCCTTTATTAAATAGAAATTAACAAATATTGTCTATGATAAGTCGCCCCAAAACAACGTGGCGACGTTCAACGGAGAAAGAGGCCGCCATTTTGAGCTCAAATTGGGCGAAAAGTGATGTACCAAGATAGGAAAAAAATACGATTAAATTGACGTATGAAACGCTACTCCAATATCTAGCTGCAATCAGTGAGCCAAGCCTAAAAAAAATAAGCATTTCTTAATAAGAATGATATAGGCGCAATCTTCATTGGAAATACGAGTCTGTCGGCCGGTTTCTCGTACGATTTTAATTTGACGTATCAGTCAGCGGTTTGTCACAATCAACAATCTGTTGACAAGCTTTGTAGTTTCTGGAACGCAAATGATTGGAAAAATAGGTTGGTACCCAGCCCATTCGCTCATTTCATTGTTTTGATTCAGTCACTCACTGTTTCCCTCTAGGACATAGCTTTGTCTCTATCCTTAGGCCAAACGTCAAATTCATGTTGGTCTGTTGAGTTGTTGACATTGACAGTTTGTTGAAATCTTGGAGGAAGGAGGAACAAAGAGTTTCATTGATCTTAGGTTTGAATTGGAGATCTTGACAAACTGCTGACAGGTCTGTCAGTTGAATCTTCCAGCAAACCAAACTACATTTTTAAACGGAGTTTGACAATCTGTCGCGCAATTTTGAGGAAAAAGGTCTACGAGAAACCGGGCATGAGACATTAAACAAACAAGATAGGAGACAGACTGAAGTGAAGTCACAGAATAGAACGCTAAATGCATGTCTTGATTATTTCCTGTTCTGTTCCATGTCTTATGTCTCTTTCTCGTACATATCGTGTCTGTCCAGTGAGAATAGCTTCCAAAAATGCTTACCCGATGATTCTCAGTAATCTCTTCAATAACATTATCGAACGCCCACACCGGCGTATCACAGTTCCTGTAATCACCCCAATACCCCGCGGGCGCCGAATCCCTCGTCTCAACCCTTCTAGTGCTTTCCTTAGCGTCTCGAATAGCCTCTGCGCTGTCTAGGTCTAACAAAATATCGCCTTCTCGCTTAACCACACTGTCGCCCATTATGCCTTCGAGGATGGAAGAGGGGGACGCATGGCTCGTTCGCGGTTGCTGCCCATTCCTGCAGCATGTAGGTTCACCGCAGTCCGCTACTCCATTGGCCATGTATAGGGGGTCAATGTGTGCGTCAGTAATGAGTGCTATTTTGAGGGGTGTTGAGACTGTTGTGTTTGGCTGTGGAAGAGAAGGCGAGTATGTCATAATGGGGACACAATATACTTAACTGTACAGTAGTCTTCGTACAGAATCTTCGGTATCAGCACAGATACTATAATATTATACAAATACAGATAGACCACCTGGAACAAAATATGACACCGGCGTAAACTGAGATGCTACGGAAGCTTCTTTAGTTTGAGGCCATTGTCGCTTGGTGCATTACCATCGAATTCTGAACGTTTTTATCTCTCCCCACTTATGGATAAATTAACTGATACCACAGGGTGCTCATCCCAAGAATTAGTAACCCTTCGTAAAAAAGAGATGGGGCGTGAGGAGTAAGATTTGTACTTTAAACGCCACGGTTTCAGTTAACATACTTCTAGGTGGCGCTAATCTTAGAATAAATCCTATATACCTTAGCGCCGTCTCGTGGTATTTGCAATTGTTCGATGGTGCTGCGCCAAGCGATAATGGCCTCGAACTAAAGAAGCTTCCGTAGAATCTCAGTTTACGCTGGTGTCATATTTTGTTCTAGGTGGTCTATCTGTGTTAGTATAATATTATAGTATCTGTGGGGATAGCAAGCAATAGGTACTCACAACAAGGGTACCGTCGTACTCCGGCAAGTCCACCTGCCAGTCGAACCTGTCGTCCTGCAGCGGACAGTTGATGTTGTCTCCCACATGTTGCAGCACGAGACTGCAGAAGGCGCCAGGGGTCGCTAGTGGTGTCGTGCGGATGATGTAGGTCAAGACTGGCTGCAGGACAGGGAGACATTCGTACATAACATTTACATACAGGTATACATTGCTTCAGCCAGATGGGTCGCGACGACATTACGCCAATAGGCTTGTGGCCAAGGTAATCCAATAAATCTAGGAACAAGTCTTAAGTTGAAGCATTATGTACAAAATGGCTTGACATTCTCAGAATTGTATAATTCCAGCAGATATATTTTATAAAGTCAATTTTGTGCAAAAAAAAGATAGCATTTAATGGCACTTTTACATGACGTCATTCTGTTGTTATTTCATAGAACTCAGGAACAAAAGTTTCGTTTTGACAGTTCATAATAACCGGCCAAGTGCGAGTCGGGCTCGCGCACGAAGGGTTCCGTACCATAATCTATAAAAAACCGCAAAAAAAAAAACATGTTGTATGGGAGCCCCCCTAAATATTATTTTAATTTTAATTTGATTATTTATTTTTTAAGTTAATAATATACTCAATATATTGTGAACATTTTAAGCGTCTACCTGGTACCATTATCAATATCGAGCAAAAATGAGCAAATAAATCACGTTTGTTGTATGGGAGCCCCCCTTAATATTAAATTTCTTTTGTTTTTTAGTATTTGTTGTTATAGCAGTAACATAAATACATCATCTGTGAAAATTTCAACTGTCTAACTACCACGGATCACAGCGAAGTCTCAGTAATAGGGTCTCGTTTGGCACACTTCGGGTACGGAACCCTAAAAAAATTATTTTGTTTTTAGTATTTGTTGTTATAGCGGGAACAGAAATACGTCATCTGTGAAAATATCAACTGTCTAGCTACCACGGTTCATGAGATACGGCCTGGTGACAGACAAACGGACGGACGGATATCTTGAGATTTTAAGGTACTTTCCCTCCAGGGCCCATTCGTTTGTTCCACCCTGTATATGTGTGAACTGTAACTGTATTTTTCATGAAATACCCAAAAAGTTTTGTTCAAATTATCATCTTATGTCAGAATAACTTTGTAGCTAGTTGAAAAATAACATTTGAATTGATTCAAAGCTTGCCGCGCTTTTAGGGCCTTTAGTACCTACTAAAAGCCGCCGCCGTAAGCAGCACTGTCTACAACCTACTGGAAAACGTGAGACACCCATCTACAATTTCCGTACAATGAGGTTCACTCACTCATTATGTCAATGTCATGCAGACTGCAAAACATCATTTCAACGCACCAAAGAGTATTTAATTAAAACATCACTGGCAGCCAAACTTGAAGTGGCCAAAAGGAAAAAATGAATTTCTGAGCTCTGAGATTTGTATGAAAACAAAAGTAATTAAAAACTATTAATTTTATAATTATTTTCTAAAAGTTCTACCGAATAAATAGAGACGTCGTAATTCATCAATGAATATTTAAAGTCTTTGTAGAAGTCCGGGGCGACATTGCCATATCATTTAAATTTAGTTTCATTAAAAGAAGGCTTACCTACCAAAACAAAATGGCCTTGGTATAAACTTTTCAAGCGTGTTGTGAAGACGTATCTTGTACCGAGACCACTTTCAATTTGTAATATCTCTCGTATTTCAGTATTTGTGGTTGGTGCGGCAACAGATATACACATTCTGTGAAAATTTCAGCTTTCTAGCTATTACGGTTCGTGCAGGCGGACCCGGTGACAGACAGGACGGACGGACGGACGGACGGACGGACGGACGGACGGACGGACGGACAGACGGACAGCGAAGTCTCAGTAATAGGGTCCCGTTTGGCACCCTTCGGGTACGGAACCCTAAAAAGTATCTATTTTGACTTGACAGGCCACAAGCCTATTGCGGGGAAGATCTGGATTCGATTGGCACAGGACCGGATAAGTTGGCACAAAAGGGAGGAGGCTTATACCCAGCAGTGGGCGGAAACAAGCTGCCGATGATGATACATTGCTTTTGGCCCCACACTAGGATACCCTGTGTCATGGGAACCACAATCACAAACATGTAAACATCCAAGAACTTGGGAGTATTTTCTGCCCCCAGCCGGGATTCGAACCCGAGACCTCACGCTTGCGGAGCACAGCCTCGAGCGCCACAGAGGTCGTCGATACTTAATAACTATAATATGGTTAATCATATAATCCCAAGGGGTCGAGCGCGCCCCGTACTCAATAACCTTGCAATTGACTAATTCTAATAAAACCAGCTCAAATATATGATACAACTTTCACGAGTGGGTCATCAACCCATCATCGACCTCCTGGGAGAATAGGTCACACAGTTCACAGGTATCTCTAAAAGCTTAACATTGTTCAATAACTCTAATGTTGCCATCAGAGCTGAACCGATTTTGATGAAACATAACTAGTTATTCTAAGAACAATCATCAAAATCTGCTCAGCCGCCTTGCAGTTTTATAAATTAAAACCTATATTCCGCGCGTAGTTCTCAAATATTTTTCCACGAAATCGGTTCATTCGATGGTACATACCATGTTCAACCCCACAGCGCCGCGGCAGACCTCATACCCCTCGATGCTGAGCACCACACACAGAGTGGTCAGTGTTGTGGTCAGCTGTTCGTCGGATTGACCGGCGTACACGCCATCGAACAGCGCCCCGAAGGCGCTCCGGCATAATATGCAATCTAGTGTCTGTGGAGATATGGAAATGTAGGATTAATGAACACACACATACACATTTCCGTTATTATTATAGTAGCAGAGTTATCTACACCCTTATGCATCAAATCAGGCCCCCGATTCTCGCGCTATCGAGATCATCTCCCCACTCGATATCGGTTTTGATACCACCTAAATCTCCGTCGAAAACTATCTCGATTTATATTTATTTTGATCGAAAACGGGTCAAGATATCTCGGTTGGTCGAAAGGATAGTCGTGATAGCTTTTTTGGTTTTGATAAAGATTTCGGTATCTCAAAATCGATACTTCAACCATGGACATGATCTCGCTAGCGCCAGAATTGCCCCCAGGCCTTTCCTAAAGATATCCTAGAAGACAGCAAGCGCATTTGGAAACCCTTGCATCGATCATTTTGTACTTCTTAATTTTTATTCGCCTAACGAGTGTGACACAACTTTGGCATACTATTACTTTGCTTTTATTATTACTTTCCTTAGGCATTTTTATGTTTCAGCCGTACAATTGTGGGCTGTAAGTATAGAGTAGCGTGTAGGTAGGAGATACAATAGGTTCCTGCCACAGTCACGCTTACTCGCGTCATCCATTACACATGTCGTCGTGATGAGTGATGTAACGGCAATTATTCCGCACGAGCTGTCATTTTTAAAGCGATTGTACTCTGTTTTTGAAAGATATTCGTCAAGAAATACAGAATTGAAGTACAGGGCCGCAATTCTCTGCGCGATTTGCATGGCAATAGCATTAGCAAAAAATTCGATTTTGTCTTGTTAACAGGGCCGAGACGTGCCGCGCCGGCTACGAACAAATGGATGTATTAATTGTAGCTGGCTGGTTTTGATGTCATTAAAAAGGTTATATTTCAAAAAAGGAATAACTATTATTTTTTTCCGACAATTTTTCATTTGTTTTTCTTTATGTCAAAATGAGTGAATCGAATGTACATTTTAAAGTTGTCGAAAAAAAAAAAGGAAGACATGTAACGATGGCCGTGAAAAAAAATTATGATGTTTATGAACCTAATACTGCCAGTAAAAGTAGCACAAAGTTGGTTTAACCCTTAAATGCATGATGTTTCCTTTTTTGATAAAAAAAATATATGTTGTAGAAAAATATGTGAAAACTACTGAAAAAATAATAAAAAAAATCTTATGATATTTCGTTTTCGTTAAAAAAATAAAAACTGAAAATCCTGAATTTTTTTAAACCCCCTAAAAATGTATAAAAAAACTTTTTATTATTATTTATGGTCAAATTTAAAATAATTAACTTCATTACAAGTTTCATTTATCGAATTTATTAAATATTTAAAACATGGAATTCATGGCGATTTAAAAAAAATATATGAAAATTTTGCTTTGTTCTCTCTGGGATCAAGTTTTCGACCTTCCGTAACATTTTATTGATTTTTGAAGTTATGAAAAATATTGCTTTCAATTTTATTTTATTTTTTAATTTACATACAGGCACATACATTGCTTCTGGCCCCACACTAGGATACCCTGTGTCGTGGAAACCAGAAACAATTGTTTTTAAGTTTTCTACATTTTAATATACAAGAGTATATAAAACAATGTTTTAAGACACAAACAAATTATTTATCTTTTTTTAATTTATTTTTAAACAGTATGTACCCAAAAGGGTTAGGCTATGCATTTAAGGGTTAAGCGTTATCAATCCGGATTTTTTTAAGTCAAAGATGCACCTTTCTGTTCGAGCCCTTACGGTCTTCCTTCATACAAAATACGAAGAAACTTTTTACCCGACCTAGTACGTACCGCCCTAATCTCGCCAAACCTGGTCACCCTCATAGCTGGCTGCGGGTGATGTAGCTGCTCGACCACTCGATCCAGCGTCGGCCTGTCAGCCTCTGTCACTTCGTTGAAGACAAACCTCTTGAACAACGAATCCACTTCACCTGGAAATTCAGGCGGAATGTGTACAGCGCCACCATCTTCAGTATACACTACAGCGCCACCACGTTAGCTAGAGAATGAGCGATGGCGATGACTCCAAGTCTCCAATTGAACAGCACACACAATGCAAACAAATTAACAGCGAAGTGACGTTTTCATAGTGGCATCATTAGTTGCTTCGAGTAACAAATGAGTCTTCAACCAGTAGCGCCATGTGTCACATTAATTACACAGCAAGTGACTCAAAGAAAACTAGTTACTGACTAGTTTAGCGTCAGTCACTAATCAGATTCTTCGTGTGCAAAAGGGCTTAGTAGACGAATACGGTATGCAATGCACATCGGAAGATAATCCTCTAATCCATCACTTACCAGATTAGGAGCCCAATGCCCGATGTCACCAACCGTTAGGGGACACTTAACTCCATTTCTTAGCTCTCTAGCGATTGTAACCAAGGTCGGCCCCTTAAATTTAGGTTGTCCTATAGTAGCCTAGATGACCCTTAAACTTCGGTCAAAGAAAAACAACCGCTAGGTGGCCCTTAAAAAAAAAGAGACCCTAATACATAGGGGTTGGTGGTGAAAACGGGCACAAGTCTTATAAAACATGAATAGATATCGATTGCTACCAATATCAGAAAATGCCATCTTGGAAAACTCTAATCAATATAGGCGCCGCCAAATAAGAGGCATTTTGGGCCCAAGACAAGTCCTTACGTTCTAAAACCTACCTTGAGATATCAGATTCCTCGCATACCCACACGTTCCAAACGTGAGAATCAATAACAGCACTTTCATAATGACGTTCACTGCACTTCTAATTATTTACGCAATTTTTACATTGATTTATACTACTCTCATGGATAATGAAGTCATTTATAAGGAATACTTCAAATTATTGACTGAGCTCTCATGCGGGCGGTGCACCGATAAAATGCATTCAGCCTATTGGCATACCCTCAATTTTCGCGTTCGGATTATGGACGAGTTGTCATGTCACTGCTTTTGGCTTTAAGGCGTAGGCAATAGAGTACAGAGCAGTTTCAAAGAGTTAACAAAATGTCAAGTGCGAAGCGTACTTACACACTAAGGGTTCTATGAAAAATGCATAAGACAAGTCTCGCATGGGATTTCATTGCAGCAACAGAAATACATTATTTGTTGCTATAGCAGCAACAGAAATACATTTCTGTGAAAGGGTTTGGGTAAAGTTGGCGTCGTTTTGAGTTTTGTTGGTCATTCATGAAAGTTAAACGTACCTTCGTAGCTAAATCATTCGGAGCTGAGATATCGCTCTTAACAGTTCCTAAGTAAAAACAATATGTCTAGTAGAAATCATTATAAACTATGACTGCGGACTCCTGGTCACACTAGATCGTCACACAGGTGTGACTAACTAGAATTTAATTGATACACACGAGATCAATAGAAGCAGTCTAAATATGGAAACTACTCTTACCCAATATCTCCGCCCTAAAACAACTTATGACATGGCTTCTTTTTCAGATATGAATATATATAATAGAATACATGCTACGAAAAAATTATAAAAGTATCGGCGGTCGCGAATAAAAAAATAGCGCCAATAGCCCATAGAAAGGCCCCACCCCGGTGAAGCCTTTGCCCAGTAGTGGGACACCGCAATAGGCTAGATAAAAAAAGCCCATACAACTTACCCAAACCCCTTTGAACTCTACTTATTACGATTGATGAGATACAGTCCGCTGATGACGGACAGACAGACGGACGGGCGGACATCGGTAGCTTCGTTATAGGGTCCCGTTTGGCACCCTTCGCGTACGGAACCCAAAAAAGTAAAGATCTATATCAGTATTTAAATAGATAATGTTTGTTGTGTACATGGGGTAATCATTCATCAATCATTGCCAATCCTATACGGTATCGTAGTATCGTATCGTAGTAATTAGTGTTTTCTTTACCGTTAGTGATAAATTACTAATTTGATAAAAGTAAGTTAATGCTGCCTTTTCATTTAATTGTTTTTTGCCGGCTCAGCTCACCGTAATAGGCCTGTGATTACGATTATAGAGCGATAGAAAAAATCCTCGTGACGTCAATTTCGTTCTAACGTAAGCAATGTTTGGTACTCATCTATCTATATAGCGTATTTAGTGTGGGAACACAACCTAAATTATACACAAGGCTAACCTACAGTAAGTGCCACTACCTAGAACGAGAGTTACCCTAAACTCGAGAAACTTGAGTACCTAACCTCTATACAAAATAGGAAGCAGTCGAAGTTTAATCTACCTAAGACGATCTAGGTATTACCGAGTCAAATACACTAATCCTTGCGAACCCAAATTATACAATTTATTTTTTCAATACAATGTACAGTTGACAACGCAATTATATGCGGCTGCGCTTAAACTTAACGGCCCAGTAAACCAAACAGAAGCGGCATCACACTTCGCTCATCTCAACGTCCTCAATATTGAGATCGTCAAGCATCTCCGCGAGGGTGATGTGCGGCGCGGTCGGGTCGATCTCGTCCGTGTCGACGGCTATCTTGCGCGGGTCCCTGAAGATGTTGACGTTCTGACGAAGAGCCGGGTCTTCTTCTAGATCGTCTAGGAAGTCGTTGTAGTCCCTGCAACGGAGATGTGTCGTACATAATCTAGATAGTGGCTATCCAACCGTCCAGCGTCCCCAAAAGACTCAAATCTATTGTTCTATTTTTTCATAGGTTTTGAACTTTATCTCGATGTGGTTAGGTTGAAAATCGCGGGCCGTAAACTTTGGACGGACATTTGAGTGGCGCTAATTCATTCATATTATCTAAAGGGAGGCACAACACCGAGAGGTCGGAAGGCGGGAAGGTGACAAATATAAGCAACACTAAGGACATGGCGACTTTTTGCAGCGATGCAGTCGCATTTGCAACGCGCTTCAGAAGCGATGCCAACGCGCTGCAGCATCGCGACTGCATCAATGCGAACGCGCGACTGCATCGCTACAAAAAGTCGCCGTGGGCGAGGGCTCTAAAACAAGCGGCTCAAAAGCGGGCCTGTGCTGTAGTGTCGGTGTGCCAACCATTTATTTAACAACATCGAATCGTGCCGAAGCCTAATAGAGGTACTGTTGGTTGGTATACCGATAAGGTAACATTATAATTTCGTAATGGCTACATCAAATAACATGTCCTTGGGTGGCATAAATCAATACCTAATTGTAATTAATCATGTGTGTTGTATAAAACATAAACATTTACATACAGTAGGCACATACATTGCTTCTGGCCCCACACTAGGATACCCTGTGTCGTGGGAACCAGAAACAGCGACATCACAAACATGTAGGTAAACATCCAAGACCTGGAGTTTTTATTTTGTCCCCAGCCGGGATCCGAACCCGGGACCTCTCGCATGGTAGGCAGACGTGCAACCGCTGCGCCACAGAGGCCGTCGGCCGTATGTATTTGTATACGTAATAATATGTATAATTTAACAGGCCACGCACTTTCTGAGACTCTGAATAGATTCATTACTTAAAATACTAGCAGCAATTAACTTGAGGTAGGTATTGATCGCTACGCCTTATTTATCAGTCTGATAATCTTATAGGTTGTAATTAATCCTAATACCAACATAAATCAATATAAGCTAAAAAGATTAGAATTTTATCATTTATATTGAATCCACAAAAAAAAGCCTAGCATAAGTTACACAGCTACCACAGCTCTGCCGGTTATACTATTTTTGAGAACGCTTATTTATTATACATGCCAGCAGGCTTCCTAGAGAGCCCGCGATTTACAGTCCAAAGTCAAGATGTTTATATACAAATATAAAAGTAATATGTACCTAAATAAATATTTAAATTATTTAGTATTATATCAATTGATCTTCGAAGTAAGTCATAATGTAACTTTCAAGTGTCCTCCTAGAGGACACTACGTTGCCACGCCCTTGCCAGGGTCCATATTTGGTACTTTGTAAAATTTATACCATCTTTGTAAACCTATGGAGTGCAATAAATGATTGAGTATTGAGTATTGAAAGAGTCCAAAAAGAATGAAACAATTTTTGGTATACTGGGCCTCAATATCAACCTACATGTCATGCCCACACCCACGTAAGCTGGCGTGACATGTATCAGAGGGCGCCACCATGCTAACCGCCATTTTGAAAATGTCATTTTCCCTTCTAACAAAAACTTCGTTACTCACTGGTTGTTAGAGCTCATCCCGTCCTGTATAGCCTCAGCCATGTGTTTCAGCCGCCACGCCCTCGCCCGGCGGCGTGCGGCTCGCTCCCCGTAGTGCTTCTTGACGATAAACACGTCGGGGATGGAGTCGGCTGGCAGCTTGTCGAGGTTTGAGTCGTTGGCGTTGGAGTCGCTCAGGTTGTAGCTGAGATAGAAGGGTATTGTTGTAAGCAAAGAACATCGAACATTTTTGTATGGTGCCTGCGATACTGGGGTACTTGCATATCCTCATAATTCACTTTTTGGTGCACACCTATAAAACATAATGTCCATCGATAGAGAATTTAAATACAAACCACAAATGTTCTATGACAAAATGTCGTAGCGTTTCTGAGATAATTCAGTTTTAATATGTAAAAAATATATACTAAATTATGTACATATTCAAACTGAGGTGTACACGGAAAAATAATTTTAGGGAATTTCAACTGTAGGTATCGCAGAAAGGTTCGATGTTCTTAGCCCATTAATGTTCCCACCGAGGGGCACAGGCCTTTACCCGGAAACGAGTAAGATTGAGCCATATTCCACCACGCTGGCTCAGTGCGGGTTGGTGGATGAGATTTACGATAACTGACATGCCCTACTAAACAAACACTTATATACCCTAGGTGTTACAGACAGTCCCCTGTGCAGAGCCTGCATGGAGATGGATGAGACAGCCACCCAGGTCCTACTGGAATGTTCCGGTGTGGCCACCTACCGGGCAACACACCTCGGATCACCGGGGTCGCTCCAGGAAGTCGTCCGGAACGTCAAGGGTCTGCTAGACTTCCTACAGGAGCTGGGTCGGCAGGAGTAGTGCCCCCAACCCACATCACTCAAAATAGGCGCAATTTACAGTCGTCGAGTTGCGGAAACTCAGCCCGCGATAACTATAACTATACCCTTCTGTTACAACCTGTAGATGCCAGCCTCCGCAAGGCTTAGGCTTTGGGAGCAATACCCACAAATCCACATAAGCCTTGATTGGGGTAAACCTGAGGAGGAACTCCCTCCAGGCCAAAACCTGGGCTGGCGGCTGTGGAAAACATTGAACCGGCTGAGACCACGCGTCGGGCGCACCGGAGACAACATGCGGTGCTGGGGCATCCTGCCTGAGGACGCAAGCATAAGCTGCCGTTGCGGTGCCCCCCAAACTTCCGGCCACCTGCTGTCGTGCCCGCTGTGCCCGACTTCCTGCACACACGCCGACCTTATGCAGGGTAATGACAAAGCCATCGCGGTGGCTGACTACTGCAAGGATCTTCTCTGATTCTTCCTACGCCAACTTAAGTTTCCACACGAAGAAGAAGAAGACCTGCACATACCCCATGACGGAGTCGGCCGGCTTCAGCACATGCCCCAGGTGCGTCCTGGTGTGCACCGGGCTGACGCCCGAGCCCAGCTCGCTCGCCTTCACCACCCACACGTCGGCGACAACATGCTTGTTCGACACCTGGCCTTGGCCGGGGAACACGCGTTTCTCCTGAGAAAATACAAGCAATAAACAAGGCGAAGCCGAGCGGTAGCCTTTACCTTTAAACGAGAAATATTTGTATGTAACGATATGTTTTGCCGAGCTGTAGCCTTTTCGGCATGACGGCGTTCAGTTGAAGCCATGGCGTCAGACGTCAAATCGGCATGATCAAATCGGCATGATCAAGCCTAATCGAAATTCCATTTTGCCGTCAATCTAACTGTCAAGTCAAATCCACTCATACACACGCTCAAATCTAACTGATCTAATCGTTCGTCAAATCAATCGTCATGCCGATTTGACGATAGGCTTGATGGTGTATGCCGGCCATAAGTTCCTCGTCTGTTATTCAACCTTCTTGCTTGCTATTAAGCAAACAGGCACTTTGTTTTCCTCGTGACTTTCCTCGCCTGAAACTCACGAGGAAAACAAAATGCCTGTTTGCTTCTCGTTTGCAGCTGTTCCAAAACAGCAGCAGCCAGCAGCAGCAGCATATTAATCGATGTTAATGCAGTCTGATGATATGAATATAATGTTTTTTGGTTAGTACCACCAACTACCAAGCCAAGCTCGGTCCCCAGATATTACCATAATTATTATTGTCACACAGAACAGGGAAAAGAGAAGCGGGCAGACCACCGGCCTGATGGTCAGATTAAATTGTAAAGAAGAATGGCGGGAACAGATGCGAGAGTACCTTGAGAGAGGCCTATGCCCAACAAATATGATATTGGCTGATATGATGATGACGATATTGTCACATACATTGCTTCTGACCCCGCACTGCAATTCAGTGTTGTAGAGATAGTGAACGGGCAAAAAATCAATAAGGACAGAATTCTGCACAACTATTTCCAACAAACCTTTATTAGCAATGAGCTTTATTTTCTACAGTAAGAAGTCCGAATGCCCGGAAACGGCTTTGTGATAGTTTTTTTATTTTATTTGTTCGCCCTTTTCTGTTCCCCCAATGTACTCAAGACGTACTTAGTAAAGAAAACTTACATAACCACAGCGTCACGCCTTATGCCATAAACAATTGCAGAGACAGTTATTCCATTCAAAGTTTTCGTGACTGACGTGGCAGCGTGGGGGCTAGCCCATCGCCTCAATTAAGGAGAAATGAAGACGAAAGAATACTCACGTGCTCCTTCATAATCTCGATGTCCATGACGATGTATTCCACGAGCTGCTTCGGATTACAGATCGCGTTGAACGGGTCTCTGTAGTACACCGTGGCGGATACTTCACACACTGTTGACGTAAACCATAGAGTAACATATATTATATTCCGTCGTTTTCTCTTCAGATCTATGTATATTGATACATAATTGAAACAAAAAGTAAACTTTAGAAAAAACCGACTTCCACAAACCCTATTTGATTAGATTGAGTTTAATACAAACTGTACCCCTTATCTCCCCCCCCCCCCCCCCTTGGGGACTTAATTTTGTCAAATCCCATCTCAGTGCTACCCCACGCTACTAAGGAACCCCTGTACAAAGTTTCATGGCTCTAGGTCCACCGGTTTAGGCTATGCGTTGCCTGCCCGTCAGCCACGCATTGTATTTGTACCTAGTATTGAGCAGATCTGGTGGCCATATGTGGTCTTCATCAGCAGTTCCGCATCACAATATTATGCTTACCATGTGCATTTGCACGAGTTATTATGAAAACACACAAAAATCACTATAGGTCTGCCTATAATATTTGAAGAGTTCCCTCGATTTCTCCAGGATCCCATCATCAGATCCTGACCTGGTGTCAATGGGACCAATGGGAAGGTAAAACCTTTCAAACAAAAAAATAATTTTCCAAATCGGTCCATCCGTTTAGGCGCTATCATAAACTAGACATATCCGGACGAATTGTAAACCTCCTCCTTTGGGAAGTCGGTTAAAAAGTAGTCCCGCTTCAGCGACCACAGCTTTGCACGCGGCTCATATAATTGTGATCGAACTTGACACGAGGTAAGTTCGTTTGATCATCTATTATGTAGACGAAAACCTCCATTGTTAATAGGTTACAGGGCCCGTGAGTCATGTAAAAGAATATGCTATATAAAACTAAAGTGTAGGCAGTGCTAAAAAAGTGTAGGCGGTGTAAAATTAATATCAGGCCCTGTTGAGGTTGCCAGATGGCCGGGAAATCCGGGAAAGCCCGGAATTTAGCGTTTGGTCGTGTCCAGTAATTACACTTTATTGTCCCGGAATTCGCGGATACGAGTTCAATTCAAACCACGCCATCAAGCATGGCGGATTCGCGTAATATTTAGTTAATAGTCACGATGCTGGCACTATGACAACGATCGAACGTCATCGCGCCTTAACATTGGCATTCAGCTATTTAACTACGCCGCCATTGTATAACGAGAATAATTGCCGACCTATTGCGGCTCGTGAAGGGACATTGTAACAAGCGGATACCATATTATTTGGTTAGGTTCGTGTTAAGGTAAGAGCATCACAAGGGCATTGAATGAGAATTGTGTACAAGAATTGAGCCCCGGTTTGTTTGTATTTGTAGCCGGCGCGGCGCGTCTCGGCGCCGTCGACAAGCCAATACCGGCTTTTTGCGCGTCGCCATAGCTATCTTCATGCCATTCCAGTTCGCCACTCCCGCGCCAGAGCGTCCGTAGCCTAGCGTTAGTATTACATCTTTGCCTAACGGTCTTCTTAGCCGAAATATAAGCCATTATATTGATTAGCAAAACATCTTAATCTAAGCGTTAATCTTCTACCTTCATTCGTCTGTCCCTTACTAAGAAGTAAGAACACAATGTTAGGTAGTTAACGTTAGTATAGCTCACAGGGTGCTCACCCCATACAAATTAGAATTAGTAACCCTTCGTCAAAAAGAGATGGCGTGAGGAGTAAGATTTGTACTTTAAACGCCATGGTTTCAGTTAACATACTTCTAGGTGGCGCTAATCTTAGAATAAATCCTATATATCTTAGCGCCATCTCGTGGCATTTGCAATTTTTCGATGGTGCTGCACCAAGCGATAATGGCCTCGAACTAAAGAAGCTTCCGTAGCATCTCAGTTTACGCTGGTGTCATATTTTGTTCTAGGTGCCCTATCTGTATTAGTATAATATTATAGTATGGAGTGATGTTGTGCGAGAATGTGGAAGGTTCTGTGAGAAGATTGGATGATAGTGTTGTCATGTACCTAATTATTATCCCAAATGACTAATGGACTTGAATAATCGAATGTATGTAATTGACCTGACTAATAATTTCATGTGGTGTTTAATGTTATCTATTTTATAGTTTGGATACTTTGTACAACGAATTGGATTTTTTTTTCTGTCATGTTGTACGAATTTACTTTAAATAAATAAATAAATAAATAAAATAAATAAATAGTATCTGTGGTATAACCACACCTCGGACACTCCATAGAACGCTCGTAAAATAATCACCTATTACTACTACATAGCCTAATGACATTTGTACACGTGCAAATGTGTGCGTAAACTCGTTCGTTTGTGAATGTGTGCGTTCAGCGCCTAAACAAAGTGTCTCCCGAAGAGGCTCGCCGACTCCGGGGTGAGGTGCGGTATCTGAATCCGCGCGGGGAAGGGAGTGGCCGTTCTGTACGTAGTACTATTATCTCTTCTGTGGTATAACTCACCTTGCCCAGTATTGGCGTCAATCAAATGGATGCTGCTCGTCACCCGATTCACCAAACAGATCGGCGACATCGAGCCCAGCTGCTGGCACAGCTTCTTCGAGAGACACACGACGCTGTCCTTCGACAGCGGCACGATGTCCACACTGAACGTGTACTTGGAGTTGAATATGTTGCTGTGGATGTCGTGTGAGATGAGCTTCTTGGAGTATTGAGTCTTGACGGGCAGGACGGAGGACACAAAGTCGACCATCTTGCGCGCGTGGCTCTCCGTGGTGTAGAAGAAGTCGAGGCCGTCTGGAGATTTCAAATTCATATTTGTTTATTGCACTCCATAAAAACAATAAGGTCTTAAGAAATAGTAGTAAGTAGATCATTATGGACCCTGTTGGGCACAAGCAATATTCTATCTAATATAATTATTATATCTAATTTACTCCTACTTACTTCATAATTTCATAATTTCTTTATAGCACACAAACAGTTACATAGGTCAATAAAAAACATAGAAAACGTGTACAAAGGCGATCTTATCTCTAATAAGAGATCTCTTCCATCCAGCAAACCAAATAGGGATGAGACAGGTGGATTGCTGAGTAGAGTAGGAGTAGACCCATGTGTACAATACATATGTTTAAGATGAGATGTCAGAGTCAGGGTTGTTTATTTGTAATTAGTAGAAACTTGGCTAAGTCTGCCACCCCATATGGAAAAGGTCGTGACTATAGATGTGCCGAGCCTGCAATATAGCCAATTTTACGGCAATTCTGCCATTTTTTGTATGGGGCAATATTGCCCCCATACAAAAAATGGCAATATTGCCGGATCGGCACATCTACAGGGTGTAACAGACAGGTGTAGTCATATTTAAGGGGGTTGTTAGGGACATCATTCTGAGCAACTTTCACTATGAAACCGATTTGATCAGAGCAACTTTAATTTTCACTTCTCTGTACAAATCAGCTGACCGCTCGGACCGAAACGTATGGAGCAATGAAAAATAAAGTTGCTCTGATCAAATCGGTTTTATAGTAAAAGTTGCTCAGAATGGTCTCCCTAACAACCCCCTAAAATATGACTACACCCTTCTGTTACAGATGTGCCGAGCCAGCAATATAGCCATTTTTACGGCAATATTGCCATGTTTAGGGGCAATATTGCCCCCATCCAAAAAATGGCAATATTGCCGCAGTGTTGCCGGCTCGGCACATCTATAGTCGTGACGCTGTAACATGTTTTCCGGTCGGAAGCGCGGCGGTTATCGTTATCGACAAATATCGCAACACATAGCGTCACGCCTTTTCTCATACGGGGTGGCAGAGGCACAACTGTGCCCACTTTTAGCCAGTGATCCGATACTCCATTTTACGTGACAGGGGGCTAGCCCATCGCCGCAGCTATGGAGTAATGAAGGTTCCCTCACGATGATTTCCATCACCGCGTTAGAACATAGAAGGCTCGGCAAATGATTCTGTTGACAAATGAATGGTCAGATGGCTGCCACACTGACGGCGTGGGCAGACAATGACGCGCCCGCTCCGTCGCCGCTCCGCCTGTCCACGCCCTGACACAACAGCACCGGCCCATTTCCAAACTGCCCCGCCCGCTTGGTGTGACATGCTTCATATCACACCGGGCTGGGTAGGTAAAATAATAGGTAAGAATAAAAATAATTTATTGTGCAAAATAACAGGGTTTACATAATTAAGGTCCCTGCCTCCCAAAGTAGGAAAAACCTGTATCATGGGAGACAGTTACTTCCCAGCCCAGGTAATAAGAATAAGATCTCACCATGATTAGGCTTGATCCCAAGAGTGTTCTCATGCGCCTTGTGTTTCAGAATCAGCTGTTCCAGGTAGTAAAACGTCTTCCGGTTGTTGGCTCGCTGACGAACCTGCAAGCAAAGTATAAACTGTACTTTTAGCATTTACAGGGGCGCTAACTACCTATGTAATATGTTTTGTCTGCAGGACCACAAGACCTTCAAAATGGGCTAAATAGATACGGAGCACCGATACTTATGCTTCGGAATTGGATTCCGCAATTAAGATAAACTGCACCTTGACTTCAAGCAGGTGACAGTCACTCACTCACACATCTGTCCCTGGCCTTGATGCTATGATCCACCTAACCTAACCTAACCTTACCTGCACCATCGCGCGCCAATAGTCCTTGGCCTCAGAGCGGTGGCACTCGTCACACATCTGACCCTGGATGCTGTACTCCACCACGAAGGTCTGCTGCAGCACGGCACCCCCCATCACCTCACCCTGGATGGTTAACTTCACCTGGAACCCAATGGAACGGAATTATCAATGTGATACTTGTGAACTTTAAAACCTGCTCTGTGGTATAGTGGCTTTCACTTTTGCTTCTCACGCAGGAGATGCAAATTCAAATCCCAGGTGACCATGTACTAATGATAATTTATTTATCTTAAGTACATTAAACAGATGTTCTAACGGCGATGGAAAACATCATGAGGAAACGTTCATTGCTCCATAGCTGCGGCGATTGACTTGCCCCCTGTCACGCGTGTTGAATAACTGGCTAAAATTGGGCACAATCGTACCTCTGCCACCCCGTATGGGAAAAGGCGTGACGCCATGTGGTATGTTATGTTTAAAACCAGGGAGTACTAGAACATAATATGAATCATGACAGCTGATCCACTTGATTGAGCAGGGTCTTTGTGCAGAGTAAGCTGTGACCTCTCTTTCTTGCATAGTAAGAGAAACCTTTTAAACCTCTCATGTGAAGTTGTGGTTATGTTATTTTGTCCATTGATCATCCTACATACCTTGATCCTCTTGGAATGTGGCTCAGTCCAGGCGAAGCCGGCATCGATGAGCTTCACCCGGTTGAGCCCCTTCAGCCTCTTCAGGCAGATGGCGAGCAGCTCGCGGGACTCCAGGGCCGCAACCACCCACTCGGAGGGCGGCTGCAGGTATCTGCCCATCATTATGAATATTATAAAAGAATCAGTCCTGACTGAGTCATCCACGCTGGAGCCAAAGGCTAAAGCTAGAAGGCTGAAGTATGTACGCATATGTCCAGTGTCAACAAAAGATCACAATCTTTTGTTCTGTTTTTTCATAGGTTTTGAACTTTATCTTGATGTAGTAGGTTCAAAATCGGAACTTTGGACAGACATGAGTATGCAATGGAAATGGTTGCCATTGTGTTATGATTACTTAACATACTTTGAAAGATCATATCCTAAACGCACAGACTTGATCAATGCCTAAACAGAATCATTATAAAGATTGTGTAAAGATCCCAGTAGTCCTAGCGGTTTAGAAAATTTTGCTATTTCATGAAATTCGGGTTGTACCGCTAAGGGTTGTACAGGTGGTATGGTAGTTAGATACAGGTTTCCTTACCATGAGAGATATAAAGAATAAATTAAAGCCAGGTGCCTGCCCTGAATAAAACAAACAAGAATTTTTTTTACAAGTTCATCTATAAATTAAATTATTTAAGATTACCTTTCACAGCCTTTACAGAAGAACAGTGTTGCCTGTTTAGGGATGCCTTCACTGATGTCGACATTCGCCCGTAGACACGCAACACACATATTGGAAGGGTTTGCCTCTATTGGGACTGCACATTGGCAACATAATCTGGAATTTATACAATTTACATAATGATAATTAAGCCAGCCAGTTGCACACTGTTTCACCATAGATTGCCTTATGTTTCCTAAGGGACAATTATGCTTTTGAGATGCTTAGCCAACATCTTCCCACTGTTGAGGATTTGGTAAGGACTATCTAGTCTTGCAAATGAAAAGTTTAAAGCTGGATTTTACCAACAAAAAGTTATGCGGAGAATAACTATCCCGGGATAAATTTTTCATAGACACCAGTGACACCTAGATCAGTTCAAAATGAGGTGATCTGATCTAGGTGTCACTGGTGTCTACGAAAAAGTTACAAGCTATCCATTATGTTTTAGTACTTACATCCCTGGGATAGTTATTCTCCGGATAACTTTTTGTTGGTCGAATCCAGCCTAAGTAAAGTTAAGTTAGCCCATTAATGTCCTTACGGAAGGCTTTTACCCAGATAGGAATAAAATTGAGCCATTCTCCACTATGCTGGCTCCGTTCTTGTAATCTGGGAAATTTTGTCTATAATCTCCAGTAAATAAATGTGTACCTATCCAACAAACCATGTGTAATGTACTCAAACGTAAGGTGGCGAACACTAGGGATGGATAACATTTAGAGAATATGACCTAGCCAACCTCAAACTGAGCGACAAATTAGAATTTATTAAAAGAACGGGTAGATTTGGGGCGGGAAATCAGCTGAACCAACAGTAACCAGCACTCAACACTGGGAATTGGGTGAAATAGTCACAATAGAGGAGCAATCACCCGCCTGTGTTCAGCGGGCGTCCCACCTCATCATCTATCTATCTATCTATCAACCCAGAGGGTCAGAGTGTCGATAAGCCCCCTTATCTACACTCCAACCGTTTCTAGGCATTGAATCACAATGAATTTGCTTTGTAAACCATTTTTGTAAGTTGTCGAGTGCAACCGAAATAACCTAAAATACTGAAATGTTTTAGTACTTACATTCGGGTATTAGGGTTCAACCCACTTTCAGCGGGTAAATATTCCATCTTGGGAATGTTTCAGATGCTCTGCAGCAGCGATAAGTTTGCAGAAATGGAAAACTTCGTAGTATTTCCCGTATTTCCGCACATGTACCTACACAACAAAAAAGGAAGGGTCAGTCCAGTCAGTGTCATGCCCGGTTTCGTGGGCGCTGATTAAAGTTAACAGGTTGGTTAAATCAGCTTCAGCCAATCACGAACCGCTATTATTCAAAATGACGGAACTTGATTGGCCGAAACTGATTTAACCAACCTGTTAACTTTAATCAGCGCTCAGGAAACTGGGTGTCAGTCAGTCAACAATTTTCGACATGACAGCTGTCAGTTGGCTGTACTAAAGTTGGCTGTCACTGGTAACGTTCCGAAACACGCAGAGTGCTCAGAACAATAACAGTTATTGTTCTGATCTGAGGCAGGCAGTGTACACAAAAAACTAAAGTCGGTAGGGGTATAGTTATTCCAACATAGGTGATCTCTGACAGCTGTCAGTGTCAAAACACGCCTATGAAGTATCGTATTTTTCGACGGTAAAATGCAAAATGTATAGAGACAATTTAACATACTTTATTGGTAAATAGTGACGTGCGACACTTATCGTAAGACAAGTTATCGATCTTGCTTGACTCGGACTCGGAACATATAATAGAATTTTGAAGACATCGACAGAACAAGAAAAATTATGGATGAAGATTGGGAGCGTGACGTACGATTCGACCAATCAACCCAGGAACAGGATTATAAATCTACAAGACTGCTCCAGTTACTTACATGTGAAATATAACACCATCCTTTTGTAAGTTTGATGTCCCAAACTTCTTTTTGCAGCAAAAAACAGAGAAATTCGGCATTTTAAGTGTAGGTACCATTCACTCGCGCGACTCGACTCGGTCTAGTTGGAAATCCGAGCGACAACTAGTTTTATTAAACGCATATGCCCAGCTGGGCTTGTACTTTGGCAGAGGGGAAATAGTGCGAATGGCTACTCCCTTTCCGTAGGAAAGGCCGCGTTCCTCCAAGTGCATGGATGATGATATTGATGATATTGTGATGGTCATTAGGCCCAGGCCATTGCTGAGGAGGCCGTGTGTGTTGCTTGCATTGCATGCACTATGTTGCTGAGTAAAGCCATTGCTGAGTTAAGGCTGAGGGCCAAAGTATAATTTTGATTAGTTTCTTAGTTTAATTCGCTAGGGATTTACAGCTATTCTGAAGGTACCTACCTATTATTAGCTTCGTTCGGGTGGGAGTCCGCGGGAGTTATTTTGTCCGACCATGCCCGCTTAGCTAGCTCAGCTCGGCCTCATTTAGGATAGGGATTTCGTTCCTCTCGGTATTGTCTATTTATTTATTTATTTACATAGTGAACAGCACAAAAACAGTTGAACATAGGCAGGATAACTTAGTCTAAACAAAGGCCAATAATTGGCCTTAGTGACTTATATTTTATAGGCCAGACATGATTGTCGTTCATACATGTCAGGAGACTTGCTCGAAACGTTAGGTATAGGCATGTAAGTATAGGTTTTCCAATTTTATCTGTAGTATTGAGTGACAAGAAAGTAACGGCAAAGCCCAGTGATAAGATTCTAGTACATATTACTTGTTGGTTGTCATGTCACTCACGATACCACGAAGCAAGATTTCACGGTAGGTAGGTATATTAACTTCCTATCAAGGATGTATCAAGGGCTTTATTATCGAAATCAAGCAAAACATAGAAGAATTCTAAGGCTAAGGAAAACAGCTTGATTTTGGAAAATATAAATGTTTAATCAAAATTTTGTTGGGGAGAAAGCAAAAGTTTTCTCCACAATACCGACCAAATAACAATAAAAAGTTTCTTATAAAAAGTTAAAAGCTTGCTAATGACCTTATCCTAAGTAATTTAACGTAGGTTACGCAATATCATTTAAACTTTCATAAAGCGTATTCGCGTATTTTTAACAACATTTTAATATGTTTCCAAAAACGAATACTCTTAATGGAATGCCAGCAATAGCAATGCTAGGCCAGGAATGCTCTGCTCAGTTCTACTTGGAATGTTTCTTGTAGAAGTCCTTCATGTACGCGACAAGGCTTTGCACCTCTTCCAAAGTCACTGCGTTGTAAGTGGACGCCCTGATGCCTCCCACGTCTCTGCAAACGAATGATAAGATTACAAACTGGCGTGGCAACAAGTATTGGATAAGATTATACTTTGCCTAGATAGGCATTTTTGTTTCTCGGGGCGACAATGTGCGAAATTTTTGCAAGAGGACATCAAGATAGTCTTGTTCTACTCCCAAGCTATGAGGACTCCTATGCTTATGCCCGATTTCACCACCAAACCCTATATTTTAGGGGACTCTTCATTTTATTTTAAGGGCCACCTAGCGGTAGTTTATCTTAGACCTAAGTTTAAGGATCATCTAGGCTACTATAGGACCGCCTAAATTTAAGGGGCCGATCTCCGTAACAATCGCTAGAGAGCGAAGAAATAGAGCTAAGTGTCCCCTAACGGTTGATGAAATCGGGCATTAGTGTACTACAATATGTACAGTACGAAAACAAATTATCTGGGCCGGCATACATACTAAATTAGTGTGCTGTGCTGGCTACTACTGGGCCGGAAGTGTCGTACAGGAATGACATTGAGATATGTAGTTAGGCGCAAAAATGTCGGTTTTGGCTTGTCGAGACGGTGTGCTGAGACGCGTCGCGCCGGCTACTAAACGGAATTTTCGCCTTCGCTATAGACTATTGCCGTGCGATTTACGTGACTCACGGCCCTGCGTACTGCCGCCGGTACCACACATGTCCTTCAGGTTTTTATGAGGATTTGAGGACTGTTCAACTTTGTTCACAAAATCATTAACTGGGGGGCGATTCTGGCGCTAGCGAGATCATATCCATGGTCGAAATATCGATTTTGAGATACCGAAATCTCTATCAAAAACAAGAAAAAGCTATTCTTACGACTAGCCTTTCGACCAACCGAGATATTTCGACCCGTTTTCGATCGAAATAAATATAAATCGAGATCGTTTCCGACGGATTTATGCCGTATCAAAACCGATATCTCGACTGGGGAGATGATCTCGATAGCGCGCGAATCGGGCTCTTTCCTTTTCGTACAAATTAAAAAGTCCTGGGCTCCTGACCACATAAAGAAGACACTAGAAACAACAACAACACTACTAATACTACTACTGTACTTGCCTGTGTCCCTTCAACTGGATCAAGCCCAACGCCTCAGCCCCCTTCAAGAACTCCTTCTCCAACACATCATTACCCTCCGCGGACCCGATTCTGAACGGAATGTTCATTTTCGACCGGACGTTCTTGGCCACGGGTGCGTAGTAGAACCCTTTTGATTCTTCAATGGTGTTGTAGACTAGGAATGCTTTTTTGGTGGCAAGTTCCGCCATCTTGTCGAGGCCGCCTTGACGCTGAATCCATTGGAGCACTCGGTACATGACGTAGATGCTGGAAGAAAGGCAACATAATACTGTTGTAACTAGTTGGTTGGTGTTGGTACTAAATGGTTGGTTGGTTCTATCTTGCGTTTCTATAGTTGGTTGGTACTATCTTGTGGTTGCTATAGTTGGTTAGTACTATCTTGGTACCTAGCTATAGTTGGTTGGTACTATACTGGTTGCTATAGTTGGTTAGTTTAGTACTATCTTGGTACCTAGCTAGTTGGTACTATATTAGTTGCTATAGTTGGTTGGTACTATGTTGGTTGCTATAGTTGCTTGGTTCTATCTTGCATTTCTATAGTTGCGTGAAACTATATTGGTTGCTATAGTTGGTTGGTACTATATTCGTTGCTATAAGTAGTTGGTTGGTACTATCTTGGTTCTATAGTTAATTGGTACTATTTGGTTGCTATAGTTGTTTGGTACTATCTTGGTTGGTATTGGTACTATTTGGTTGCTATACTATCTTGGCTGGCATTATCGTACTACTTCGTCGCTATAGTTTGTTGGTACTATCATGGTTACTATAGTTAATGCCCCCTTCGGGCTTACCCTGGAGACCCCGATGACTTCATCTCCTTAACAAATGACGCCACCAACTGGTTAAGAAATTTGGATATATGCCTGTGACGTTCCTACTCGGAGATGTCATACGAATAAATAAAACTATAGTTGATTGGTACCATCGTAGCTGCTACAGTTTATTGGTACTATCTTGGCTCTATAGTCTATAGTTTATTGTTACTATCGTGGCTGCTATTGTTTATTGGTACTATTTTGGCTCTTTAGTTTACTGTACTTGGATGCTAAAGTTGGTACAGTTACCGCGGCCTATACTCATTGGATACTATTGGCAAGTTGATAAACTCACGCAAACATCGGCGGTGTGTTCAGTATGGAGTCGGCCTTCGCGTTGACAGTCCAGTCGAGGATGGAGGGGCAGGTCGGCAGCGCCTGGTTGAGCAGGTCTTCCCTGATGATGACCAGCGCCACGCCCGAGGTGCCGATGTTCTTCTGAGCGCCGCCGTATATCACACCGAACTGGGGTTGATGATAATGATGATGAGATTTGACTGTTTGTGATCTTTTGGGTTGTACGAATTTCTACACACATCAGCTCATGAGTTAGTGAACAGATAATATCAGTTTCTTAGTGGGAAAAACTGTGAAAAACATAAACATAGCGTTACGCCTTTTCCCATACGGGGTGGCAGAGGCCCAATTTTGCTCACTTTTTGGCCAGTTATTCGACACGCCATTTTTGCGTGACAGGGGGCTAACCCATCGCTGCTGCTATGGATTAAAAAAGGTTTCCTCACGATATTTTCCATTACCGTTAGAAGATCCGTTCCGTGTAATGTACATAAATCAACGTCTACCTACTGTTTACATAAAACAATCAAAAAGCCATAACCATATAAGGAATCAGAGATCATTCAATTTGGGCCAAAGTGAAAGTGTCAGAAAAAAACAGTGTAATATTCGGATAGAACACACAAATCCTAGTTTTTTTTACTATGACACTTAACCAGTTCGCTCTATGGTTTTGTTTTTATATAGGCTATTGAAATTCGATAAAAGCCAATACAAAAAAAAAACGCTCGGCCAACAACCAAACCTTGTTTTTCTAGTGCAGAATAGTATAATGAACAAAACTTATTATGACATGCATACCTCTTCACTCAGTCTGGACTGAGTTAGAGGAGCTCGAAGTTTGAAGCTAAATTTGGTTCATGAGATGAAACTTTGAGCTCTTCTAACTCAGTCCACAGTGAATGAAGAGGTATACACTATACATGCATGCCATGCTAAGTTTTATTCGTTATTAATATTAATATAAAATTTTGTGTGATAGGGGTGAGCTGAGCCCATCGCCGCAAGATTGGAACAAATGTTATTTCGTCGATATAGGTATGTAATCATCATCGTAAACAAATGATGCAATGATTATTGCATTGTATCCAATATTTGCGCAAATATTTGTTTAGTCCTTGTTTGTTATGATTTCAACGTGTTTTGTACTCATTGATGAAGTTCATTTTTATTAAGATAATAGTTTTCCTATGGATTTAGCAATAATCAAACAACTTTTAGTATAATATTTATGTCAAACCGAGACATTAGCAATACATAATTGACCGAGCGAGCGAAGCGAGCGAAGCGTCTCCGTTTCAGGTTTGGGCAAAAATGCTTTCGTATGTCCGGTTGTTCTCCTCTACAGGTCGCATTTATGAACCGATTCTCGTGAAATTTTGTGAGCAGGTTGGAAAAATAAATAGAATTTTTTACTCGAGCCAGTTTTTTGATTTTTTTCAAAATGGCGGAGATAAAATCGCTACAACCCAAACGGCTCGATGGATATTAACAAATGAGGTGTCGTTGGATTCGTAAAGACCATGAGAGTGAAACAGATGAGCGAGCGAAGCGAGCGAAGCGTCTCCGTTTCAGGTTTGGGCAAAAATGCTTTTGTATGTCCGGTTGTTCTCCTCTACAGGTCGCATTTATGAACCGATTCTCGTGAAATTTTGTGAGCAGGTTGAAAAAATAAATAGAATTTTTTACTCGAGCCAGTTTTTTGATTTTTTTCAAAATGGCGGAGATACGGGGTTTTAAAATGTAAAAAAAATCGCTACAACCCAAACGGCTCGATGGATATTAACAAATGAGGTGTCGTTGGATTTGTAAAGACTATGAGAGTGAAACAGATTATATAATTTTAGTAAAAAGTCAATAGGTTGTATAAAAGATCGCGAAATGTAGTTTACAAAGTTATTGGTGCGGCTACTTTCATACTGCATGTACGTAACCAGGTACATTCATAAGTTTGTATGTGTTATTGAAAGAAAATCATTTGGGTTATTTTTTTTATGTGTTTTAGCAGTTCAGCTTTCCCACCGACATACTCGCGAGGTCTACAGCTCACAGAGCCACTAGTTAATAGATGAGTTAAATATATATTCTATTTTAGGTGACTACACATATGTAGTTTAAATAGTCAGGAATTAGTTCCGAATTGATAAGCCAAATTCGAATATTTTTTTGCACATGAATTAATTCTTATATGTAGGTACTTAATAATATTAATAGCTTTGCTTTTGTTTGCTTAACTTGGCAAGGGCACTGCTGTGCCCCCAGATTATAGCCAGACCCAGTAGATAACTCACATTGACTAAAATATTGCATGTCACTGTGATGTCACTCAATAATTATGTAAGATTATTTGGTTATGTTCATTTCACTGATAAGGTTTAATGGAGATAACTGATGAATACTGATGATGTAACAATTATGAGTACCTAAGTTTTAATAAAGTTACAATGTATTTAAAGTATAAGAATATGAACATAATAGTTCCATTCTAGCATAAGTGTGCATCTCCCACCAATAGTTTGGTACTTTATCTTTGAGGTAAGTAAAGGCCGCGACTTGGCTCTTAACGAACTGTAACCTCTTTTAAGGTATGGAGGCATGAGACAGAGGGAGGCAACAGCACACAAAGAGCCAAAGAATTTTGGCGCAAGCCTAATTTGAATGAACTCACCTTTGAGACATCAACCTTCTTTGACATGAAGTTGGAAGACATGTCAGCGACTAGTGGCACTCCCTTTGTGTCCGGGATGAAGTCAAATTCCACACCTGAAACAGATTGAGGTTGTAAGCCATTCATTTTAAACTACTTAAAGACAAGTTTCACTAAAGAGAGAGAAGTTAGTCTCTTTGAAAATAGCATTGCAGTATTAAAAATCAACAGCATGACAATGTGTCTAAAGCTCTGCTCTAAATAAATAGTTCTTGTACAATTACACCAGAGACCAGAATCGCGATTCTGGGAGAAAACAGCAGAGCGTCAACCCTCCTCGAAAATCCAGGCCTCCTACTTCAGCTTGAGTTGGGATGGCTGAACTAGAGTGCAGGCGCAGGGGACATGCACAAAGGCCCCGCTCTCGTGGGCCAGGTGCAGGCACATAATCCCCCTGAGAGAAGAAGAAAAAGAAGAAGAAGAAGAATTACAAGATTACTCACCATGAATAGTTTCATTAGTGCAGATGTGCACATAAGAGGCGTTCGGGTCCAACTTCCAAGTTTTTTGGTCCGGAATCTCAGTGTAGCGGTCGGTCGGCGGAAGCACTAAGTTTACTTTTCCATACTTCTTGGCCTCCTTGGCAGCCTTGGCTGACCATGCGCCTGAGAAATTGAGAGGTTATGATTTGACAACTCTAAAGTCTGACCCACTTAAAACGAAATGCACTGTACCTTTCCTACCTATACCTACCTATTCATGTATGGTAAGCTGTGCGAATTCTAGGATCGAAAAATTCCTAATTACCAGTAAATGATCTAATTACTTTTAATAGCTACCTACTAATCTAAAAATCTTGGATGTTTACATACCAGCCATGGACCTATATAGGTCCATGATAACAGCACAGACTTGTATACTATTGTATATATCGATGCATACCAGTGACGACATAATCAGCAGTGCCAGTCCTGGATATCAGGTTCAAGGGAACAGCGGCGAACTGGCCCTGGCCACCACCGGCCAGGAATATGATCTTATAGTTGCTGGGCACATTACTGAAATATAATAAACATGATTGGGGCCAATTCTCTAGGGCACACGTACTAAAATTACTTGACAATATTAGCTCCGACGCTCTTACGCGGTTGCCATAGATTTCATTTTCGAACTCACTTTTGAATTAGTTCATCAGTACATTAAAATAATTCAAAAGTAAGTTTGAAAATGGAATCTATGACGACCGCATAAGAGCTGTCGGACTTAATATTGTCAACTAATTTTAGTGAGTGTAACCTAGAGAATCGGCCACATACATTATTAACTAAATTGTGCGAAAAGTTCGTCTCCACGCGCCAACCGAAGTTGGTGGAAGGAAATGGAAATACTTTTTAGTTTTAGGATTATTTTCGTTCATTTCCTTCACTCAATTTCCTTTCTGTATTTCAAAATAGTCGCGAGAAGTTTTGTTTTATTGATGTTTAAATAAATTACAGAACTGTTTTATAATAAACAAATAAATTAAACTTGTATTTTTCTTCATATCAACATATCCTGATTGATGCCTTTCGGTTCTTCGAAAGATTCCAAATTCCAAATAGTATTTCAATTGACTTCCTGTCCGTTCCCTCCCCCCTCTCCAACCCTTGTGTACATTTAAATTCGAATACAAATGTGACTCACTTAGCAGAATTATTATTATTATTCTTCGATCATTTATTATTACCTACCTATTTATTTATTACTTATAACGAGCCTACTGTGTCCCACTCCCACTGCTGTGCTGGGCAAAGGATCTTGTAAATATAAAATTATAATAAAGTAAGTAGGTAGTAGGTACACCTAAATTGTACATATTATTAGATTGGTAGGTTAGATACTTACTAACTCAACATAGATAGGTAAGATACCTAGGTTATTTAAACGGACCAACCAAACATGAAATTTTTTAACTTACAGAAGATTTCTGACCACATTTTGCACATCTTTGTTCAAGTTCAAATAGGTGGATGTACGATGACTTGTTTCCAGTAAACTAATTCCAGATCCTTCATAATTTGTCAATTCACTCCTGATGATTTCGTATACCTGTAAACATATTGTTGTTTGTAACACAATTACTCAGTTAAATAATGCTAAAACATGTGTTGTGTTAACCTCTCTTAAGCGTAGTTATGTACAAAGTAATTAAATAAATTTACCTCCTCTGGAAGTTTAGCAGGACCGGCCCCAAAGTTGTGAATTTTTGGCATGATGGGAGGATGGATTTAATTGAATTTTTAAACACGTACAGTACAATTCGTAATGACTAGCGGTTTGAAACTGAGTGAGCGTGAGCGGAGCGAGCGGCACGAGGAGATAAAGTTGTATTGTATGTACATACAGAAACAAACCGGTTTTGTAACATTATCAATTCGTACGTTGACCTTCACCGCCACTCATTGTCGTCATCACATGACATGATGTGATGACACATGTAGATGTGTGCAAAATAAAAGCTTAACATCCAGTTGTAATTTGGCTATATCTTGAGAAAAGATAACCAAAACTTTATTAAGTTTCTAAGATATGATATGAAAGATACCGTTACTTAAGGTAAGTATGCTGCATGTACATTTGTGCTTACCATGTGCTACTTACTTATAATAAGTATCTGAAAAAGTAAATTAGATATCAAATCGAATCTTATGATCAATGGATGACATCATTACAAAATACAAATCAATGAATGATCATCATTAAATGAATGAATGATGATAAAATGCTATATTTGGAACATTTCTTTTATTTGATTAACCAGGGCCGTACCGTACAACACAACACAATATAAAAAAAAAACTGACTACATTCGTTCAAACAATCATTCATTCATTTCAATTATGTTCATTCATTCAGGCCTAAAAGGACTTGATTCCAGGGCCGTACAACCCAATAAAAAAATATACATTCATCAACATTCAAATCATTCAACCAATCATCCAGGGCCGTAAAAACTAAGCTAATACGAAAAAAAACAATCAATCAATTCGATTTTTTATTCCGGCGGGGCCGCATCGCTTTTAGGTATTTTTTACAATAACTCTTTGTTTTTATCGAAAATTGTTGAATTGGTGACGTAAACTATCGTGTATTACCATACCAGAGGATATGCCTCCGGTAAAGGATGATTCTATAAGAGAAACTAATTGTCTGGATATCATCAACTTTGTTGAGAAAAGCCCCGGAAAAAACAGCGTTCTTGTGGATGTCAGGGCCTGTAACAAACCAGCCTCAAAGGTAAGTGATAAGCCGTACTAAATTAGCAAATAGCCAATGTTATTACGAAGTGGTAGTATTATAGCGTAGCGTTGTAATCAATTTCTTTGTTTCACCGCTGATGGCATTTCCGCGATTGCATGTGGTACTTTCTCAGTGTTGTAGTGATTACTTGGATTTCTTTCTCAATATTCTTGACCGATGTAGCCGGTCTTGTCAAAATATTGATAATAGTAATATTCTAGCTCTTGTTGTCACTAAAGAATCACATAATAATCAACTGGTTGAGATGCGTTCTTCCTACTGTAATACTATTTCACTCTATCAGTTACCTAGTGGCCTAAAACTAAATTTCACTTTTCTATGTATTACCCGTTCGCTGTAGGTTTGCCGGTGCATGGGAGGAAATTCCACCCAACGCACAGATTAATAAAGCCCAACGCACCGGCAAACCTACAGCGAACGGGTAGTATCCTATACCTAAAATAGCATTTTGTTCTATAAAGTTGGAAGAATAATTTAGGATTTTTGCCTGTTCCGCATTTAAGTAGGTATCATAAACTTAAATGGCAGGCCTCCATCCTTGAAGGGATATGGCACACTATAAGCCCCAAATATATACACTTTGTATTGTACTCATAGCTGGTTAGCCGGGCTGGCCATGACAAGACAAGTTTTACATATACAGGGTGACATTAAATTAGCTGACCATATTTTGGGGAATGATAGTACCCATCATTATGAACAACTTTCCCCAAGAAACATACAGTCGCAAATGTAAATTTTTTTTCGTCCCTCAGTACATTGCCCCGATCAGCTGATTTCAAGTTACTATGGGAGACCCAAAAATTTGTTCATAATGATGGGTACTATCATTCCCCAAAATATGGTCAGCTAATTTAATGTCACCTGTATAGTCTAATTGATAAACAAAGGGAGGGCACTGACAGGTCTGATGTTGCCGCTTTTTGGTAAAAAAAAATTAGTGATGGGTAAAAGAATGATTTAGTTCACTCTATAGTCTCAAAATAGAATGATATCTTAAAGATGCTACAATAGTTATTATTACTGCCTTGGTGTTTTCCACCTCGCATCTAATAAAAAAATGCAAGATGTTAAAAGAACTTTATTTGCTTTTCATGGTTCACATTAACATTAACTAGAAATGTCTGGCCTACTTTTAGCCATAATTACTTTACTGCATTCTTTGAAGATCTGGGACATACATAGTGGAGCGTTAGAACCATTCAGTGGTCAATCAACCATTGGTGTGGGCAATTAAGGACTTAATTACTATAATGATTCAATCTCCATTAGTTGAACTAACATTGTGTTTTATCACATTTGGAATAGGCCTATTACTTTGCATATTCATCAGGAAAGGGTCTGATTTTACCAAGTTGGGTTCTTGTTGAAATGAATAAATGTAAATAGGTGTAGATTTATTATACACTAACAAACTTATAGCAAATCACAATTTCCCATATGTAGGCGATTTTGTGTTGTAAAAAATAGATAAATCTGAATTGTAATGCCATGATACTCATTGAAGGATAGCAATACCTATCAAAATTAACAGACAAAATGAGCTAGCAATCACTAAACCGTCTTTTTGTAAGCCATGTGAGTAAATGTTTAGTTTGTCTGCATTATTCATGTAAAGGAAACATAAAGAACTAATTTACATTTCAATCACAACTTTCACTGTTTATTTGCATGAGTTGTAAATTTATTTATTAGTCTGTAATAAGAAATCATGTAACATTTTCAATGTGATGTCATAATTTATTTATTCAGGAAGCCAACAGCATTTATCAAACATTACAAAAAATGTTACTATAAAGACTAAGAGATAAAGACAATTATAGGGTTCCATCGATTACATTAATGAAGTAAACTTTCTATGTCTTGATATTTAAGTAGATTTACCTGGACTAGGTAAGCTAGTATTTTGAATACACATCCTTATATCATGGAGCAAATACTGGTTCTATGCTTATATTCATGTAGAACCATTAAGGCTTTCCACAAATGTTTGGATAACTGGCTAAACGTGGGAAAAGGATTGACCTTATAATATACATAAGTATTATTTTGACGTAACAAAGACCAAGTCAAAGATGTCAAACATCGATTCTCTTGTCCTAATTCTTGTTTGTTCAGGTCTTTTGTTATAGACAGATCTCTAGTTAAAGTAAGATTCACCGATAACTGAACAAAGTGATCCCCTTTGTGTCATCTTCAACACGTGGTATTGGCGTAGTACCATTAAACCAAAAAAAATAATTGACGATTAAAATTTACGATTAAATGTTCATGTTTAGAAAAGAACCAAAGAATCGACTCACAGGCTCAATGACTGTAGGTACCTCTGCCAACCCATATGGTTTAGGGCGACGATAAATAAATGTTTGGTACCTACTCGTATTTGCATCCAGTCCATTAGGCCTGTCAAGCATCTATAGTCTCATGAGGTCTCATGAGGTCTTTCACACGCGCCTTGAAGCCTTGTAGCACATTTTGTTAACAGGTGTGTGACGTGTCAACGTGTGACATGAGGCGGAAGATGCCTGACAGGTGTCTAGTTGACTTTGGTGAAGTAGTATCATAGTCATGTCTGTGCTATAAAGTAGTGATTTAAAACTCCACTATTTACGCTGCTAGTGTGGTAATGATTATATCATACACGAATTTATGCTAAACAGTCGAACCATGACGCCAATGCTACTGTAATTGTATCGTAGCCTCTTTGCCAAGTAGGTTCCTGATGTGGTCGTGTTTGATTGTAACGGTTTGCTGGGCATCGTAATGTAACACACATCTTGTGTGTAGAGGGAAAGTGTTACTGCAAAAAATAAGTTAGTTTATTGTCTAGTATTCGGAGAGGAGTAAACTGATGTACAATGAAACAATAGTGTCACGCTGATTGCGATACGTGGTGGCAGGATCATGGATGCGCGTGCGCGTGCGCGGGCGATAACGTGAATGTAGCCCATTGTTCAAAACATGTTGTTATTTACCATTCAGCATCACCACAAGAACTGTCAGTTTAAGGCCGTTTCAATTTTTCTCGATAAACCCTATGAAACTAATAAATTATTTTTGAATGTAAGTTTCATTTGACTATATGGTATCGAACCTTTTGTATGTTGGTTCTAAACTCTAACAAACAAACATAGCGTCACAAATATTACCATACGGGGTGGCAGAGGCAATCTCTATACGTATGTATATTATCTTAAATTCATTCATTCAAGCAGGACCTTTATTCTTCAGTTGCTTCTAATGTATCAAAAATGACTTCACTAATTACTGTTATGTGTGTAGGTGTAGGAGATGTTTCCGTAACTTGTCCGTAATGCTATACCAAATACCATTGTTACACACATATTGCCATGGACGTGTACCTCAGCCCAGTAACTTAGGATGTCTCCCAGTCTAACACTCAGTGCCATTACGATCGCGGAGCCAATGCCATCTGCCTCTTTTCACTTTTTTTACCAGCCGACGCGCGATCTATCGTAATCATTTAGAGATCATTAACATTTCGTACAGTTTTGTAGCTGTGTGTAGTTCTTTGCTGCTGTTGTATTTTTTATTTAAGTTCTTGTGTTTTTAATGCATCTTTCTGTTGCGTTTTGTTCCTTTCAGTGTTGAGTTTCAGTGCGTCATGAGGACATATGGGTGTTGTGTGTACTGTTGTATATATTTGTGAGACAGCGACACTGTATGTAGTGCATGCTTTCATCTGCCACCGGATTTGACTGGACTTGACGAGATGACTAATTCACAGGTAATTTCCAATTCTCTATCTATTCCCTTACTCACTAAAGAGTTAAAGTATATCTGGCTGGCGCCATATTTAGTATGAAAAATAAATAACAGCGCCGGTAGAACATTTCAGTTGATCTTTAATTGAGTACTTACTTTCTTATATCCCATGGGTAGGTGACCTAGCCTGGGGTCAGGAGCAATGTATAGTGTCGAAATGTGGTGTCTTACATTAGACTACACATTTCGACCATATATTATAATTCTGCCTCATTTCTCACTGAATGCAAGCCCATAGTAAGTACCTAGTTATTCGATTTAAACGTCTCAAATGTGTTTGAAAGTGATAATTTCTCTATTATTTTAAAATCCGTCGTTCCAACTTCCAAGCACAAGCTTCACAAGTAGAGCGCCTTTGCAGCACTTTACGCACATTGCATATCTATCTTCAATTGTAGAAATGTAGCAATTTATGTTTGCACTGCACAGTTTATAACTGTAGAGTTGATTTGGCGAAAGTCGGGTTTGTACTGTAACTAAATACGACGATGCCCCGAGGGCACCTGCAACCTGAGTTCTGGGTGTCGATTCTACTATGTGTCTGTGAATTGACACACTTCCCTATCGCTGGACTATTGCTGTCTTTTTTAATATCGGACGATCAACAGGGCTACCATAAGGCACGTCACTCACCTCAGTCGCGCATTTGGTCGCAATTTATTGTCAAAATCCATGCTCGCAAGTATGGAGAAACGTCATTGAGGCGCGAAATTTGACATTTATTTGCGCGACTCAGGTGAGTGGCGTGCCTCATGGTACCCGCAAGAGACTTTTTAGGCAGTGACAAGAAAGCATTACACCTGAAACACACCTTAAAACGACTGAAACATCGGCCGGGCGGAACGGACGGCTGATACACTTGTTTTCAAAACTAACCAGTAATTCAATAGTCCATTTTGCGTGACAGGCCGCAACTATGAGAATAGTTGAAGATTTCCTTACAGTGATATTTTTGTTGTGTGTTGTGCCGAGTTGAAACGACACCCACGACTATGTCCCCTACTGTCTTCATCTGTGAAATTGAGACAAGTGGCTGGCATCGCGGAATTAATATCTATTACGGAGATTGCCCTTAATTTAGAAGGTGCCCCACTCAACTCTAGCTAGAGACGATTTTACGAACAATTATAGACTTCTCACCATATGTCAAAAGTTAAATTAAACTGTATGATGAGTATTGATGAGTGTGATATTCTACTTGTACTACTCTACTCGTGTACGTAAATTAAATAAAACCCATCAATCAGATCAGATCGTGTTCTAAGACTTCTAAGCTTCGTTGGCATCAATTGTAATGTTAATTTGTTAGGGTAAATTGGTGGATTATGTAAGCTGAAGGGTGAAACCCCGCTATTTAATTTAATATTCGATAATATCATTCAATCATCAGGTGAGGCCTACCATAGCACAGCATAGCGTCACGCTTCATCATCAAAAGTCATCAAAATTGTATCTTGTGTCTATTAATATTGTGAGCTCAAATTGGGCGGAGCTATTGCAGTTAGACCTAGATCGGAACAATGGAAATCTGTACTTGGAAGCCCAACACCCCTTCTGAGGGATGACACAATGATGATGTTCATGATGATGATCTATTTTTGAAGTAAAACTTCTTGGGGCACGGGGGTAAAATTTATTTAACCTCTCAACTGTGGGTTATTCATATATTTGCCTTTCACTTGCTACTAGCCGGGTGCTATCACGAGTGGCTAAGAAATGTAACGGAAATTGGAATCGGTGACGTCAGGGTCGGCTGAAGACTTTTAAAACCGCAACTATTTTCAATACGGTTTTTAACTAATCAGATAAGATAATAATACATTCGTACAATAAAGAATGTTAATTAGTGAGAGAAAAACCTGATGAAACGTTAACAAAAAAAAATTATTTTAAGCATTCTTCCACGAGTTCTTGATTTCCGGTATGGCCAAGATGGCGCCGCCGCCGCTGGCTGGGGCAAACACTGGCAAACAAAACCAGTGACGTGACCAAAAACTACTTCGTTCAACCTCTTTGTTGGAACCGGAACTTATGTTTGACAGCTGTGCGATGCGATCCATACAGTTTGTAAGAAAAGAGTTTCATCAATGTCACATACGGGTCGATATGGATTTCTAAAATGATGAACGAATCGTTTTGTGGCCGGTAACTATGGAATAGGTACCTAAAACGCGCTGCGTAGTCGCGCAACGGGCAGCTAGTAATCGCATAAAGTCACTTAGAATCATCCAAATGTGATATTTAGTTTTCAAGCAAATTCCGATGTGATGGATGGCTGCATTAAGACTTCTTGAAAACAATAAGTAGGTACCTTGAACTGTTCTAAAGCCACTTTTTATTATATAGTGCAGTTCAAGTCACAAATTAGCAGTTTAGCTACTAAGTACGTGTTATACCTACCTATTTAATGTTTATCTGTAGTAAACGGCCAAAGCGAGGTCTACAGTTTACAGAGCCATAAGTTTAATGGCTTATTGTTTCGCTTATTTGTTTGTATGTAATTTTTGTAATACATATTTTAAAGTTGAATTGTTGTTATAACTGTTGAAATTAGACGATTTTGATTTTAATAAGCTTTTGTAATTTTAAAGTTAATGCTTCATGCCAGTCAATAATGTTGAAGTAAAATATAAAAATCGAGGTATGTCGTATGGCGGACTAAGGAAATGTCAAGAATAAAATTAAATAAGAGTTACGTCATCGCTTCGCGATGAAGTAACTCTAAAAAATCCTAGCAAAGTAGGTATGTATGTATAGGTTAGCGGGGGTAGCATAAGGCACGCCAGTCACCCCAGCCACGCATTTTGTCACAATTTAATGTCATATCATAATGAATGCGCGCTATTTTATGGAGAAACATCATTGAGACGCGAAAGGAGTTGGCAATTTGGCAAAATGACTGCCCCAGACATGTACAAAGACTTCTCAACAGCCAATTAATAGCATTTAAATATTCTCTCATAAATTACCGCGTCTTTAGTTAGTTTGTAGAACTTGAAGGAAATGATTAAATAATTATGAGTTGTCACTTCATACTCTATGATTCCGCCATTGATTAGTGACTTTTGCCATCGTTAAAAATAACATGCAACATAATTGCCAACTAGCAAAACTGTTGAAAACAGGAGGTTTCCAGAGGAGTGGCTAGATGGCGTTATGTTGCATGTTATTGCAAAATGGTGCTTATTTCTAGCGACGGCAAAGGTCACGGAATCATATTTGAATCACGGAGTATTGAGTAACAACTCTTATTTACCTATATTTTTTATTTTTTTTCAAGCTAAAAAAAGATAGATAGATAGATATTTAAATTAAATTTATGAATGAATATTTAAATGCTATTGGCTGTTGAGAAGTCTTTGTACATGTCTGGGGCAGTCGTCCATATATTGATTTAGCCATCTTCTTTGTCATTTATCTGGGCGACTGAGGTGAGTGGCAAGCCTTATGGTAGCCCCGCAGGTACACATTAACTTGGAATAGTTGAAAATACGTACTCGATCAATTAAATAAAGGGACTGGGCACAGAGACAAGCAAAGCAATGCATACATTTGAGCGAGACGGCTTAAAGACGTGACGTCAGATGGTATATAATCTGAGCGAGATGCAAATAGTAGTGACACTATTGAATGAGTTAAGTATATCACCACGAGCGCGACAAATTGTAGATAAGGAATGGTGGGAAATAAATGACATGACGTATTAAAAGTAAGTACAAGTATAAAATAATTTCAAATAATCGGACGTCTGAAACTTAAAAGTAACTTGAAGCAGAGATTGGATCTCAAAATTGGAAATTTAAATCTCTTTTAGTATAGGTAGGTATAGGTGTATAGTATAGGTACCACTTAATGATCTAGCTACAGAAGTTTTACTTCTAACACGTGTACGGTGCTACACGCGTATTTTTTTTTTTCTTTGTTTTCATTATCACGAATAATTACGCATAAAAAAGCATTCGAGTCGAACGTTCAGTGAGTCTCTATGTTCAATCACAGATACTATAATAACTAATACAGCCACCTAGAACAAAATATGACACCGGCGTAAACAGAGATGCTACGGAAGCTTCTTAAGTTCGAGGCCATTATCGCTTGGTGCAGCACCATCGAAAAGTTGCAAATACCACGAGATGGCGCTAAGATATACAGAATTTATTCTAAGATTAGCGCCACCTAGGTACTTCTAGGTTAACTGAAACCATGGCGTTTAAAGTTCAAATCTTACTCCTCACGCCATCTCATTTTTACGAAGGGTTACTAAATTGTATGGGATGAGCACCCTGTGGTCAAATGATGGTTCTTTTCATCTGGACCGGGAGTCGCGTACAGGAATGGCATATAGATAGCTATAACGAGGCGCAGAAAGCCGGTTTCGGCTTGTCGACGGTGCCTAGTCGCGCCGTCTACAGACAATACAAACAAAATACAAAATCATTTATTTCACCTAAAAGTGTTCATAAATGTAAATACATTAGAGTTGGGGAGATGCACTATTCAGGCACGCACGGGTATCAAAGTAATATTAGATTGTGGCTCCCGAACTAGGCACAGCCTGTATCGCGGGAACCTCCGTAACGTTCCGTACGCGGCTCACGGACCTGTGGCATGATTTTCGCGCATTCGATATACGATATCTACACCTATATCGAGTGATTTTGTACGGGAATCTGTTAATATAAGTCTCGATATCCGTATATCGAAGGCGCGAGAATCATGCCACTGAATCCGAACGATATTTCGATTCGAAAAATATTCGCGATATCCCCTCTGCCCAAACAGTGATACTGATTGTGACGTCACTTCCGCAGGTCTGGTTCCGTGGCGTACGCAGCTCCAAGTTCCGCCACGTGTACGGGGTGCCCTTCAAGCGCGACCGTTGCTATGACAACGTGAAGATCACGCGCAACGCGCATGACTCGCACTTCTGCGCTGTGAACCCGAAGTTCGTGGCCATCGTGACCGAGGTCGCGGGTGGGGGGGCGTTCCTTGTGCTGCCTCTCGAACATGTGAGTTGACTCTACTGCTAAGTACTGCTGTAGACGCTAGCAGCTCGCACTTCTGCGCTGTGAACCCGAAGTTCGTGGCTATCGTGACTGAGGTGGCGGGCGGGGGGCGTTCCTTGTGCTGCCTCTCAAACATGTGAGTTGACTCTACTGCTAAGTACTGCTGTAGAAGCTAACAGCTCGCACTTCTGCGCTGTGAACCCGAAGTTCGTGGCTATCGTGACTGAGGTGGCGGGCGGGGGGCGTTCCTTGTGCTGCCTCTCGAACATGTGAGTTGACTCTACTGCTGTAGAAGCTAGCTTCTAACCCTACTGCTGACTACTGATGAGTCTATTACTTTAGAAGCTAACTGTTGAATAGTTGTTTTGTGTAGACTCTTAGTTCTGCGCTGTGAACCTTAAGTTCGTGGCTATTGTGACTGAGGTGGCGGGCGGGGGGCGTTCCTTGTGCTGCGTCTCGAACATGTGTGTTGACTCTACTGTAGGAAGCTATTGACTCTACTGCTGTAGAAGTGAGCTTCTGACTCCAATGCTGTAGAAGCTAGCTGTTGACTCTACTGCTGTAGATACTAGCTTCTGACTCTACTGCTATAAAAGCTAGCTTCTGACTCTACTGCTATAGAAGCTAGCTTCTGACTCTACTGCAATAGAAGCTATCTTCTGACTCTACTACTATAGAAGCTAGCTTCTGACTCTACTGCAATAGAAGCTAGCTTCTGACTCTACTGCAATAGAAGCTATCTTCTGACTCTACTGCTATAGAAGCTAGCTTCTGACTCTACTGCAATAGAAGCTAGCTTCTGACTCTACTGCTATAGAAGCTAGCGACTCGCACTTCTGCGCTGTGAACCCGAAATTCTTCGCGATCGTGACTGAGGTGGCGGGAATTTCTGGTGTAATAGGCTTGTTGCCTGTCAAGTCAAAATAGATACTTTTTATGAACTGTCAAAACGGAACTTTTGTTCCTGAGTTCTATGAAATAGCAACAGAATGACGTCATGTAAAAGTGCCATCAAATGCTGTCTTTTTTTTTGCACAAAATTGATTTTAAAATATACCTGTTGGAAATATACAATTCTGAGAATGTTAAACCATTTTGTACATAATGCTTCAACTTAAGACTTTTTCCTAGATTTATTGGATTACCTTGGCCACAAGCCTATTTACAGATGTACCTCTATTTTTTGTTACCACATTTTTATGTACAATTTAGGTCACTATAACTGGGTCAGGCAGCTTATCTTATTATTATGAGCATGTTACTCGGTAAACGGGTCTTACGTACTCGCATACTTCCTAGGATAGGGGTGGCCAACTTGGTTGCACCCAAGATCGAATTTTTATAGATGAAACCACGTGCGATCGATTACATACTTATTGACACATAGCAAGTCGAGTAGTGAACTAAATAGGGTCTAGTCATGTAAATAGTGGGTTTGCATTCATTATGCATACTATTTTAAATCTCAAAACTTTCTCAATTCTGATTCCATTAGCCGTATACAATACACTTAATTATATAAATGTTTGCAGCGGAATCTAGAGCACAGAAAACTATTCTAATAGTGCAATTATGCAAAACATTTCAGTAAGTACTTAAAATAGTATCACACGGCCTATACGTAAATTGCCGTATTAGCGTGACTAACAATTCAAATTCCCGCATTCTCGATATTATTCTCCACTTAAACCACAATGGAAATCTTTTTACTGTTTTAATAGGTTCGCATGCGCCAGGTAAGCAGCGGACGTATTGTCTTTATCCAACTCCCCTTTCGATATCTTTAAAATCGACGTTCTAAGGATATTCATTAACTTCAAAGCATAGCTATTCATTAACTTCAAAGCATAGCTATAGCTATTCGCCACGAGCTGTAATTTCTAGCAACAATTCCATTAGCTACGAATGATCTACGATAGCGATGAAGTTCAAAGTTAATTTTTTTTTATTGACCATAATATCATACAGATGTCTTAGTCAACGTCAATATAATCCCACCAAAACATTTTCATGTAAAAAATGTAGCCAAGAAGAGGGAAACAAAAGTTATCAGATCTCAAGTAGAGCCAAGCTTCTAACTCTACACGCCCTAACTGTACAGCCCTAACTTCACAAACTCTAACACCTTACTCAAAATATGTGGCTTGGCCGTTTCACTACCGTCACATGAGCATTGGAAAATGCAAGCAACGAAACGGTCAAGCCATATATTTTGAGTAAGGTGTTAGAGTTTGTGAAGTTAGGGCTGTACAGTTAGGGCGTGTAGAGTTAGAAGCTTGGCTCTACTTGAGATCTGATAACTTTTTGTTTCCCTCTTCTTGGCTATATTTTTTACATGAAAATGTTTTAGTGGGATTTCATTTCTTTTTGTAAGTTGGGTGACCATTTTGCGTGACAGGGGGCTAGCCCATCGCTGCAGTTATGGAGTATTGAAGGTTATGTAAAGTTAGTATTTATAATAAGCAGTCACTGTATAAATTTTCAGACCTCTAGCTTCGAAATTTGCGGAAGTATCATACTAACATTCATCCCCTAGTTTAGGGGGTTGAGGGTGAAAATTCCAAGTTTTAAGATTTTGCGGTTGTTTGTGTGCTAATCCTAGCCTACATACCAAATTTCAGCTTTCTAGGACTTCAGGAAATGCCCTAAAAGTTTTGTTGATCAACAGTGACTGAGTAAGTCAGTGATGAAATCTAAAGTATAAGAGCTATGCACCTGAAACTTTTTGGGTTTAATGTGTCTACTATTGACATCATATCCCAAGAATTTCGTCGATCTGGTATAATCCAAACCCAAGTTCTGAGAGTTCAAAATAACGACGAAGCGTTACGAGGAAAGGTGGGTAGTGCCCCAGTGCCTCGCGCTCTTCTTGGCGGAGGCACTACCGTGCCCCCAGATATTAATATTTTTGTATACTACCGCCCGTTCGGAGTTTGTGGGTGAATCGAAATTGCGATAACATTAGTGATATCAAAATCGATGTTGGCCTTACAATAAAGCAGCCTGTGTAAAACATAAGTCATACGATTCTCCGAGTAAACAACAATAATATTGACTTCTCTTTGTTAACATTCCAAGCGTTGGTACTTTCCACTAAAGTTATAAAGGTCGGATACTCAACCCACAACCACAACTCATTATTCCTCGCTCATTTAAGTGACACCTTATTTGAGTGGCTGTTTGAACGAGTTGAGTGTATGGCTATATGCAAATGCAGCACAGACAAGAGGAAAAAATTATACTACGGTCAAACCCACAAAAAGAAAGATTCTTATTTTAGCGGATCAACAAGGACGAAATCTTCGTGGTACCCTACAAGAACTGGTTGGGGAAAAATACATTGTTACATGCTTTAGTAAACCAGGAGCAGCAATAGAAGAAGTTTTAAAATCTGAAAGAGACGAAGTTTTGACGATGACTGAAGAAGACTTCGTCGTAGTACTGGGAGGGACGAATGACACAAACCCATACCGATTCCAATTTGGTCTTCAATGCTGGATAAATGTGGCTAGCAAAACGAATATCATCACATGCGAAATTCCGTACAATAGGTATTTAAACAAGAAAAAGTTGAATCATGAAATGAGGTTCATAAGTAGCCAGCACAAAAACATGTCATTCGTCCATACTTATACAAACTACCGTCAGTACAGTACAAGCCAATACATGCTGGAATTAAAATTGTGTAAATCAATATTAAGAGAAATAGTGAGAGTCGGGTCTAAACTAGAAATGACAATATTAAATTCAATATTAAATTGTAAAACCAAATCAGACCAATCGACGCAGACTACTGATACAAATGTAAAGATAAATGATGAGGTACAGATTAATGATGGGGTACATGTTAATAATGAGGATATTGAAAGATCTGATGAATGCAGTAATGACAAAAATTGTAATGAAGTGGACAGAAATGTATGCAACTCGAATGTCAATAGGGATTTTTTTCGCTTATAATAGTATATTTGTAATGCATCAAAATATAAATGGTTTGATCACAAAATCAGATGAGTTAATGGCTCAACTTGAAGATCTAAAAATTAGTGGTAAAGATGTTGACGTAATATGTGTAACAGAGCATAACATGATAGAAAGTGACTGGAATCAACTGACAATCCCCAACTTCAAACTTGCTTCATGCTTTAGTAGGAGTCAACGTAATGGTGGATCATGCGTACTGCTAAAAAACATCCATGGTTTTAGAGAATTAACAGAATTAAAGAAATTTAACGTGCCGAATGTCCTGGAATGCAGTGGTATCGAAATAACTGAACATAAAATACTTGTGTTATGCATCTATAGAGTCCCTTTATATAGTAATAAGGCATTTGAAACCTTCTTTTGTGCACTTGATGACATACTTCATGATTTCCTATACGCTAGGGATTTTAAACTTATACTATGTGGTGATTTCAATAACGATCTACTAATAAAAACAAAGAATAGTATAAGATTTGAGCACCTAACATTGAGCTATGACCTAAAAATAGAAATCAAAGAACCGACGCGACCCGCGAGCTCCGCTTGTCTTGATAACATTGTCCACAATATACGAGGATGTACAAGTGAGGTTATAGAATTTGCTTTATCAGACCACTCAGCACAAATTCTACAGTGTCCCGTGAAAAGAAGTTATACTCTGAAATATTGGTACATTCAAAAGCGTGACTACTGCCAAGAAAACCTGAAAAAGTTTGCTGAGCATTTGAATTCTCTGTCTTATAGCGAAGTATATGAGTCAGATAATCCGCAACAGGCATTTACGACGTTTTTTGATATGTTTATCTTACTCTATAAATGATGCTTCCCAGTAATAAAAGTAAAAGTATCTATATTACGCAAACAAAAATGGATATCAAAAGGGATTCGAGTATGTTGTAAGAGAAAACGAGAATTACTGTGGCAATACAGAAGATGTCGTAGAGACGAAAATAAACGGAAATTTAAAACTTATGCAAAACGATTAAAAAACATAATTAAACTCACTCAAAGATCACAAAATAACTATAGAATAAATACTGCTGAAAATAAATGCAAAGAAACCTGGAATATTATTAAAAAGTCACAAAACAACACACCAAAGGAGTATATTGATAAAATTACTAAAGACGGTATAACTTTAACTGAACCAATGGACATCGCAGAATCATTTAACAATTTTTTTATTGACCTTACAAATAATATTACTGATAATTCAAATTTGACATCTAATAATTCTACTAATTTCAATAATAATGTGACCAATAATTGTAATTCTATATTTTTGAATCCAGTGACACCTTTTGAAATTTCCCAAATAATTAAATCGTTAAAAAATACAAATAGTACAGGATACGACGAAATAAACACTAAGGTTATAAAATACGTGGTAATTGTAATATCTCCTATTCTGTGTCATATAATCAATAGATGTATGGAACACGGTAAATTTCCAAAAGAACTGAAAATTGGGGTAATTAAACCATTGTTTAAAAAACAAGACAAACGTGATATGAATAACTATAGACCTGTTGCTCTAATACCAGTTATCGGGAAAATATTTGAAAAGGTAATATACCGAAATATCTATTCATACTTTGAAAGAAATAATCTGTTTGCACCGCAACAAAAAGGATTTAGGCAAAACAAAACAATAAATATGGCAATTTATGATTTTCTTGCCCCAATATTAACAAATGTAGATAAACGGATTCCCGTAGTGACAATTTTTATGGACATGAGTAAAGCATTTGATTTTGTGAACCACGATATTCTCTTAAATAAACTTTACAGATATGGGGTAAGAGGCAATGCGATAGATCTGGTAAAATCATATCTGGAGAAAAGACAACAGATTACACATATAAACAAAATATGTATAAATACAAAAACAGAACAGAATTATGTCTCTAACCCAAGAGAGTTAAAGCGCGGCGTACCTCAAGGTAGTGTCATGGGGCCGCTATTGTTTCTAACATACATAAATGACTTACCGAAAGTGGTACATCATCCTATGGTACTATTTGCGGATGATAGTACAGTAATTATTCCTTGCGATGATCCAAATGACTTTGAAAGTGACATCAATACTACCCTACATAAAATAATTAAATGGCTTGACAATAACAATCTGATAATAAATATTGACAAAACTAAAATAATGAATTTCCAAATTAACCAAAATACATTAGTTGATAAGATGGACATTAATTACTTTGGCAAAAAAATTGAGCAAACAAAGGACACAAAATTTTTAGGAATATATATAGATAACAATCTAAAATGGAAAACACATATAGAGGATACATGTAAAAAGCTAAGCAAATTTTCGTATGCATTGTATAAACTTTCAAAAACAGTCTCCAAGGATGCAGTATTATTAGCCTATAATGGATATGTAGACTCCACATTACGATTTGGTATAATTTTTTGGGGGAATGGGGTAGGCAAAGAAAAAGTGTTTATAGCACAAAAAAAGTGCATAAGGTCTATGTCTGGGTTACACCGCAGAGACAGCTGTAAGCCTCATTTTAAGATTCTTAATATACTTACGTTTCCTTCATTATACATTTACGAGCTAGCTTCGTTTGTCAAAATAAATTCGAATCTTTTTACTAACTACACAAGTAAACGTCACACATCTAGAATATGTATGCCCCAACATAAAACAGCTTTGTTTAAAAATAATATCTGTGGCATGGCACCAATAATATACAACAAGCTGCCGGATAGTATCCGTAATATAGAAAATATTATACAATTTAGGAGGGAATTGAGAAAGTTACTTATTAATAAGACATACTACGCTATAAATGAATATTTAAATGACCCAGCATTGTAATAAAAATAATAATATGCATAGCATACCTACATAAGCCTGCTCCAAATTACATAAATGCATATGCGTGGATTTAGAAAATAAATTAAGCATGTACTATTCCTAGATGTATAAAATATTTGTATGCCCTATGGCGAAACATAGCGATCCAATCACACTATCGTAAATAACTTATTGTACCTATGTTTTTACAAATAAACTATTTGATTTGATTTGATTTGATTTGATTTGATATATATGAGCTGTCCAGATTTGAAAACGCCCACTCAATTTTAGTGTTGTTTTAAACCAATTTGACCCATTGTGCCGACCTTGTCCCTATTCATAGTAACAGTCAAATGCTAATATGTTAAACCAACATTACGACGAGTGAAGTCATCAAACCACATCACATCACACATTGTTCTCATATACACGAATGCATGTGCCCCATACATAATTAATTATGTTGCATCACGGTAAAATGCAGGCTGTCTAAGCAATATAAATCATTCTTTTAATCGTGTGGCGTGAATTTTATTCGAGTTTCTTCGATAATAAAATAATCTGCGTGAGAAATTCAACTTTTCCTTTCTCTGACATATATAGCTTAGACGTTTTTAGTGCTAGATTAACTGCGATCAGTTTCTCCGATAGATATTTTGATATGTTTCAACGCTGTCATATCATACCCGAGCGAGAGACCGAGTAGCCGTCAAACTTTTAAGTGTCCTTTGTGTAACCTGGCCTAAACGACATCATACTCAATTTACTAATAGATAAAAGCTATTATAACGTATGATATCTTATCATAGGCCTCATCAGATGGACAATGGAGACTCCTTGATTTATCTATCATTTTCTGATACAAAAACAAATTAAATTCATATTCTATGATTATGTGTATTGTTTTGTACAGTTTTCTATAATATTTTGAAATAATCGTAACACTGTTAATAAAAATCTAGATGCATAGTCATTATGTATGATCGAGTTTTACCTATATTTTGTTGGTAAATGTTTTGTTCGTCCCAATTTGGTCGTGACATTTATGTCCCCTGCATTATCTAATGTTGAACCAGATTTGCACAGCGACCCCCTTCCCTTATTAGTGTAACCCAATTCTTTTCCCCCTCGCTAGGCACACGGTGTGTTAGTTTGTGGGCTTTACTTGTCGGTTCAGTTGTTCGTTTCGTTATACTTTCTTTAACCCTCTATGAAAAAAGTGGTTATACGTTATAGGCGTCTGTCTGTCGGTGTGTGTATCTATGGCACTCTAGCGCTCGAACGGGTCGAAGGATTTTAATGTGGTGTCAGACTACACTGCGATGGTTCTTAGATGTATCATATTAAACGCAAATTGATTTGATTTAAAATCGGATTAGCGGTTCAAAATACATCAGTTTAGATAAGAAACGAGCGAAATTGTTTATTATTTTAGTTCATTGTCGTTGGATAGTCGGATTATCCAAAGCAACATTAACATTAATGTTGAAGACATCAAGTCAACCGACTACCATTATCGAGACATCGCCTGTGTCTTGAATTTTAATGTACTTGCTTCAATGATATTGAAGACATCGTGAGGAAACCATCATTACTCCATAGCTGCGGCGATGGGCTTACCCCCCTGTCACACAAAATGGAGTATTGAATACCATATCTACGCAAAATAAACACATTTGTATTTGTTTCATGTTATTCATAGCTGGCTCAGTGGGCACAGTTGTGCCTCTGCCACCCCGTATGGTAAAAAACGTGACGGTATGTTTATGTCAGGGAGCACTTATCCAGTGGAGAGCGCATAGACACATTTTCCTTTGGAACACAACTCACCAATTTACGGGCGGCGGGGGACGAGGTAAGAGAGCTGTGATTGATCAGCCGCTGCGAAACTGTCTGGCGGCCCGTCATCGTACATAGGTTGCGTATGCGAACGTTTGTTGAATACGACAATTCCCCCTTCCCCCGCAGGCTCAGTCAATTGGATATATAGTCCCTGGTTTATGTTATGCTTCAATGAAACATGTATTTCCTTTCAGACTGGCCGACTAGACTTCAACGCCAGCCGCGTCACCGGCCACAAGGGGCCAGTGCTCGACATCAAGTGGAACCCCTTCAATGACAACGTCATAGCCTCCTGCTCTGACGATTGCACGGTAAGCCTTTATTTTACAGACAATTTAGAGCTTTGTCGCGGTAAGTGGTGGACAGAGCTATAAAAAATATACAGGGTGTAACAGAAAGGTGTAGTCATATTTTACTGGGTTGTTAGGGACATCATTCTGAGCAACTTTTACTATGAAAGCAATTTGATCAGAACAACTTTAATTTTCACTTCTCTATACAAATCAGCTGACTTCCCGGACCAATACGTATGGAGCAATGAAAAGTAAAGTTGCTCTGATCAAATCGGTTTCATAGTATAAATTGCTCAGAATAGTCTCCTTAACAACCCCCTAAAATATGACTACACCCTTTTGTTACACCCTGTAAAATAAAAATAGCCTTTATTTCTACCACAAGCATCACAAGTAAATTATAATTTATTATTAATTTTATTAATTATACATGACCAATATTTAAACAAGTTTTATTCTACGGATTTACGGTTATTAATTTATAATAATTATTACGAATAAGTTATAAATACTATAAATGTTAAATCTATGTTATTGTGGAAGTCGCTTCTTTAGCGTAGACCTCCCCCATTTCTCTCCATCTGTATCTGTCTCTGGCTTGGTCTTCTCCAGTCTGCTCCGCTCACTTCCTTGAAGACATCATCCCACCGGTCTTCCTCTTTGTCTCCGAGGGGCAGAGATATGCTCTATTTATACCTCACCCTCACTACTGGTGCTTTTGTTGTTATTATCAAATATGTTTGAAAAATACGTTAATAAATCAATAAATTCCTAGTCTACTCAATCCTATTTTTTAAACTAGACATCCAACATCTTTTCAGGGTACCGTACCCGAAGGGTGCCAAACGGGACCCTATTACTAAGGCTACGCTGTCCGTCTGTCCGTCCGTCCGTCAGCACGAGAGCACGAACCGTAATAGCTAGAAAGTTAAAATTTTCACAGAATGTGTATATCTGTTGCCGCAACATCAACAAATACTGAAATACGAGAGATATTACAAAATTAAAGGGTGTCCCCCCATACAAGATACTTGTTTTGATACACCCACGCATTTCAATATGATTGTATATTTCGCGTCAACCCACATCGTTGTGGTAGCTCAGCCGGTATGTTGTAGGCCCTCAATCCGTAGGTTGTGAGTTGAAATCACTGTTAGGGCATAATCTTTTTTTAATTTTCTTTTTGTTTAATTGTTTTGAGTGCTTAAGTTTTGTTGTACAATAGTACGGTACCCTTCGTGTGCGATTCCGACCCGCACTTGACCGATTTTTTATTGTACCCACCTAACACTTTTTTGCCGATGCAATCTCAATTTAGGAAATTACCCATTAGATTAGGGCGGTACCGCTACTCGTAATTTGAGCGATGAACTCAAATGTGACCGGTTATCGCGCTTCAAATCTCTCATATCTGTTTAATAATCGTGTTGCGAAAGTTAATGCATATTTTCGGAAGCTTTATGAATGCTAAACACTGCCGGTCGGTAATATGAATATATTAGTTTTTAGAGGAAACACAGTGTCTAGATAATATGGTGTGTGTTGGTAAAACCGAACACGATATCAAAACTAAACATTGGTATTTTAATTTAGGAATTGCACCTTACGGAAATGGCGAGTCCACCAGGACCCACCAAACTGTTTTTGTGAAATAAATTTCTTATTATTTAAATTTCTTATATTAAATTGAAAAATATTATTTACGTTTTAGCCAGGCGACAGCTCTGCCAGGTGCAAACGGAAACGCAATACGGAAACCTGTGCTGAGAAAAATATCTTCAAAACTACCATAACAACTTGGGCACATTTGTGATGCCATTCCTTATGGGAAAGAGTGTGACGATATGTTATGTCTATGTAATTATATTTACTACCACCCCATATCAAGTCAAGTAAGTACCACCCGACCCTTTCTCGAAGCCATTTTACAGTTCCGACCTATTTATTTTCCAGGTGAAACTATGGCACATTCCGGACGGAGGTCTCTCAATGCACCTGACGGAGTGGTTGGTGGAGCTACATGGACATAAGCGACGTGTCGCCTACATCGAGTGGCATCCGACCGCCGAGAACATACTTTTGAGTGCCGGGTTCGATTACTTGGTGAGTGGGACTTAGTGGACCTGGTGGTACTATAAGACCCGTTTCCTAAATCATAAATTCATCCAAGTTACTGGAATAACTTTATGATACCATAGCATACGGTATCGTGTGTTATTTTTTAATTAATCTGTTTTATATGCAAGAAAGAATTCCAGCTCGAAATTAAACATTTAGTCCGGCCAGTTTACATATTTTCACTGCAATATGTGGCTGGCAACTAGTGGTGTCTTTTTCTAACATGTGAGTAAGAGACACCAATAGTTGCCGGCTACATATTGCAGCAAAACCTGGCCCGTTTAGGAGCACCATAATAGACACAGTTCTTAAATACTGTTGTTGTTACACTCCGGTGGAGTATGGTCCAATCTTACTTGTATTCGGGTTAAGACCTTTCCCTCTTGAAAGGAACGTCAATCCGTCGATTGCGTTGTAATTCCGCTGTTGTTGCTCAGATCTTCGTGTGGGACGTCGGCAAGGGCGAGGCGGCGCGCGTCATCGACTGCCACAGTGACGTCATCTACTGCATGTCCTTCAACCGCGACGGCTCGCTGCTGGCCACGACGTGCAAGGACAAGAAGCTGAGGGTGTTTGAACCGCGCTCCGGGATCATACTAGCGGTAAACAAACATAAATATACACATACATTGGAATTGTTTATTCCTCAACTTCAACCTATGTAGTTAAACCTATGTACATATCACACATAAGTCATAGGTATGATGCATTGATTGAACATTGAACATCCAACTCCATGCATACATGAACCTGAAGAAATATGTGACATTGCTTCGGGCTCCAGACTAGGATACCCTGTGTCTAGGTACCAGAGCCAATACCACCTTCTCCGACAGTGTTTCAATGTGGAGAGGAGGCAAAAATGGCGTATTTTGAGCATATTTTGTAAATATCTACAGAGGTAGAGATATTTTGAAATCGGGATTTCCCGGATATTTTCGGTGCTGGGATTTCCTGGTTCTTGTCCCCAATTTCAACCTACGTTCGAATTGTTTTCTGGGCTTTGTCATCTACTGACATATATCCTAACAATGCCATTCAAAATAAGAATTAATAATAATATATAGATTTTTCTATAAGATATCTGTTTGTCATCATTTGAGTACAATAAAGAAATTACGAAATTAACTGTGTACTTATTTTATTTATTTATACTTTTATACTTAAAAAGTTTACACAATCTTAACCTAGTAACAGAATGTACAAACTTTTAGAAAAAACAAATAACTCATCTGTTTGTGCTAGGGCTAGGTTAGGTTGAGTTCCTAACCTCCTCACTAGGATTCCCTGTGTCGAGGAGGTTAGTCACTAACGCACGACTTGGCATTAAAATATACATTCCTATTCTCAGGAGGGCCAATGCCACCAAGGCACCAAGGCGTCAAAGTGCACGTTCCTGGGCAGCACGGGCAAAGTGCTCACCACGGGCTTCTCCCGACACAGCGACCGCCAGTACGCGGTCTGGCAACAACACGACCTGTCGCGGCCGCTGACTGTGGAGACTATCGACAGCTCGTCTGGGGTCGTGTTCCCGATATACGATGCTGATACTAACATGGTGGGTATACTGTGTTGCTGAAGTAGTTAAAAGTAGGCAGCACGGGACATTTTGGTCATGAAGGGCAAGGTCTCACAAAGGGCTTAGTGCACACCACGAGCAAAGTGTTAACAAGCTGCTAACTATGGGAATCTTGCTCGGCACAGGTCGCTATGTGCAAAATGTTTACTCTCTCTACCGACTGCCGAACACGATCGATATGCTATCGCTTATCGTGTTTCACAAAAGATTCCGATGTATCTCCAAATCTCATTGTTCTTTTAACCTTAGGTATTTTTAGTTACCTTACATTATAATCTTATCCTCCCCTTGTCCTTTATTCGCAGGTGTACCTCGCGGGCAAGGGCGACGGCAACATCCGCTACTACGAGGTGGTGGACGAGCCGCCCTACGTGCACTTCCTGAACCAGTTCCTCTCGGGGAACCCGCAGGTCAGTGACCACATTGAGACTAGTAGACTGAGACCTCGTCCAAAGTGAGGGGCTTACGCGGTGGCGGCGGCGCTCGCGAAATGTCGAACATATTATGCAACCAGTGTGTGCGGCCAAAGTGCGTCCCCGCCGCCGCGCCCGCCTTAGAGCCAAGTCACCATTCACTTCGTCGGGCATTCACTCTGGACGAGGCCTAAACCTCCTAACCTAAGCGCTTCTAGTGTGGACCAGAGGACCAGAGGTACAATTTACGGCCATGTCACCTCTCTCTCAGCTCACCTCACTCTTTGCAAGAAAGAGAGGCCACAGCTCCTTAAAAGCCAAAATAAACTTTGTGCGGCTGCATTTACATTGCACAATATGAATTTGTATGTGATCGTTGTATATTCCAGCGCGGCCTCGGCTTCATGCCGAAGCGCGGCCTCAGCACCGCGACGTGCGAGGTGGCGCGACTGTACAAGCTGCACACGTCGCGCGCGCTCTGCGAGCCCATCTCCATGATCGTGCCGCGGAAGAGCGACTGCTTCCAGGTACACGCGGCGGTGTGTGTGCGTGACTGTACAACAGGTACACAGTGGTGTATGTGCGAGGTGTGTGCGCGAATGTACAAGCAAGCTGCACGCTTCCAAGTCCAAGTATTTATTTATTTATTTTATTTTATTTGGGACATCAACAGCACATAGACAAACAAATTACAAAGAGCAAAGATACAAGCAGCAAGTATACAGGCAGCGCTACATGTTGCCGCATCGACGAATATCTGGTCCGGGATTCTGTACGCGAATCGCTTGGCTATAGCGATAGCGCAGAATCCCGGTTTGGGCTTATCGAGGGCGCTGAGACGTGACGGCTACAAACGTCATAGCTATTGCCCTGCCATTCTCTTACAGGAACCGGCCCCAGGGATTTTGTGAAATAGCCATTAGAAATAGTGCGGCGTAAGCCACCTTTTACTTGGCCAACCATTCTAGTAATCGGTGAATAAGTCCCGGTATAACTGTTATTGTGTGGTATGTCGCAGGAGGACCTGTACCCGGACACGGCGGCGCCACTTCCGTCGCTGTCGGCGCGTGACTGGCTGAACGGCATGAACGCGCCGCCCGTGCTCATCAGCATGAAGACAGGTTTGTGCTACAGTTAGCTCTACAGAACAGCCCTACAGCCGGTGCGCAGGTTAGTCTAAAAGACACCGCGCGCAGCTTTTTAATACGAGACGCGCGCAACGACGCGAGCGTCACGCCTTTTCCCATATGGGGTGGCAGAGGCTTAATTGTGTTCACTTTTAGCGGCCTATTTGCCATTTTATAATGATTACGTGAATGCTCGCCCCCAGGCGTGACCATCAGCACGCACAAGCCGCGCAACAACAAGGACGCGCCCGCCCTCCAGCCGCAGGACGCGAACAACCGCAAGAAGTTCGCGTTCCTGTCGCGCGAGACCACGCCCGACTACCGCCCGCTCGCCACCTGGCAGGCGGGCGACCATCACGACAACGAGATTGTGAGTAGACAAGTGTGGTTGTGAGTAGACAAGTGTGATTGTGAGTAGACAAGTGTGATTGTGAGTAGACAAGTGTGATTGTGAGTAGACAAGTGTGATTGTGAGTAGACAAGTGTGATTGTGAGTAGACAAGTGTGATTGTGAGTAGACAAGTGTGATTGTGAGTAGACAAGTGTGATTGTGAGTAGACAAGTGTGATTGTGAGTAGATAAGTGTGATTGTGAGCAGACAAGTGTGATTGTGCTTAACAACAAGGACGAGACCACGCCTGACTACCGCCAACGAGATTGTGAGTAGCGAGGGCGCAAAATTAGGGCGCACAGAAAGCCTGGGTCGCGAAACCAGAAAGCTCGACGACGTTCGTGGTGGTCAACTTTGACCTTAAGGCTGCAGTAATATCATCTGATCGCGTATATGGTACTTGTAAGACCGAAAGATTAATTATTACCGGCCTCTGTCGTCTTATAGTCATTGTGATGGCATGACGAATGAAATGAAAAGATGGCCAGCGGAATTGAATGTACCATTATGCCCTAGAACCAAAAAATGACACCGCTCTATACCCTCAGGTGCAAGTAAACGAAAAGGCGCAGAAGACGACCGCGAACCAGAACACAAAATTCCACCAGCTACAGAAGATGTTCGGCAAGCAAGCCGGGGACGAGCCGCCCGCGCCTCCGCTCTACAAGCAGATCAACCAGGGAGACGTGTTCACCACCGAGAACGAGGTGAGTACTGTTGAACACAAATACTGAGGATAGTTACACCAGCTACAGAAGATGTTCGGCAAGCAAGGACGACATGACATATAGGACATATAGGACGACATGAGTAAAAATCCAGTTAAACGAAAATTTTACACATATTAAAGCGTAAACTTCTGCAACTCCACATTATGTTCTCCTTAGCACCCCTCGTAGTCTAAGCGTAAAGCTAGTGACTGAACATGAGTAGCTCCGACGCGTCTCTATCCCCCCGCTCCCTTCCCCCTTTGGAGGTAGAACATAACTCTTATAAATCTATCGAGAAGCAATGTAATGTGAACCGTTATATGTCTTCCCCCACAGCTCCGCATCGCATTCAACCGCCAAGGCGAAGAGCTGCGTATCGTGAAGCGGCAGCTGCTAAACAGCGAGCAGCGGGCGCGCGACCTCGAGCTGCAGTTAGCCGCGCTGCAAGCCACGCTGCAGCGAGACAACAAGCTGTAGAGCGAGACTGGAGATACGATCGCGCCGCCGCATGCGCTGGCGAGGCAAGAAACGGCCGGAGTCTTGAGGCTAGTATACTGCCATGGCTTGAAAATATAGCCTATTGCGTTTACGTATTTTAAGTTTGGCGTGACTTGTACTAGACTTTTGACAGCACAGCTAAATTCAGTTTAATCGTTTCGCTCGCGTTAAGACACGCGCGGGCCAAACTAACAATAGCGGTAATAGATGTGCGAGCGAGAGGGTTTACGTCATTTAAATACAACACGGCCAAATTACGTTGTCAGATACACCAAGGTTGTTGCCTATCAGCCAAGTTCCTATTCAACATGAGTAATTATTTTCTTGCATAAACTGCATTTAGCGGATGATAAAAGTCTGGTTCAACTCGCACTTAAGCTTGGACTAATGGAAGGTTCACCAATCGATGTAGAACCCGCTATATTATGAATTACTTACTACACGCGGTATGTCGACACTGGCGAGACAGTTTTATTCTTAGCAGGTGCTTTGCTAGCATATGCACGGGGTTCCATTGTAATTAGTATCACATGGATTTGTGGGATGTGAGTGCTCAATTCTAATGCGATAGTTTTCAAGCGCTACAAAATGTATCATCGCAATTTCGTACGAGAGAAAGAGCGTATTTTTATAGTGGTTAGTCGAGATATTTTGCAAGAATTCAGCTGCAAGTCACCGAAACTTTTAATTTACTACATCTGAAATAAAATAAAAGGAGACAATGAAAATTAGATTTTAAAGTTAGAGAATATCGCGCATAAGTGTATTTATGGAATTTGTGATGTCGCATTTCTGTTCTTCGTGAGTGTGTGGAGGCTACAGGCTGCAGCGCAATTTTAAATAGATTTACTGAGTCAGTATTAATAAGGAAATGTTTATATTCTACGGGAGCAAGTTGTCATTCCAAAATATTTTAATGGCCTTTTTGCCAAAATCGCCAAATTCGGTGTTTTCTTAAGAATATTTTTCAGGTTTAGCATATTTTGGCACATATTTAACGAGTTAGTCATAGATGACTATAAGGAGTAGAAGTAATTGTTTGCTACACGATATAGCTATTTTATTATTCCCATATGCAATGTTGGCCTATGATATAAGCTTTGGTTGGAAATATGTATTGTAGAGCCAAAATACATTCGGTTTATTACATAAATACTGTAATAAATAATGCTCTACATACATAATTCGTAATGCATTGTGTTTTGTGATAGTAGATTTTTAAAGTGATTTATTTTGTACATTTTGTCAAGATGACATGTTTATTATTTTTCAATTATGGACTTTTATAATTATGGTTGTTTTAATTTCATCATATAATGGTTACTGGTTGACATGTGTTAAGTTATAATTACATTTTGATGCTGTGTTTAATTTGTGCAATGTTGTAATCAGGGTTAGGATTATTTTTATCATACATTTTTGACAATATTTTATGACCTTGTATGCTGTGAAGCACATTTATTATTGCACATAATGTTATCTCAACATTTATCGTGATCTTGGTTTAATTTTTATTTTATTAGATTTATGTTAGTACCTGTAAACGTGAGCATATTATATTTGTGCCTTTGCAAGTTTCTCTGGGAAAGGTCACGACGCCATGTTAATTCTGTATGTTTTCTATGTATTCATGTCCTAGGCAGCTAGATGAATGAACTGAAATTAATTTTATGTTCCGTTAATTTCAATGTCTGCATTTACTTTATTTGTAAAAATCTCAGGATGAAACTACATCTCTCTTAGCTGAAAGGCAAATATAAAATTGTACAAAAAAGTTACCTGTACTTTTAATGAAATTATGAATTTTTCAGCATTTAGATTTTAGACAATTGCCTAAATCGCCTTATCATAGTTTCGCTATGTATACTTTTGAATATTTTGCGTCGTGCGAGACATGCCATTTTGAAATACTTATAATTATACATTCCATGTATGTAAAATTGTACACTCACACTATGGCAATAATCGCATCTTTTAAGTAGGAATCATGTAAGTGAAAATAAAAGTATTAAGCTGTGCAGTAGCTATACATATTACTACTTTATCTTTTGGCTAAGTCGGTGTTAATATTTATTACGTATTTTTATATCATGCTTGTGTAGCACAAATTTTCATTAAATGTTTGAAGTGTCTATCGGACTTTTATTAAAACAACTAGATTAAATACAAAGTTTATTGTCACATAAAATGCAAATATAGATTGGATAACACACACACACACACACTGTCACATTCATATAAAAGCTTATAAAAATACACTTTAGGTACAAAATGGAATGGCTAGTTTGCAAAGTATACAAAATGAGGTACTTTTCAGATCTGTGCTACATAATGTCTTAATTAATAATTTTATTATATTATATATTGCCAGTGATTGAAATGAGTAGCGTCATCAGCTATCGGATTTAGTTAGGACCACTTTGGATGAAATTAATAATCGATCTCGACTTAATTTCCATCATAACATCTTCACTACTCATCCCCATCACCCATACCGCCTCGAATTAAGCTTTTGAAGTTTCGGCACTCAATCGAGCAGTTGAGGCATACGATAGAGGTTGATCAAAGATCTATCTACCTTATTAAATCTATACAGAACAACCACTGCTGGTCAAGAAGAAACATTAGGGATGTACAGCATTTAGTAATATGTATGTATCTACACGTTTGGTAGTGTGCTATAACCGCCATAAGCTTAATTCGGACCCCCCACGCCTTACTGAGTGAAGATCCTCAGTATCACTCCCACCAGTAAACCTACTGCCCCCATCGACCAGGTAAGACTAGCTGCTGCGTTACACCCGTCGGAGCCACAGGTATGTATGCAGGTCCGGTATTCCAACTTGTCTCCTGGTTGGGACACATAGTTGCAGTAGTTTCCCAGGTCAAGTGACGAGCAATAACGTTTGGTGCTGATGCCACCTGCAAACAGTTGTTTGTTAGTCGAAAGTAAAAAAAGATGGTCTGTTTAGCTAAATGCAAAAAAACGCGTCAATATAGCTTTTTCCTTTTTTTTTCCGTTTGCTTCGAGTTTTTACATTGCTTTCGGCCGCTCTCACCCGCACCCCGCATGCAGAGGACCTGTACCCAACAGGGGCGAGAGGTATGGGCCAGTCTACATTGGTCAAGGACAGTGGACAGTGGGTGGCGATATTATATGAAAGCCAAGTTGACTCGCCACTGTCCGATAGGTTTCACTGTACTGTCCACTGACCTTGACGAATGTAAACAGCCCATAACGGCAAACTCGAAACAAACGGCTAGTGTAGTTCGCACCTAGTTTCTTGCTTGGAGGAACGCGGCCTTTCCTAGTTTCTTGGCATGGCAACTGAGTGCCGCGTGGACGAGGAAGAGAAGTGAGTGACAGCTTGCTTAGGTGCCAAGCAACCTGGCGCTTATTTAGTAGACTGGGAAGATACTACAGATTTGAGACGACACACAGTACATCTACTCTACAGGGTCAGTCATTTGTTAAAGATTACGCTATTAAGGTGATCGCACAGGATGTCAGCATCGCACGCGCCGCATTTTAGTCGTTGTATGAAATCATATGAAACCTTGTAAATTCGGCGCGTACGGCGATGCTGACACCCTGCGCGATCACCTTTTATTAGACGGCACCTAGATGATCAATGAAATTGCGCAAATATTTTATTGTACTATTACTGTACTGTATTAAATATTCGCGCAATTTAAATGATTATCTAGGGGCCGTAGTAAAATAAATTGCACAATTCGAAATATTGCGCAATTTAATTGATCGTCAAGGGGCCGCCAGGTAGGATAATTTAAATTCAATAGTTTGAACCAACACCAAATAACAAGCATTATTTATACTCACCTTCAATGTGCATTTAATATAATATGGGATCCAGGTCCGTAGGCCCATTCTGTTAGTAATTGCTGTGCCAGTGCTGTGCTGTATATTACCAAAAACACCAGAAATATCAGTGAGAAAGCAGTGCTGTTAATATTTTGTTAATGGTTCCCTAACCACAGACACATTTCGCGATTGCAACAGAATAATATGGGACCACTTTCAACATTGATTTATGGGTGTAACTGTCCCAATTGCCTTTGCTCTTGTGCCTTTACTATATCTTGTCCATCCTCAATAATCTTTTAATTTATTTATTTACACAACAATTTAAAAATAGTTAAATATTATAAGAACACCACTTATGTAGCTAGTTATGTTAGTATCAAATCCTTTTGTAAAACATTATCAAAAGCTCGCAGTGCATGTAAAATTCTCTGGAAATTGCAATAAGCTAGTATTCAATAATGAAAAGTGAAAGCAATTCTATGGCTTACAAATTCATTAATCCAATATCAACTGAGCTAAAGCGAATGGTTAGCATTGTTACAAGACCTATCTGTTTTATGCAGTATTGTGCGTTGTACACATGGTCACATGGCGTGGCCTTCATTAGTCCCCCGTCCAGGTTAATTAGACCGTCACCACACTCCATAGTTGTTGATGAGTTGCACTGGTAACAGTCTATTGCATGACCTATGCCAAAATAGTTTAGTATCATGCTTGAAAAGTTGTAATCCATGTCCTTAAATATAGCATGTATGAAAAAAGAAATGTAAAATAAAAATGTTTTAATAGTGCAGGATGTTTTAGTTAAAGACATGTTTTATTGTATCTACCAAAATAGGTAACTTAAGTCTGGTGATAAACTTAAACAAACATTACATGAACTCTATATTTGAACTGATTATGAGGGAATGTAAGTATAATGTGTCGTTATTGTATATTGTGCACTTGGAAGAGTTCCAATGTACAAAGTTATCAATTAACTCAGAGGTCAATAGGAAGACAGGAGAATGGTGACCTCTGTGTTCCAGATAACTGTAGATAATTTTAACCATAATACGAAATTAGTGGAATTTGAGCAGCTAGTAGGTAGCTAGGTAATTATTATGCACATAGACCCAACTGAATGATAAATTGTAACAAATTCTAAAGACAAATTTTTTTTTGGGCCCACCCCCTTTTCTAAACCCTAACGCTAACGTGTGGAGGCCTCAAAAAGTGTAAATTAAAAAAAAAAACACAAGTAGGGGCTTCCACCCCCTTATGTACACACTGACCAATAAATCAGTAAAATCTAAATTCTGGAATTGTTTACTCATCTGTAGGTAAATGAGGTATCCTCTGGGAAAAGGACAATTGGAGGCAGTAGGTCCAACATGCTTACACTTACAACAGATTTTATATTTATTTGTGTAGAAAGAAAGAAAATTTCTGATCAGATGTAAGTGTGTTAGGTTAGTTCCAACAAAATACTAATTGTACCCCACCAACAATGCTCTTGCTTGTAAGAGTGAAGTATTTATCCTTCCTTATCTCACCTTCGTATCTGCCGACGTACTTTATACAGAACTGGGCGTCGTGAATGTTCGAACAGTCGGTTAGAGGCATGTCTGAATCACTGTCTAAATTCTCGGTACATTCGAAGGGATTGTTTGAGTCGGTCCCTGAGCATTGGTAACAACTAATGCAGTGCACTAAAAGTAAATAAAATAAACAAAAAATAAGAAAAATCAATATCCAAATGAAACTATGTTATTGGTCAATTTTCTTACCTGATTTTAGTAGGGTAAGACAGACGCACAGGGAGAATATAGCTTTCTCAGTAATGCTGGTCATTGTAGAAAATAGTTTATATCTACTTTTTGGTTTTATTAATACAAAATAAGCTCAAATTAACGAGATTCGAGGTAAAGATTAGGTAGGTAGGCAGGTATTCGTCCGTTTGTTGTGTTTGTTGAATGGTTGAATAAGATTTGACAGATTGACACTGACTGACACACCTCGCTCGCTCGCTGCGCTGCGTTCAATGTCTGAATCATTCATTCATTTAATTCATTTTCGTTATCGGCTGAAGGACTGGAATCCAAAGTCGTAAAATTGAAAAAAAAAAAAAACGGTCAGTCCCTCAGAGTTGCGTTCGTTTATTCAAACCCGGTGTACGGTGTTGACACCAGATATCACACCGGCCGTTCGTTTATTCACTCTAAACAGCGTTCTTTATTCAGTGTTTTAACACCGTGTACATACCCTACACCGGGTGTGAATAAACGAACGCAACTCAGGTCAGTCCCGTGAACTCCCGTGGCTCCACTCTGAGTTGCGTTCGTTTATTCACACCCGGTGTATGGTGTTGACACCAGATATCACACCGGCCGTTCGTTTATTCACTCTAAACAGCAAACAGCATTCAGTGTTTTAACACCGTGTACATACCCTACACCGGGTGTGAATAAACGAACGCAACTCTGAGGCTCCACTTATCCTTTTTAACGGATGTCTCGCGAAAAAAAAGGCGGGAACCTTTGAAAAGAAAAGGCGTGTTTTCGGAAATTTAATTTAATTTAAAGTTATTTAAACTTTGCTGTGAGCAATGGGGGGGAGAAAGAGACGTAAAAAAGACCTGGAAAAGGCCGCTGACAATACCTCAGTCTCCGGGGAGTCCACTAACAGCACCGACGGACATATCGAGGAGTCTGCAAGGGATAAGTATGAGACGTTCCGGATGGCGGGATACTCTCGCCAATACCCAGAGGACGGCGCCGGGAGCATCACTGAATACCTGGTTATAATTGAAAGCGAGGACCCCCTCCGCCCCATAGGGGAGAGGGACATGATGTCCTTAGGTAATTCTATCAAAAGTAACAACAAAGGAGTAAAGCGCTTCAAACGCATAAATAAATACAAAATTGGAGCTATTTTTGAACGGCCCGGTTTGGCAAACCTGGCAGTCAACAACAAGACATTCCTCAAGGACTTGAAGATCAAAGCAACTATCCCGGCAGCCTTTACTGAGGTAACTGGCGTGATAAAAAACGTTCCAAAATACATGTCTATTAAAGATATATATAAAGCCATTTCCAGCTCAAAAGATATTGTCTCGGTGCGCCGGTTCATGCGCCGTGCGAAACAGGATGAAGGTCCCAACGAGTACATCCCTACACCATCAGTCAGCATCACATTCGCCTGCCCCACACTCCCTGACACTGTAGACATCAACTCCTGGCTGTTTGAGGTGAGTCCATATATCCCTCCAGTCACCCAATGTCTGAGGTGCTTGAGGTATGATCACATCGGAAAATACTGTAAAAATGCCCAGCGGTGCTCTATATGTGGAGAGGACCACTCATACAAAACTTGTGTCAAGGAGCCCAAAGACGCCACATGCGTCAATTGCAATGGCAATCATTTGTCGATATCGGCTGACTGCCCTCTGAAGAAGAAAAAAATACAGGATAACAAAAATAAAACACATAAGGCCCCATTCGCGTCCTTGTTTGACCAGAAGTCTTTTCCTCCCCTTAAGAGTAACAACAACCCAAAAAGCGACATCGAAAATCTTTTAAATTCACCAGAGTTTATGAACTTACTTGTTCAGTCAATTGTCAAGATTGTCACAAGTCAATCACAGTCTAAAGAAAACATATGCTCTAAAAACATAAAAAGTATATTGATTGAAACTTTCAGTAACAAAACCAAAACTCAAACTAAATAATGGACCTTAATATAATGCAGTGGAACGCCCAGAGCATACTAGCTAATAAACTGATTCTGAACCATTTCCTTTTAACTAACAATATACACATAGCTGTCATAAGTGAAACCTGGCTAAAACCTAACAAAAAACTTAAAATTAAAAATTATTCTGTAGAAAGAAATGATACTGGTAACAAACATAATGGAGTAGCAATACTTATTCATAATAGCATTAGGTACACTAACTTTACAACATCCTTCGACAACTCTTTACAAAATATTTGTGTAGCATTAAACATTTTAAATAAAAATATCAGTATAGTAAGTATGTATTGCCCAACGAATCCAACCCCCAACTTCAGCAAAGCTAAACTTGATGCGTTAATAAAAAGTATACCTGAGCCTATGATTTTTGCCGGCGATTTTAACGCTCATCACACTGCCTGGGGCAGTCACTCAGTTACCCCAAGGGGTAGAGATATCTTAGATACTGTAGACGACAATGGTTTAGTTTTGCTTAACACGGGTGAGTTGACTACTGTAGGCACTCCCACGTGGCGACCCAGTGCATTAGATTTAACTTTAGTTTCACCTTCTTTGGCATTATCTTGTGATTGGTCAGTTCACAATGACCCGCTTGGCAGCTATCATCTCCCTGTAATTATTAAAGTTTCATTTGGTCAGATAGAAAATACTAATACACTCAGTTTGGGATCTAATATTCCAAAATGGCCTAATTATAAATGGATTGACTGGGATTCATATAAACAAACTGTGGACAACATGTTAGCAGATTTTAGTATTGATAATGCAGCTAGCCCTAATGAAATTTATCGACAGTTTTGTACCATCCTGCATAAGGCCATCCATGCCTCACTGCCACAGAATAAGAAAAAAACTAGTTCATCTAGCTTAGACAGCAAAATTATTAACAATTCTAAGAAGCCTAGGATACCTCTTCCATGGTGGAATGGAAAGTGTGACAAAGCAATAGAAGACTCCAGAGAGGCTTTTGCAACTTATAAGAATGATCCTACAGATGAAAATTATATAAATTTTAAACATTTACAGGCTTTGAAAAAACTCACATTAAAGAGGGAAAGAGATGATAGCTGGATTAAACTTTGTGAAACTTTCAACCGCCATACTCCTTTGTCAGTCATCTGGAATCATATGAAAAAATTCAATAAAACTTTTGTTAATAGACATAGTAATAATGACAATAATTGGATAATCAAATTTTTGGAAAAATTCACCCCAGACTTTGTAGATAACATTCCAAACAAATCAGAGAACATAGCAACCTCTAACAATACTAACAATTTTATTATTCAATCATTTTCTATACAAGAGCTCAAATCAGCAATAACAACTCGCAGAGATACTGCCTTTGGCTTGGATGGAATCCCATACAAATTCTTTAAAAATTTAAACAATAGAAGTATGACTATTTTGTTAAATTTATTCAACTTTCTCTGGCATAATAACTGCATTCCAATAGAATGGAAAACAGACTGCTTAATACCTGTTTTAAAGCAAGATAAAGAGATGTATAATCCAGATTCTTACCGGCCAATTGCATTAACATCCTGCATGGGAAAAGTATTTGAACAGCTTATCAAACAGCGCATAGAATTTTTTGTAGAAAAACACCATATACTTCCATCTAACCAATTCGGCTTTAGAAGAGGCCGTTCGGCTCGTGAAAGCATAAGCCATTTGCAAATTGACATTCAACAAGCTATGCACAAAAATGAGTCTCTTGCGTGCATCTTTTTTGATGTTGTTGGAGCATTTAATAATGTAGATCATGAGATTCTCCACAGAGAGCTGATGTCCGTCGGGCTTCCTGGAAAAATTATTAATTGGATTTATAATTTCCTACATGGCAGAGTAGTATACACTAAATTCAACAACAATTTGTTTGGCCCTAGATACTCGTACAAGGGAACATGCCAAGGAACCATATTGAGTCCTTTAATATTCCTTCTTTACATTCACAGTATAAACAGTAGCTTAGGCCTAAATGTTTCCAACCTACAATATGCTGATGATTTGGTAATTTATAGCTCTGGTAATAATCAAAATCAAATAAAGCAACTTTTAAACAATGCATTAAAAAGACTTCATGCTTATTTCAGTTATTTAAATTTAGATATCAGTGCAAGTAAAAGCAAGGTGGTTTGTTTTGGAAAAAAACTAAACACTAATTTTCAATTGTATTATGATAATAACTGCATTCCCATAGTAACGGAAGTCAAATTTTTAGGAGTGACATTTACTAATAATTTGTCTTGGATTAAATATGTTGATTATCTAGTATGCAGGGCTAGTAAGGCCTTTAACATTTTGAAGACTCTGTGTAGAACCTACTGGGGAGCTGATCCCAAAATTCTGCTAACATTGTATAAATCTCTGGTACGAAGTCATTTTGAATATGGTTTTCTTTGCTTTGCATCCAATCAAAAATTAGTAGACAAAATAGAAAAGATACAAAACAATAACTTGCGCCTCATCACTGGGGCGTTTAGAACAACCCCTATTAATTCCATGGAAGTTGAATGCAATCTACCCCCACTTAGAGTAAGGTTTAAATTTATGAAATTTAGATTTATCTTGAAAATGTCTGCTATATCCAAACACCCTTTACTTGCTAAACTAAAGAGTATATGCTCTTCTACTTCAACCACACTTAATTCTAATTACTTAATTCAAGACTTTTCTGAAATCATTCAATTGATCGAATTGGGTAACCTGTATAAGAATGAGAATTGGCCTTGTTACCAAGGATCTTATGAAAGTAAATACCCAGAGATGGAAATCTTAATCAATAAAGATTTAACTGACAAGTACGAAGTCTTAGATGCTATTGCGAAGTGGCCTAACTATAAAAGCATTTATACAGATGGATCAAAAAACGATGACAGTGTCGGGGAAGCATTTTATGATTTCCATAAAAAAACTGGACATGGCAGAAAGCTAGATGGAAATGCAAGCATATTTACCGCTGAGGCTCTTGCTATTGTATCAGCCTTGCAATATATAGATCAGCAAAATACCGATCAATGGATTGTGGCCAGCGACAGCATGAGTGTCCTGACAGCCCTGCAGCACCACCGTCTGGATACTGTCACCAATTATGTTATCTACAAGATCAAGAGTTTATGGTACGATCTACATTTGGCAAACAAACACATCGTGTTTCTGTGGGTACCGGCACATAGAGGCGTGACTGGAAACGAAAATGCTGACTTTCTTGCAAGAGCAATAACAACAAATACCTCAACTGTCAAAGTCAGTAATGACACCCTTCCGTTTTAGAGATGTGTACCGGTTCTACAAAAACCGGTGAAAAACCGGATAACGTCACTACCGGATTTTTACCGGTGATTTTATTTTTAACCGGTATTTTTATACACGCGCGCGGAACACAAATTTATTTTGCCTCTGAAAATATCATGGACTTAGTATGGAAAATATTGTATGCGTGTACCCCAAGTAAATCAAGTAATCCGAACTATTCCGAACGCACCTTACTTTTTGTACATGCGCGCGGAACGCAACTTATAATGACGTCCGAAAATACTGTAAACGTGTAACCGAAAGCACCTTACTTCACATTATATATTTTTTTCTATGTTTGGGATGGGGAATCCCCATTGGGGATCTATTTTGTCATATCGGAATTGCACCCTACTTCACATTCTATAACAATTTCCATATAATGTCAAGAAATGTTCCTATAGGTTTTTCTCCGGTGAAGTACCGGTTTTTACTATAAAATCTCCGAAAATCTCCGGAGGCTAAAATTGCAACCGGTACACACCTCTATTCCGTTTACAGACATTGTTACAATATTGAAAGACAATATGAAAATTCATTGGCAGAAATGCTGGGACTACTCAACATCAGTTACTCAGAAAGGACAGTGGTATGCAGGAATAAATGGCACATCAATTAGCAAAACACCCTGGTTCACCAAAAGAAGATTTATAAATAGACGATTTTATTCGATCATTAACCGAATGAGACTTGGACACTGCCGATTGAATGCCCACCTTCACAGGATGAAGATGATAGATTCCCCTCTGTGCGATAGGTGTGGTATAGAAGATCAGACATTAGACCACATTATATTCAATTGCACGTCCTTCAGTATACAACGCCTATTGCTGCTGGACAAGCTACTAGACATCTTTACAAAGGCCGAGTGTATCCCGCGCTCCACCCAGCAGTTACTGCAATTTGAAGAAGCATACATTCCCTTATTTGAATATATTCACAATACTCTTGAGGATATTTGATCATGATCATTCGAAATCAAACCTGGATTTGAAAACCTGGACTGTAAAACCCTATAATGATATAGACACCACAAATGAGACACGTCAGATATAAAGATTGACTGAAAATCACATCAGATATTATTACAAATTGGACTGAAAAATTACCAAGATAGAAGACAACAGACTGGAAATGCTGATGGGCAGCGCAGCAGCACAGAGACCCATCAGTATTTGTAAACCTCTACATGAAGTCAAGATTTAAAGAAGAATTGGCTGTATGGTCTCACAACCTTTGCCTGTCCAATGAAGGGACGAAGGAATTAAAAAAAAAAAAACGGATGTCTCGCTCGCTCGACCGAAGTGAGCGAGTAAATCAAGTTTGTGAAACAAAAAAAAAACACTTATGTTAAGTTTTGACGTGACAACGTCTTATAAATTGGTTTGCCGGGTGACACTTCAAGAAACTGCGTTACGCTCCGCTCACGTTATGCGCTCACAATGAGAGCGAGTGAGAGGCACGCGTCCCTTCCACTCGGGCATGGTTAGCCCGCCTAAGAGCGAGAGAGACAGACATAAAAAGTGAAAGGCACGCGTCCCTTCCACTCGAGCACAGTTAGCCCGCCTATTTTACCACTCAAAGTCGTTGTCACGTAAAACTTTCGCCCGTATACCGACTTTACAGGCAACCAATTTTTTTTTTGATCTGTGGCTTCTATCGTGTGTTGCCACAATAATTTCGCCATCAATCAACAAAACCAAAACAAAAACCTAACCTCAAAATAAATTAGTTTGTTGCTAGTATTTTCTGTTATTATTACGCCATTTACGTTATTATAGCTTAGCCATGTGGGAACATTTGAATTCTACCGATTTCTGCATTCTATCTAAGCTCAAAGATACAATAGGAATATATGTTACGGATTTCGTTACAATTTGGAGAAATCATTACTCTTCTGGTAATTTTTTGTCATCTCTAAAGGTTTGACGTCGTTCTGATTTAATTAATTTGTGTCCGAGTTTACAGCAGTTTAGTTTTAGTATATTTTTGACTTATTCTAATTTACAGGAAAGCAACATGAGCCTCGAGATCGAAGAGTCCGAATTGGTATCAAAAGCTGTGGATATGTTAGCAAATGTCGATACAGTAAAAAAAGTTCAAATTTCATTTGATACAAATGATACTCTGACTTTGGAAATAACAAAATCTTATGGGTTCCCAGTAAAATTGAAGTTATGTCTTACAGAAGGTTCAAAAGAATTGGTAAGTGTTTTGCATTTGTTACAAGCTACAAGCCATTTCTGGAAATATATTGTAAGTGATAGTTCACCTGAATTGCAATTTTTAGGGTTCTGTTAGAGAAACAAGGAACCCTTATAGTTTCGTCAAATCTGTCTGTCTGTCCATCCGTATGTCACAGCAACATTATTCCAAAACTATTAAGACTACACAGTTGAAACTTGGTAAGTATGTATATATATTCTGTAAACCGCTTTACGATTTTTATACAAAAATTGAAAAAATAAAATATTTAGGGAGACCATACATGGAACTGACACCAAAAAAATATTTTTCCAACAAACCTGGGGTATGGGGTGTCTATAGATAGGTCTTTGCAAAAATGACAATGAGGTTCCTAAAACCAATTTTCCTCAAAGTCAATCGTTATATGTAGAGACAGACCCTTCCAAAGTGAAAAAATTGTGTCCCCCCTCCAACTTTTAAAGTAAGAGAGTGAAAAAAAAATGTGTTCTGTGTAAATCAATACAAACTTTCAACGAAAATTGGTTTGAACAAAATATAATAAGCAGTTTTTAAGATATATAACATTTATTAAAACCACAAAGATAACTTTGTCATTCATACCAATACTATGAAAAACAAAGTTACAACTCAAAAATCCAGTCTTATAAGATAAGTCGGAGGGAGAGCTAATGCACCCTGTTATTACTTTGAAATAATACCAACTGTCTCTTTAATTTTCCAAATGCCTTCTTTGTACAGTTCATACAGAGCCACCATCATCATTATTGATAACATCAAAAACTAAATAAAATTATTGATAAGTAAAATCTGTTCCATCAACATCAAAACCAAACAAAATAATTGATTGATCAAATCCGTTGCAGTTTTTTGAAAAAGTAACTTACCCGCTGCTCAAGACAACATACGATCTTAAATTAAGTCAAACTGAACTGTGCCAACTGTTGCTGAAGAAGGACAAAGAGATAAAAGAGTACAAAGATGAAGGAGGAAGAATAGCTCTCAGTAAGTTATGCCCAGTTTATTTTTTGTAGCCATGCATACATTCCCATATTGTTGAGACAAAATCAAGTCAATGAATATTGAATAGGCGTTTTTCCATACGCCCCCGGCCCGCCACCGGCACCGGCACTGGTTTAGTGAGTAAGTGAGGGACAGAGCTATAGTTCTATCCCTCTCTTACTCACTAAACCTGTGCCGGTGCCGGTGCCGGGCCGGCGATGGAAAAACGCCTAATGTGAGACAACTAGAGGTACATCCCGAGTCAGGTCTACAAAGATTACATCGCTCACGCACGTTGCGCACGTAACGTAACGTCATCACGACAACTCTGATGTGCCATTGGACGCTTTTATAGTTCCAATTTCCAACAAAAATGTCGGTAGGTATTTTAGGAAATTAATGCCCGATTTCACCTACAGTTAGGGGACACTTAGCTCCTTTTCTTAGCTGTCTAGCGACTGTTTCGGAGGCCGGCCTCTTTTTAGGGGGTCCCCTGCATAGCCTAGATGACTCTTAAACTTAGGTCAAAGCGAAACAACCTGTAGGTAGCCCCTGAATGGAAATAAAGTGTCCTCTAAAGATACGGATTGTTGGTGAAATCGGCCATAAGGGACAGAGCTTTACGTCGCGTCACACCTCGGACACTCCATAGAACGCTCGTAAAATAATCACCTATTACTACTACATAACCAAACGATGTTTGTATACGTGCAAATGTGTGCGTAAACTTTGCTAGGGCTGGTGGCGCGGCAAATGCAGCGATATTAAAGTATACGCGTCGTCACTCGTCCGGCGTTTAGCCCTGTCTATTGATCCCTTAACCAATCTTTTGATGCCAGGGGTGGGGTGCGGTATCTGAATCAGCGCGGGGAAGGGAGTGGCCGTTCTGTACGGAGTACTATTATCTCTTCTGTGGTCGCGTAGAGCTCTGTCCCTCTCTCTCCTACTATGCCTACCGATATATTGCTATTGCTGCCATATAATGTAGGTATGGGGAAATATTGCCGCCTATATTATATTCCCAACGATGGCAATATTGCGATTACAATATTACAAACGCACGCACGCACGCCTATCAGTTAATTAAATTGCTATATTTATATATTTTCGTCCCTGTGTTACCGACCAGGTGGCGTTTTATTTTCAATCGATAGTATCGAAAACACGTCGATAGTTACTAAAGTAAAACTATCGATAGTATCGACTTACTTGACGCAATACTATCGATAGTATCTAAGTTCGATACTATCGATACGCGCCGATAGTATCGATAATATCGACGCTGTTCAATACTGTTTTCGATATTTTCGATACCTAGTCCTATCGAACTATCGACCTGTTTTTCAAGGTCAACGATCGATGGTTTAACATCACTGATTGTTTGTCTTGTTATCATTTTGTCACGCTAAAACTGACTTGGAAAGTCGGAAGTCGGAACTCGGAACTAACTCATAGAACACTGAACACGCTGTGTCGGTTTTGGCGCGATTCGGAACGCTGGGTAATTCAGCGTCACGCGAAACGTCATAAGTGTGTTTGTTTATGGTCCGTCCGTGCTCCGTGTTTCGGACTTCGACTTCGGTTTTTGTTCGTGGAATAAGTGAGCAACGCTACTGGTTGAAAACTCGTCTGTGATTCACTCAACGACTCACCACCCCAGCTCAGCACTATGTAGGTATGTGTCAGTAACCTACGGTTACCAAGTTTACCAACCGGTTTAGTTTCATTCCAATAGGTAGCCCTGTGAGGAAAGGGTAATAGAATTAGTTCCGCGATTTCGGTTTCTAAAGTTTCTCGAAGATGTATGATCAGCAGCAGCAGCAGCAACGTACAAACCTGTTGATGGTGGCTGAGGTTGAAAAACGTCCAGTATTGTATAACTACCACCTTCCCGGCTACTCGAAGAAGCATGAAACGGAGAAGGCTTGGGAAGAAGTCGGAAATGTTGTAAACTTTACAGGTATGTTCAAATACACCTAAACAGAACACAGAAAATGCAAGTACAGATTACTTGCATTTTCTGTGTTCTGTTTTGTATGTTGCGCCACCTGAATCAACCTACTATTTTAGTGGGCTCTCTTTTCTTTTGACTTGTATTGTCTCGGTTTTTTAAATTTTATTTTCTTTTTTCAGCATCTGAATGCAAAGATAGATGGAAAAACTTAAGAGCAGTACTTGTCAGACACATGAAACCTCCCAAAAGTGGTTGTACAAAGGAGAAGAGAGCATATTATCTATTTGATGCAATGCAGTTCTGTGTTCCTTACGTCAAGGCTCTGAAGTCTGATAATCTGCAGCAGACGCCACAACAGAAAGAAGAAGAATCACTTGCCGACGAGGATGAATCAATATACCACTGGGATGATGACTACCAACCAAATTCACCATCGTACATCTCAACTCCAACACCTACAAAGGCAGCTGGTTTGCCACAGTCGGTGCCAACCACACATCATATACCAAAGAAAAAGCGAGCTAATATTGATGTGGACCAAGGTTTTATAGATAATTTGGACTGTAAAAACACTGCAACAGCAAAGATTGACACATTAGCTTCAGATGCCAGAACGGAATCATTAAAAATGTTCCTTCTCAGTATGCTTCCAGATCTGATGAAGATGGATGATCATGAAGTGCGACAGTTTAAGAGGAAAGCTTTGGATGCTGTGGATGACATCCTGTCAGCCAAACCTGCTGACCATCCGGCCATGTGCCCAACAACGAGTAATTCTTCATTTCCTAATGAGACGTCTCCCCCCTACTGACAGACATAAAACCAAATAAATTGTTGTCAAATAAGAATCAATTTAATGTTTTTTTTTTTGATAACTATAACTATATTGTTTCATACCTGATGACCGCTCCCATGGTAGTGTATGGCTTGCGAATCACAGGGGCTGTTTCTACAGTGTTTCTGTAGAATGCTAAAAGCATATAGCAGCAAAAAACAGTTGGTTTTGAATTCTGATACTACACATATTTCAGAGTACCCAAAACCTATTCTCCTAAATTGATGGATCATCATCATCACTCAAATAACGGCATTTCACTAATGTAATTTTATAGCTGATGAATCACTCTTTTGTTTGGAGGAACCACCAAGTCAGTAACTTGAGTTACCAACCAAATCAATTTATTTTCAGTAGCTCATCAGTTTATTTTTAGTCCATGTAGTCCCAATCCCATCAGTAAAGCCCACTATGTTGATAGTAAAATCTTTAATTGCAGGACACTTAAAAACGCCGCTCTTCAATGAAGTGGCACATCTGGAATCACACAGGAGTTACAAAGATAATTTCGGCTGTAAAGATGTTCCCCCAGATGTCTTGGACAAAAAACTGATTGAATGCACAACTACTGTGTGAGTATGCTTATGAATATGAATGATCTATTTTATAAATCTATTTATAGTCAAGTCAGGATGCAATTTTCTTTGTATAGATTTCTTGTATCAATACCACAAAGTATTAATCTGTGCACAAATAGAGAATAAGAGAGGTAAATACACAAGTATAGTGCAGGTTACACATGACATGTTTATGTTTAGCCATATTATGTGATGTTCAACTGAATGTAAGGACACTCAGTAAAAAGTTGCTGCCTCATACTACCGATTGATTCATTGTGCGCTTTCTTGACTTGACCTTTCTGAACTTACAGAAAAGTAGAACCATGCGAGACCACTGGCGACCACCATGGATGGACAGAACAAGGAGTAATCAGAAATATGTAAGTCTCCACGGGTATTATGTTACTTGGCGCCCAATTGACTAAACACAAGCAAATAAATGTAGAGCTCAGTGTCAGTTCGGGGCCGACCCGATCGTAAATTAAATTAATGAAAAAATTACCCATAAATTGCACACATATTAATATGAAAGTATATTTTTCCAGTAAGGCAGAGCCGCAGTGCAGTTCAACCAACACTGGCACGGAGTCAAATCAAAATGGTGACATTCCGACTCCGAGACAAGGCAATCTAGCAAGTGATATGTAAGTTTGAAAAAGCTGATAATATATATACAAAACGGATTACGAACAGAGGCACCATTGTCCCCACTATTAGCCAGTTGTTTAATACTTAATTTGGGTGACAGGGGGCTAGCCTAGCCTAGCTAGACTGAAGGAGCTACGATTTTATACGTCTGAGGAGGAGCGTGGTTCGACACGGTGTATCACTATCATCGATTTTGTATGGGAATCTGTCAATATACTGGGGCGGGGGGGGGGGGGTTTCAATTTTGTCTGTTTTCTCAACTTTGTGATTAAACCTTGTGACTTTTATCAATTTGAAGTTTTTGACAATGTGTTGGCGAATGTGAACACTGTTTCACGGATCAATATCACAGCAATCATTTTAATTTTTACACACTTGTTGAAATTCGTTTTAAAATGAATTTACACAAGTATATACAATTCAATGCTTTATTCTAAGATACTGATACATATTAAGACGTGTAACAGTGTTTTTCTACCGCGGCTTGAGTCAAACGGATAAACAGTTTACTCACAAAGTTGAGAAAATAGCCAAAATTTAAAATTCCCGCCCAGACCGTGAGCTCCCACCGGCGGGCGCGGCGGGCGCGGCGGGGGGACCGCACTTTAGCCACACCCCCCCTTGTCACTTCAGTTTGGGGCAGCGGGACGCTTTCATAGTAGTCCAGTTCAAAACCCGCAATGTCACCCCAAAATTTTCATTGGTTTTGGAATGAACTACCAAGGCGTAAGGTTGAAAATAAGGGGGAGTTCATAGCGGGTTTTGCAACTAGACTACTCCTTAGCCACCACGCAAGCCCCTCACTCTGGACTCTGGACGAGGCCTACTATGGCGTGAACTCGCGTTCTAGTCCAGTCTAGTCTAGCGTTTTCACGTCACACTTTTGTTTTTTAGTAAACAAGTACTCGACGTTCCTGATATCAAGCGAGAGCCTGCATCGTCCCAGATCGTGAAATCGGAACTGTCTTCTCAGCCCGGAGTGAGTCCCAGAAAGAAAAAGAAAGTGTTTAAGTTGTAAGTTAAGTATCTATATTGTTTAGTAGTTTATTTATTTAAGTAAATGGACAGGTTCTCTTTCGAGATCCTGTAAGAGGTTTGATCATTTTTGTATGGTGCCTGGAATACGTACTTTACTGGAGTAAGTACTTACTTGCATACCCTAAAATTTTTCACCGACATTTTAATGGTTTGATTGGGAATTTCAACTTTAGGTATCCTAGAAAGGTTCGATGTTCTTGGGTTGATTAGTTGCTCGTTCACACCACCCAGGGGGCTGTGGGACGCGAGCAGCTTTCCCCCTGTTATACTAACAACCGTGGAATGACATGCGAAACACTTTTTAATAAAACTTTATTCTACATAAAACTGTTATTTTAAATATTATATTTATGTATTGTAGAGTAAGGAATTGTGCTGGATTGACTATAGTTTCAGATCATGTGATTATTCGGAGTTATTCGTACTAAACGTACTGAGTATAGTTAAGAACTAAACCTGTTAAGGTTTATGCCGTTAATTGTTTAATGTATTATAAACTAATCTATTAGTCTGATAGCTCCATCAGACATCAAATTATTCGTTTTAGAAACATCCAAATCCAAACTTAAACCACATTATAAACACTAAAACCTATTTTAAACGTATCGATGTATTTTATACAAAATGATTAAGCTTAGCAAAATATTGATAGAATTATCCTAAACACATTGCAAAGGACATGGGGCAAACTAGTATGAAAGTGTCCCACCGCGGAAAGGTACGTACGAAACTTATTTAATGCATGGTTGTCTTCTAATTTCTGATTACAACGCTATATCGCAGCACGGTGACAATATAAACCAACCGTATACTATCGATTATACTGTAGGACTTGAACACATGCCGAAGTATAAGTTTGAACTTCTGAAGAGGTTTTTTTGTTTGATTTCCGTCCGCGCTGGGTCATTATACGCGCACATAAATTATTGTTATTCTTATTGTTATGTCAATGCCAATTTTCTTCAAAATTTTCTCAATAAATTCTTAACTGTCCAGCAGTATTGTTAGTTTTGGGTCCGGCCCCTTTCAGTATACACATACATAGCTCTACAAACAACTGCTCATTACATAAAGCGAAGACAATCAATTACTCTCATGAACTGAAACATTAGATTGACTGGGAAATTGTAAATGTATTGAGTATAATGATCTATTTATTTATCTATTTACCTAATTATAAAGTGTAAATTCGGTTGTATTCTATGAATAAGTAAAGACATTTGTGAGCAAATATAAAATCAGCATTAGTAAATGCACATTGAAAAGTACTTGTTTCTATTTAATTATCTAGTTATTAACTAAGTCCTGTTCCAAACTTTCTCAGTCCCTAAAGAGCTTATTACATTACGCTGTCGGCAGGGCACGATTTGTATAGACGTCACTCATAATGGAACGCCTAGAAAGAGACAGTGAGTCAGACAGGGCCCTGCCCACAGCGTAGTCTATTAGGCCCATAAGCCCTATTGAACAGATAAATCATACATTTTGTATGTAAAATGACAGATCAATGTGTCACACCGAGGTTATTCGAGACGAGCTTACAGTCTTTCGGCTGATGAGTGACGTTTACAGGGAGACGCCACTTAATGCAACGAACCTGTCATCAACACAGACCTTTCACTCCTCATAGGTCATCAAGTCATAGAAGAGATAATAGTACATCAAGTGTTAGTTCCACCTGCAGAATGCCTGATTTGTATGACAGATGTTGTCAGTCCAAAACTGCAATCGATTCATTCATAATATTATGAGAACCTATTATAGTAGTAACAGCATTATTTTATAGCGACGTTTATACACTGCGGTGTGGTAGGCAGGAGTTTGCAAGGTTGTACACCGTACACTTAGCTACTGATGAAGTTACACCTCTCGAATATCGTTCATTTAAGGAGAGCGTTCTTATGAAAACTTTGATTGGCAGGTTAACTTGCTTATGGTGCAGTCAGTATCTGATTATGAGCACGCAGTCAGAAATATTTACACAGCTAAAGTGTCAAAGTGATGTCAACATCCATATTAATTAACACATAGGAATCAGACAAAGTGATGTCAACATCCATATTAATTAACACATAGGAATCAGACATAAAGACACTTTGGCTGTGCAGATATATCTGATTGTAAGATCTATGAATTTTGTGTATTTATCTTTGCACCTTATCCGTATCAGATTATGACTGTGCATGCAACAGGTATTGCACTATAGTCTATTCGTGATAAGAATGCAGTGGAGTCATCACTGTCCGGCGGCCTAGCCACGCCCCGTAACCAATCAAATCGTTTCCAAGTGAGTGTGTGTAAACAGATTTAAATTTAAAACTCACTGCATTCTTATCACGAATAGACTGTAATCAAGCGGTACTCAATCTGCTCTAATACGTGATTTCAATCCATACTCATTGAATTTTACGATTCGTAAAAATATAAATCGTCCTTCAATTCAATTAGTATCTTCGAATTTAATTAAAAATAGTTTCATATCTGCTGCACATCTTCTGCTCAGCCTCCGCCCCTTATTGCCACCTTATGCCACATCTGGCCCCTTTTGTCACCTCTGCTCTGCCCCTTTATGCCGCCTCTGCCCCCTTTTGTCCCTCCGTGCCCCTCAGTCTAGCAGCTGCACTTGGAAACATCAGTCTCAGACTCCGAGGGTTTTATGACGCTGTCCCGTTCTTTCAGCTCGAAAGCATCCGCCTGAAATAAGTGCAAAAAGCTTTAGGATTGTTAGAGATAGCACGACTTATTAAATGTTTACTAGTAAACCCATCGAGTTTAGACTCATTAGATTCATTGTGATGAGACCTTTTAATTTCACCTGATGATGAGACCTGGTGATGAATCAGGAAGACTGGTTTTATGCGGGGTTTTTTTAATGCTAAAGTTATTGAAAAAAACAGAAAAATATATGATGTGTCTAGTAGTACGTAGATCGAAAAACCCCTCCACCTACCCGCACTGAGCCAGCGTGGTGGAGTATATTACTCGTATCCGGGTAAAGGCCTGTGCCCCTCAGGGGGGACGTTAATGGGCTGCATTTACTTATGTGTCTGTATAGTTTATAACAAACAGCGACACGACTGGGGCACAATTCTGCATGCTGATCGCGTGTCAATGGTTATAGCGGGAGCGCGAAATACCAGTTTGTTTATTGCCGTCGCTGCTCGCCTCGGCTCGGTCGAGGAGCCCAAACCGGAATTTTGAGCCCTCGCTATAGTTATCGCCATGCGATTCGCTTACAGAATCATGGCCCTGTTTCCGTACGTGACGATTGGCTCTTTAGAGAAGAGGCCTTTCTCCAGCGCAGCGGTGAGTCGATATAGGATGATGAGGATAACTTTATGTAAACTGACATTTTATTAGTGGCTCGTGTCACGTAAATTTAGGGACAGCGATGTCTAAATCATATTGGAATATTTATTTCTGCTTTCTCTGGAACATGTAATTTAGTCGTCAATTTTGTTTGATAGCACGAAGTAGGTAGTATAATAATGATTTAAGGGTTTTGTCTTTACTCTCCCCGAGCTGCCTGGGTGTCCATTATTGTTAACTCATTTTAATGGCCTTAGGTCCGAGCCGTCCGGGAGGTAGAAAGCGAATTAGCGAGGTGCTAGATTAAACTGACGTCCCATACGTTTTATATGGAGTCTCAAAATTGTCCAAGATTACTGCTAACTCCCGTTCCATCCGTCGGGCCTTAGTGTTCAGTTTAAAGGAGAGGAAGCCATTACTCAACAGTGACTAGGGTGTAGGAGGCTGGATAGATATTTAGTTAGGGGGCGTCCATTAATTACGTGAGGCGTTCAAAAGGGGGGGGGGGGGGTCGAGCCGAATCTCATCTTATCTCAATCTGGGGAGAGGGGGGTCTCGGCTAATATAATATTACGTATTTTTTTTCGCAAGAAACTGAGATTGAAAAAAATGGGTTAAATAAGTAAAACATGTTCCTCTACGGAAATATAACATTTTTTTTACAATTTTTTTAATTTTTTTAATTATTCATATTAAATTGTATAGCATTACAGACTAATCCTTATAAGGTACCATGTCCCGCTCAGAGCTCCGCGGCATAAGCGGCTCTTCCACGTGAAAGCCGCTCGCACCAATGCTGGTAAAAGGGCGCCAATAGGTCGACTCTGTGCAGACCACGACAAAAACTTTGCAGAGGTTGACTTGTTTGATTCGTCTGTCAGTCGGTTTAAGTACTCCATACGCAAGCTGTTGTTCACAGAACTCGAGGATAATAATCATTGACTGTGGTGCATTGAGTTATTATGTATACATATTTACTCAAAGCTGTGGTGTGGTAATTTATTGTACTTAATCCTTAATTGCACGTTTGTGCAATAGATGTAACCCAAATGTTTACAATGCACAAATTTTTTGGTTGATTCAACTTTTACTCTTTATTTTGGTTTTTAATTTTATTTATTTTTGTAAGTATGTATGTTCTTAGCGCATAAGTACTTTAGTTGTTGCTCATTCGGAGCTAATTTTTTCTACACCATTTAACCCATAAGTGGGATACCCAAAGGGATAAGTTAGATTTTAATTGACTGTATATTTGTCCTCTGTTTGTTTTTGTAACGTAACTTGTCCTGTTTGTAACCCCTAAATAAATAAATAAATAAATAAATAAATCCAATGCGCTAATATTTATCATGGTTTTTTGAGCACCTCGAAGTTGCCCGTCGTTATCGCGCCAACAATTTGTTTTTCTTATACTTTATTGCACAAAATAATACATTTTACAATGGAAAGTGGACAACCCATGACAAAGGCGAGCTTATCTCTATTAAGAGATTTCTTCCGGCAAACCTAAGATGGACAGGAAATAATTGAACAACAGGTAGACTCAAGTGCACAACATTAAATATGTCAAAACAATAAACTACTTAACAATACGTACATAAATACCAGACTTATAGATATAAATATGTTAAACAAATATACCTATTTCCTTTTTTTTACAATTAATCCAATGCCTTTACAATACAGACACACATTTTTCAAAATCTCACGTGAGATTGGGGAGATGGGGAGGGGGTTGAGTAAAATCCCACGTATCTCACCAGGGGGGGGGGGAGGGGGGTTGGGGTCAGAAAATCTCCGAAAACCCCTCGCGTAATTAATGGACGCCCCCTTAGATAGAGCTCCATCTAACATACCTTGGTCTCTCTGTATTCCCGTATTTGTCTGGCCAGCGTGAGGAATGAGTCTTCTATGTTTATGTTGCTCTTGCACGACACTTCGAAGAATGGCATGTCAAAGTCGTCCGCTATCTGAAATAATAATATCTACATTTTAAATAATCCCTTCTCAAGTTATAGCTTGTGACTTAAAACGATTATCTACTGTTTAAGCATGAGCACACAAGTGCAGAATTAGGATCTGGAATCAGAATATTGACTACACAACAATCTATTCTGAAAAGTGTAGTGTATGTAAGGCACACTTCTTATGAAATGAGATTGTTTGTTCTGTAGTCAGTATACAGGCGCCCAGGCAATAACGTCATGTTCCCCTGACTCATACACGTTTAGCCCTCTGATCGACACATCTAATCTATCTATTGTTCTCCATTGTTCGTTTGTTCGACCGGTGTGTTACTGAGAGTGAACCACGTATTTAGTTCAGTGCATGTAGACAAACGCTAAGGATAGCGAAACGAAACGATAACTTTTTATGTACTTAAGCATGTGATTTGACATTTGGAATCGCTACGTGACGTCACCTTAGCGAAGCTAAATGTCAAATCTCGCGTTTAACTTTGTCTAACTTTCATGATTCATTTTTTTAGGGGAGGAGTCTCGTTACTTATCCCAACACACAGGGGAAACCCTACTTTGGGGAGTATCGACTCTGACGTTATCTTGTGCTTAATATCAACACCTTTTCTCATAAACAGATGAAGTATCTTTAGTTAAGTTATTCTAACATGCAACTGTACATTTCTTATGGAATAAACATTTTATTTCATTTGTAAAGGGGCTGGTAGGGTTAGTTATGTGAGTATTGCCTATATGTCTGGTACCTTTTGTCCCCTCTCTTTGGGTACAGCTCGATGGTTCTCCTGCACATCGCATTTATTCCCCACCAGCACTTTGATGACATCCGGCGATGCGTACTGAAAGCAAAAGGTGTTGTTAATTGGTAACAGTTTAATTAAAAGGAGATATTTTTGTATTTGTATTTGTTTATTTATATGCCAAGATCGTAGCAAGTGGACGTCTTTAGTCCCTAGGGAATAAAAATATACATGTAGATATTGTTCAGGCACGGAACCATTAAAACTTCATCACCTGCATCTTTTTCCGCCGCCTAAATTTAGTGTCAACAGGCCCCAGGTCCATAGTCGAGATTACAGTTTTGATACCGGACATTTCCGTCGAAAACGATCTTGATTCATATTTATTTCGAACGAAAACGGGTCGAGACATCTCGAATTGGTCATAAGACGGGTCGTGAGAATAGCTTTTTTGTTTTTGATGGAGATGTTCGGTATCTCGAATCGATATTTCGACCATTTTGAGATGATCTCGCTGGCCTACTGATCCGGTTTTATGACAATCTATTTCTGGTTTTCCTCCCGATCGATATTGGCAATCTTTGTCGACCCATACGCTGGTCAACCATTCCCCCCTAAGTAGCTATAATTACTTAATCTCACCTCCTGAATATTCCTAAGCCAATACGACAAATGGTTGAAAGACTCCAGGTTGGTAATGTCATACATGAGTATGATGCCCATGGCCCCCCTGTAGTAGGCCGTGGTTAGCGTCCGGAACCTCTCCTGGCCGGCTGTGTCCCAGATCTGCAGTTTGATGGGCACTCCGTCCAGGTTTATTATCTTCTGCTTGAAGTCTATACCTGTTGGATGAGAAAATTCGTTTTTGGGTAAGGTTGACAGGTGACTAGTTTTCCAGTCTTCCCTGACAGGATGATGATCATGATGAAATGTTGAACGGAGCGGAAGATGTTGAAGAAGATTGTGGCTCTCTACATTCTATCAATGATTTTTTTTTCAGGTTAGGAAATTATACCTTTATACAAAAATCTATTTGGGTCTGGCCCCCGATTCTCGCGCTCTAGCGAAATCATCTCCCTAGTCGAGATATCGGTTTTGATACCGCCCAAATCCGTCGAAAACGATCTCGATTTATATTTATTTCGATCGAAAACTGTTCGAGATATCTCGGTTGGTCGTAAGGCTGGTCGTGAGAATAGCTTTTTCTTGTTTTTGATAGATATTTCGCCCATGGACATGACCTCGCTAGCGCGAGAATTGCCTCCCAGATCTTATTACGACAGGTCAGGATCTACTCAGGCAGGATCGTAATACTTTAATTCTTATAAAATAAAACCTGGAACTTGTTATATAAAGATGTTTCTGTTTTACGATCTGTCGTCCAACGCAGCTGCTAGAGATTTAGGGTTCCTTGGTGTTGGATCGTAATACCTACTAGGTCAGGTACTCGTAAAAAAGTCGCAAACCATAAACTTATACTCGATTTATGTTAAGAAGTCTGCGGGGTATGTTGTGGAGCGCATCTCGAAACATGATTATACTATACAGGGTGTTTGGTGCATCGTTTTCCAAATTAAAATGGCGGATAGAAGGGGTCATTTGCTATCTCCTAGGTCCAACTTGAATAAATAAAAAAGTTATTGAGAAAACCTGCTAGTTTTTACTGTTATTGGTTGTGTACTGTTGTACGGTTCTATTAAAAAAAAACTTGAAAGTTACATCTAGTTTTTAGCATTCTGTTAAGGATCATCTTCGATGTGCTATAAAAAAACACTAGACTAGGCTATGTTCTTGAAAGTTTTAAAAAAAGTTCGCTGGTCTGTCCTCTTTTTAATAATGTACAATAATGCCATAAAAACCATTACTAACTTCATTAATTTGCCAGCTTTGTTTATCGGGCGGGTGGGATGCATACAGCTGATATTCGATAATTATGTAAAAATTACACATGTTTTTTAGATAGAAATTATAAAAATTGTAATTGTGTTTGCAATTATTTTTTGATCACTTGCAATTGTTTTTAGAATTTCCTGTCTCTTCGAATGTACTCTCACCTGTCCTTATTTGACTATTTACATAGTGAAATCCTTAATTGGCCTAGTTATTTAATCTATATTCTTGTTTAACTTTTATGTACGGCTGTGGATTTTTGTTCAATCATGTATTATATAAAAGAACAAGTCCTGACTGATTCATCAACGCAGGGCCCAAACGGCTAAAGCTAGAAGGCTGAAATTTGGTGGTTAGCTTCCTTTTATGGTGTAGGCGTCATTTAAGAAGCGATTTTGCAATATTCGGACCCTAAGTGGGTCAAAAAGACCTCTAAAGTTTGTATGGGAAGTCTAAGGGCTCAATGAACGGGGCTGTGTGTTCTTAATTTGAACCGATTTTTTCGAATGTTTCTTTTTCTTGGAAATCAGCTGATGAACGACACACACGGATACAGTCTTCCAACGATCATGCACGTGTGAAGTTTACGGGGGGCGCCACCTACGCAATGAAACGAACCAATTTCTTCAGTCAAGTTCTATCCTCTTCATTTTGATCATCATTTTATCAAGCGACCAAGCGTTAATTCCACCTTTCACCGCGCGCCAAAACAAAAGAACGTTGGAAATCAAAAGGAAGCTTGCTTGAAAAATAAGTTTGACCATCATTGTTTCATTTTCCGTTCCTTGGTGTAAAGAGCATTGGTTCCTTGCATTGAACTACTATTACTAGCGCATAGTAAGTAATGGTAGCTCATTGGTTCCTTGGACTTTTTCGGTTAGCGACTGAATTTATATTTATTTATCGTGATTTGACTCTATTGTATGTAGCTAATAATAATATCGTAGCTTATAGCTTATTATATTAAGTGTAGTCAAGTTTACTCATGATAATAAATATTTTTAAGACATGCAACAATTTATATTTTCTGCATGCCTTCATCATCATCTTCCCAACAGCTCGCCACAAGTACGAGAAGGATATTGACGGCCTGTTAAACTATATGAAAGTGGCCGATATATCAGTTCTTCCGAGGCGGTGTGGAGAATTATGTCTTTTCCTATACATGAAAGGTTCCCAAGCGTCTTCCACCTCGCCGTACACCTCGAGAATAGTCAAAGGGTATATTTTAACCCCAATCACCCGTTATCTGATAGGCTAAATAACCCTACACAGACAACACTGTTAGGATTCTTTGATTTATGTAAAATTTACAGTTTTGCGAAGACATTGCTTTATTCAGAAATACCTGCCTATTTTGTATGGGTGAATAATAAGTTCCAGAAGAGAAAACGCGGGAGTGTAGTTGAAGGGTGGCCTACGGTGAAGAAAGATGCCACATTGGGCAGAGTTTATACTGTTCATCCGGATAACACCGAGTGCTACCACCTTCGCCTTTTATTACACGAAGTCCGTGGTCCTACTTCTTTTGATGATTTGAAAACAGTAAACAACTTTGTTCATCCGACTTTCCAGTCAGCGTGTCGTGCTTTAGGTCTGTTGGAAGACGACAAACACTGGGATTCCACATTAGTTGAAGCAGCTTTGTATGATTCTTCTTTTAAGTTGCGTGAACTTTTTTCAGTGATGTTAGTTTTTGTCATTTGTCAGAACCCTTCAGTCTTTGGGAAAAACATAAAAATAGCTTCGTTGAAGACATAATCATGCAGATGCAAAGAGAATTAGCGTCCAACACGTCTTAGATCTAGCATATAACAAGGGTCTTATAATGATTGAGGACTTAGTGATAGCTTTGGGGGGCAACAAATTATCGCAGTACGGTTTGCCTGATTCGGATAGGTCTGGAGGGGATATAGGCAATAGAGAATATTTAAGAGAAACCAGCTATGACATAAATACTTTGAATCAGGTAGTCAGTGAAAATGAATCTACTTTAACAATCGAGCAATCAAATATATATAAACAGCTTATTACAAGTATCGACAATAATTATGGAAACCTATATTTCTTAGACGCCCCTGGAGGAACAGGAAAAACCTTCCTTATTCATATTCATATTCATATTTGTTAACCTTCCTTATCAATTTAATTTTAGCTAAAGTTCGGAGTAGACGAGGTATCGCACTTGCAACTGCATCTTCAGGCATTGCAGCGACTCTGTTGCATGGGGGCAAGACTGCACATGCTGCTTTTAAATTGCCATTAAATTTATTAAACACCGAGACACCAACGTGCAATATTCCCAAACAAAGCAACATAGCCCAGGTTCTCCGCGATTGTAAACTAATTGTTTGGGATGAGAGCACGATGGCACACAAAAGAGGATTTGAGGCGCTTAGCCGAACACTCAGAGACATCAGAGATAACGATGGCATTATGGGAGGAGTCACCGTTCTTCTGGCTGGTGATTTCCGTCAAACTTTGCCAGTCGTGCCAAGAGGAACGCGTGCAGATGAGGTAAAGGCCTGCATTAAATCCTCATACTTATGGCCACTTACCAAAAAACTGTCCCTTTGTAAAAATATGCGAGTTTACATTAACGGCGATAGGTCAGCTCGCCAATTTTCATGGCTGCCAGTGATGTTTTAATTAAATACTCTTTGGTGCGTTGAAATGATGTTTTGCAGTCTGCATGACATTGACATAATGAGTGAGTGAACCTCATTGTACGGAAATTGTAGATGGGTGTCTCACGTTTTCCAGTAGGTTGTAGACAGTGCTGCTTACGGCGGCGTTTAGTAGGTACTAAAGGCCCTAAAAGCGCGGCAAGCTTTGAATCAATTCAAATGTTATTTTTCAACTAGCTTCAAAGTTATTCTGACATAAGACTAGTGGCTCTGTGAGCTGTAGACCTCGCGAGTATGTCGGTGGGAAAGCTGAACTGCTAACACACAATAATTTTCTTTCAATAACACATACAAACTTATGAATGTACCTGGTTACGTACATACAGTATGAAAGTAGCCGCACCAATAACTTTGTAAACTACATTTTGCGATTTGAAATACAATCTATTGACTTTTCACTAAAATAATATGGTCTGTGTCACTCTCACGATCTCCACAAATCTAACGACACCTAATTTGTTAAAATCCGTCAAGCCAATTGGGCAATAACGGTTTTTTTTTACATTTTCAAACCCCATAACTCCGCCATTTTGAAAAAATCTAAAAACTGGCTCGAGTAAAAAAATATATTTATTTTTCCAACCTGCTCACAAAATTTCACGAGAATCGGTTCATAAATGCGACCTGTAGAGGAGAACAACCGGACAAACATACGAAAGCATTTTTGCCCAAACCTGAAACGGAGACGCTTCGCTCGCTTCGCTCGCTCATGATAATTTGAACAAAACTTTTTGGGTATTTCATGAAAAATACAGTTACAGTTCACACATATACAGGGTGGAACAAACGAATGGGCCCTGGAGGGAAAGTACCTTAAAATCTCAAGATATCCGTCCGTCCGTCCGTCTGTCTGTCACTAGGCCGTATCTCATGAACCGTGGTAGCTAGACAGTTGATATTTTCAGAGATGACGTATTTCTGTTCCCGCTATAACAACAATTACTAAAAACAAAATAAATTTAATATAAAGGGGCCCCCATACATAATGGTACGGAACCCTTCGTGCGCGAGTCTGACTCGCACTTGGCCGGTTTTTTTTTTTTACCTTAAACGATGTATTCCAGGAGATCTAAAGGAATATTGGTATGGTTCTTATGTATCAAGATCGGTAAACAATATACTTAAAAAAACTGCCGCAGCGACTGACGGGCCGCATTGCAGTATGAGCTATTTTATGATTTATTTTAATAGTTTTGTCCAAATTTCAACCACCACAAATCCAGTTGCTAATTTAACCGATACCATGAGCCTCAATCGCAATGTTTGAAACCAACCAACAAATAATAATATTTTTTCACCAGTGTTGGTTGAAAGATTGAATTCTGTCCCTACTCACGAGGAAAACAAAGTGCCTGTTTGCTTTGTAGCAACGAAGATGGTTGAATAGCAGATGATGAATTTAGATTCAACCTTATTGGAACGAAACTTTTTGGTGTGTGTATTTCCGACGCCCCGCCAAAAAGTGTCATGTGTTCGGAGGTCCGAGTTATTCCAGGAGATCTAAAAGGACTATTGAAATGATTCTTGTGTCAAAAAATCGGTAATCAATACTTTATTTAATTTTGATAAGTGTATTAGAAATTGTCATTTGGTTTTTGAAATATTAGTAAAATAAGCTGCCAAGTGCGAGTTGGACTCGCGTTGAGAGGGTTTCGTACAGCAATAATAGGACTAACAGCAACAATACCCTAAAAGTACCCTAATATAAAAAATACAAACTTTGCACCCCAGATTTAGGGGGTTAGGGCGTTGTGGATTTTGGAGATTTTATGGGATATGGGTGCCAACATGTGCTTGCATACCAAATTTCAGATTTTTAGGACTTCGGCAAGTACCCTAGAGGATTTTATGACATGCGATCGGTCACATTATTGAGCAAAACTTTTTCAAAATAAGTCTTAAAAATATTATAATTAAAAAACATTTAAGATCCTTACACTACGCGCTTTCATTTAATTTGTCACACGCCATATTTTGAATTCTTTTAATTTTATTTTTCTCAATTGGCCCTCCAAAATTGGCCCCCATATTCCATATTTATATATTTAGATTGAACTTCTTTCTTTGGGTCACAAATATTGATATGTGTACCAATTTTCAATTTCATCGGTCCAATATATTCTGAGTAAATTGCCTGTGACGGACGGTAAGACAGACGCACGAGTGATTCTCCTTCTGAGATACAAAACCCTCAAAACACACAGTTTCGCACTTTTCTGCCGCAGCAACGGACGTCACAGCTGTTGAAGCGTGAGCTATTATGGACTTTATTTTAACATAATTGTGTTATTGACAACTTTGTTTGTAAACAATGAAGAAGACGAAATGAGACAAAAATGTGTGACTACGCAGACGAAGTCGCGGGTATAAGCTAGTAAATAAATAAATAAATAAATCACGAAATCAAATCAACCTGTACCTATGTATACCCTAGACATCAAGGGTGTACAGAAAAGGTAGATAAAATTCTTTCAACTGTATTGTAATTGTAGCGAATAAAGAATCATGTTGGGTTCCATCGAAATAGGTCGACTGTACATACGCCCTACTATGACGCATTAAATAAGCATGTGATGGTACAACCTGTAAATAGTGGTTGTTTTGTTTCCCAGCATATTGGGTTCGCCCACATTTTGTGTATGCCTGTGAGTCATGGGCTAGGGTAGAAATAGTCACGGTAGATAGAATAGATCTCAAAAATTTGCATGCTACAATTTAATAGCTGACTAAGGAGTTCTATTTGTATGATATTTAAGAGCCTTTTTACCCAACTTTGCAAATAAATTTCTTATTTATGCAAGAATGATAGGTTACCTACCTACCTAACTTATGGTTTCTCGAAATGAAAAATATATCGAAACAAATGAATAAATATTAATATTAATTTATATGCGAAACATGCTAAAGAAAAAGGAGAGTCGCTTCGTATAGGTTTGCTATGTCGGTATCTGTAGGCGTTAGTGTATTGATAGTATAAAATATAAGTACAAAAAACTATTGAATTCCAATAATTTCCAACGCGTGTATGCAACTGGCTGATTTGATTACAAGCCTCTGATAAAACTTGTTTACAATCCGCGAAACAAATGACTACCGCAGTCTAGCTACCGACGACGTGACTGTCACCGCAAGAGAATAGGTAACTTTCGACTGTCTATTGTTCTCTTCGTTTACTCCAGCAATAAAAGATAATTCAGTAATAAGAGTGTCAAAGAAACCACGTCAGAGAATCATCATCACATCACACACAAAGGCTCGTAAAGTAAACACTCACCTATCGTAGATATGTAAATATCGTAGTATCGCTCATCGCAGTACCTATGCACTATGCACGTTTTGCCGACGTTCGAATCGCCTAACACTAGAAGCTTATACGTAGCTGAGAAGTCGAGAGCCATTTTTTGTTTACTACAGATCTCGAGTCGGTCAAAACATGGGGTGAGCTGTCAAATTGGGGAAAAATCGATGTGTACGTGTGCGCATGCGTGAGCTACCCCGACTCGCAACAAGTCACCCGACACCACCGAACAGCTGTGTGAGTGCCTCGGGATTTTCATTGAGTAAACGACAAAACGTTAACATTTACATACAGGCACATACATTGCTTCGGGCCCCACTAGGTGTCGTGGGTGTGTCGTGGGAAGCAGAAACAGGCGACGACGTGACGTGCCACACATACAAACATCGATGACCTAGGGAACCCTTAGGCTCGCTATCCTGGCCGCCAAAGAAAAATTAAGGGAAGTTAAGATTTCATCCCTTACAATAGTAAGGGACGTCTTGGTACCTGGCAGTGTATGGAGGGTGTATTGACCCGAGCCTAAATGTCTGTACATAAAGGACCCTCGATATCTACCATGAGTTATCCTACTGATAATGTTCCCAACGCGTCACTTGACCGTCATTGCCTACCGGAATTAGGCCCCAGGAAACGGGCACTCTATCCTATTACAAATACTTACCAGTATTTCTCTGCTAAAATAAAAACCAGTGAGTCTCCACGCCACTATGATACAGAGATATTTCTATTGTTTGTGGTAATATTCGATTCTGCATATTCTGCAACAGTCCAAACAGGGAGCACTTATCCAGTGGAGAGCGCATAGATACATTTTCCTTTGAAACACAACTCACCAATTTACGGGCGGCGGGGGACGAGGTAAGAGAGCTGTGTGATTGGTCAGCGCGCTGCGAAATTGTCTGGCGGCCCGTAAAGGTTGCGTATGCGAACGTGTGTTGAATACAACAAACGTTTGGCGAGCCGCATTACCCCGCAGGCGCAGTCAATTGGATATATAGTCTCTGAGTCCAAACCTTCCGGGTATGCCTGATTAGAAGGATTATCGAACATACTGTTCTACTTTTCGACCTTATTTCCCCGAAATAAGAGTCAAAAGAGGACGTGGTGTGTGGTGGTTCAACTCTACCTTGGATACTAGTAGGCGTGTCTCTTATAGAAGGAAAGGTGTTGTATACTTATCGTAATATTATTATTATCTATCACAAGGTCTGGATCCGGTCATCTCACAGGCTCAATAAAATGTAAGTAGGTACCAATATTTAATGGTAGATTGTCGAATGATTTTAGAAGAAATATGTCTTTTAGAAAAGAGTAAAAGAGAGACGAAATGAAGTGTTGCGGTGCAACTGTACCTCTGCCACCTCGTATGGGAAAAGGCGTGACGGAAATGAACATGAATGTTGGTTAAATGCAAAATCAGATTAATCTTCGAATAAGCAAAGCAGTAATAGTTACTCTCGAGTTCGAACTTACTCCAGTTTGGTCGTCCGCCCTAAGGGAGCTAAGGGATAACTTTATTTTTATCGCCTAAAGTTCTCTTTAACGCTAGCTCTGAGACTTTCTTCAGCAAATCATTAACAGAATCAAAGCAAGGAATCGGAGGCATTGAGAGCTCCATTTATTTAAGTTTAACTCCTCGATACCCCATATCAGTTCAGCTCATCTCGACTGGCCGCGTTGTGTTGTGTCTGCGTATGTAAATGCGCACCCCGAGGCTGCTAACAGATGCCTGATAAGCTTTTGTTGTGCTTTTACGAGGAGCTTTTTTTGCAGTTTTCACCAGCTTTGCCGAGGATGTAAATGTTATGAGGGATTTATGCAATGCAACATTGTACGGTTCATAAATCTCTATTTGGTTGTAAGATTATGGAAAAAATGTATTGCCTTACGAATTGGTATAATAAAATCGAGTAGTCTCTTGAAACATGAATAGCAATGGTCTAACTATCCTATCGAATACTCCTGAGGGCATGCAGGAATAGCAATGGTCTATCTATCCTATCGAATACTCCTGAGGGCGTGCAGGAATAGCAATGGTCTATTTATCCTATCGAATACTCCTGATGAGGGCATGCAGGAATAGCAATGGTCTATTTATCCTATCGAATACTCCTGAGGGCATGCAGGAATAGCAATGGTCTATCTATCCTATCGAATACTCCTGAGGGCATGCAGGAATAGCAATGGTCTATCTATCCTATCGAATACTCCTGAGGGCATGCAGGAATAGCAATGGTCTATCTATCCTATCGAATACTCCTGAGGGCATGCAGGAATAGGTGTAACACTCAGTATGTTTATTTTTAACATACAAATAGCGTCACACATTTTCCCATACGAAGTGGCACAACTGTGCCCACTTTTAACCAGTGTTTGTTTATTTTTGTTTTACAAAAAAGTGAATACATTTTTCCACTAATATGACAGTAGATTAGCAAAAGACCTCCCATTCAAAATTAACAACAATAACAATAACTACCAGAGGTGATACAAACCCCACTGAATCGGGTTCCGTACTTGAATCTTATCTCAGGCTCGTATCAATAAACCGCTCTCAGCTCTGAGAGCTATTCCAAGCACGAGAAAATTACATAATTATGTGTAGAGGTCGTCTAAGCTGAAATGACGCGCCCCACTCCTTGGTTTTGTATGACAAGTAAATACGAAACCAAGGAGTGGGGCGCGTCATTTCAGCTTAGACGAGCTCTACTTATACGTCCAGCGTCCACAAAAGATCACGAAATTTTGTTCTCTTTTTAGGGTTCCGATCCTTAAAAGGAAAAAAAAAAGGAGTATAGGATCACGTTGTTGTCCGTCTGTCTGTCCGTCCGTCCGTGTGTCAAGACCTTTATATCAAGAACGAATGGACGTATCAAGCTCATATCAATTATTAAGGTCTGTGATCGCATAACACTGTGAAAAAATCAATCTTCCAGGTCAACGCAATCGAACGCTATGCTGTAAATTTGTTGGATTTTCATAGTAATCGCAATGGTCCCAAAACCTATAGGGTATTTCCCGAAGGCTCACAATCATGAAAGAACAATGACCAAAATTGTATGAACCTTGGGCCCACCGGTGTAGCAACTAGTGACTCGTATAATTTGCAAGGTATTTTGATATACATAATTTTATTGTATGGCGGTAACTACATAACTTATGGGATAAAAAAGTTATGATCAAATGAAATTTCCATACAAGTCTATGTAAATCGCAAACGGTCGTATGGGTTAAGCAACATCTATCGGAGACGGTAGCTTGATGGGTGACCGTTTCTACGGCTCATTTGTTTCAGGCTCTTGCATCTGCCAGACTGGATACAGGATAATAGTAGGTGAAGAGCCACCCATCACCCGATAGGAAGCGTGTCTGCTTGCGCGGTTGGTATTATTATATGCCTTGTATGCACTGTTGATTACATTCATTTGATATATCTTTTTTCTCACATAAGATACGAAGTCACCGCGATACAATAAAATTATGCATTTCGAAAGACCTTTCAAATATAGGTCACTAGTTGCTACTCAGTGGGCCCAAATTGGGCATCGTTCTTTGGCATAATGCAAGGTCTTATAGCACAAGAGGGAAAAATCTGAAAACTGCAAATATCTGTCTTTGTAAAAAAAAACTATTTGGTTCACATGGATGACATCATACTGTTTTTTTTTTATGTAGAAACCTATAATTACACCAGTTACGAGGTAACAATCTCCAAGTGTGATCGGAACCATTTGTCCGCGAGTCCTGCTCGCACTTGACCGTTTATTTTATAAGTTTTGAATTTTATCTCGATGTTGGTAGGTTGAAAATCGCGGGCCGTGGAATTGGTTGACATGGCGGAATCCTCATTGTGCCATAGCCGAGATCGCTCTCAGAGCTGAGAGTGGTTTGTGAATACGGGTCTTAGATCCTACATTATATTCAATGATTACATTATCATACGGCGCTTGACACTAATGCTGCTGCCACCTGGCAGATATGTATTCTGCTACGTTATTGGATTATTTCGTTATCATTATCACAGTGTCTATTAATGATATTATTATATCTCAGAAATTATCATTTTAATGGAATATATTGGCAGGTAAAACAATACTGATATACTTAGGTTCCCTGTTGTCTACAGTCAAAGCAATTCCGTGGAGGGCGCTACGATAGAAAACTAAAGCGCGCGGTCGGTCAATAAAACTATCGGTGCCCCTAACAATGGTTAGTTACTTTTTCGGTCGCACGAACTCTCTACTTTTTTAGTCGATCGTGGGCAGGTGGCGCCACTGAGACCGGGTCTTGGAAAGCATTGGACACGGTTTTACACGCCTATAACACGCCTCAATGGCCGATTTGCATAATATTATGGCCCTATAACATATTTCACTTTACATTTGACTACATTATTTAGGGTATATTTCACTTGACACAAAAATGAGTGAAGTTAATCCGCAGACGGGTTTAGATTTTCGATGTTTCATGGGGTTTTCAGTAGTAATATCGCCTACGATATGATCGCCCATGATTTTATTGATAAAATGCTTATGCTGCTTACCACATGTAAAGGCCCCGTCCCCGTCCACATTCTAATCTATGGCCCCGTCAGGAGACCGTCTAATATTTGTAAACAAACTCCATAGTAAAAATATAACCCGACCAAGTGACATTGCTCGTTAGTTTCATATTAGACGTATGTTACTATGAGTTCATTGAATTTGACAACAATTTCTACGGTCTCCTGACGGGGCCTTTAGTCATTCAAGATGAATGGCTCAAAAAGGTACTTAACTTAGCTGCCTTACGACCTCTGCGGCGGCGTTGCCGGTCGAGGCTTTGCCTCCCTGCGACAGTTGCCTGGTTCGAATCTCGGCTAGGAAGAAGAAAAAACAGGTGTCTTGGATGTAAACATGTTTAGTCACTGTTTCTGTTCGCACGACACAGGGTATTGTACCCAGAAGCAATGTCTTACGTTTTTGTCTATCTATGATAGATAACTATTATTTATCTTATCCGGCCAGGGAGCACTTATCCAGTGGAGAGAGCATAGATACATTTTCCTTTGAAACACAACTCACCAATTTACGGGCGGGGCGGGGGACTAGGTAAGAGAGCTTTGATTGGTCAGCCGCTGCGAAACTGTCGTGCGGCCCGTCATCGTACATAGGTTGCGTACGTTGAATACAACTAACGTTTGGCGAGCCGCATTCCCCTGCAGGCGCCGTCAATTGGATATACAGGGTGTATTTGTTGAATTCCCATAACTTAAGGGTTACATTCTTCAGTCTCAATAAAAAAACATTGTCGAAGAAACATCTGTTCTAAAATGCATAGAAACGGAGAAATGTTTTTTTTTTGTAATCTGTTGTACTTCTTTTTCTGCATTGCAACGAGCCCTTATTTTACAACGATGCCACATCGATCTCATTCATTGATTCTGCGTGCGCTCATCAACTTTCACGATGCATACTTCTTTCTAATTCAATTTCAAAACCATTGCGCACTTGGTGCAAGTTACATTAATTTCAATCCATACTGAGCAGGCGATGTAGTCAATAATTACTGCACGCACACATCGAAACCAAACCAATCCAGCCATAGCTCAAAAGGACAGTCGGATATCTCATTCACTCCTACGCTACCTAACAGTCTCATCCATCTCTCTTCCGCATTTCTTAGTCGAGGGAATGCGATGTAATACAAATGCGTTTGTATAGCGCAGGTACAGTCGATTGATTGTATTATTTTCATGGACTACCGATTATTAGGGTTTAATCCCCAAAGAGTGAAAAGGAGTCTGAAAAGCGGAGTCTTAGTAATAGGGTCCATTACTAAGACTCCGCTGTCTGTCTGTCTGTCAGCAGGCTGTATCTCATGAACTGTTAGTTAGACAGTTGAAATTTTCAGAAATGATGTATTTCTGTTGCCGCTATATCAAAGAATACTAAAAATAGACAAACATACCAATAAAGGGGGGCTCTAATGCGAAAACATGTTTTTTTTAAACAATTTTTGCTTTAATATTGATATGTAATTTCAATAGGTCGACAAGGTACTTACCTTGTACACCTTACAAGTTGTTTTGCCAAGCCAAGTAATGTTTTGGAACCCTTCGTGCTTGGCCTCGTACTTGGCTGATTTTTATTTCCACTATTAGCTAATAGGTATTTGAAAATATGAATGTAGACTTTTCAATCGTCAGATAAGGACTAACGAGAGAATAACGAAAAAGCCTTTAGTTCTTTACTGTTTATTTACACAAACTTGACTTCTGCCACAGATTACTTGTTAGTTGTACCTTGTTGTTTAATTACGAGTAACAAATCTAAAGAACATCAAAATTTGAATAAAGCATTAACAAGTATTTCGTATCCCGCTCAACTGTACCCGCAGGAGCGCAACCTATGAACAAACAAGCAAACCGACCGACCCGGGTTAAGGGCGGGAAGCGATTTTATGGTTTTCATATTAAGAACTATTTTTCAACGGCGATTTTTCGTCCGTTTTTGTTCGGGTGTGAGTTGAAACTACTTAGCTTGTGTTGTGTGTGTGTAGTTTCTATTGCTTCCGTCCGACCGAGCCGCATAAACACACACACACACACACACAAGTAAGACTAAAGCGTAAACACACAGACACACACCCTAGTAAGGCAAAAGCGTAAACACACACAAGTAAGACAAAGGTAGACATGCGAGTCAGCGCAGTAGCAAGAGAGACACATGATCTTTTATTAAAAGCGCGGGAATTTCATTTTCATTGATTAGCGAGTTCCGACATTGCGACGTTGCCGGACTTTAGTGTAAAGACTTGTTATAGCGAGTATTGAAAAAATATTGAATTATTTTGTATGAAAAATGCAAAAAGTTAAAAAATCGAGTAATTAAAAAACAAGTTTTTACATTCGATTTCTAAAGGTGGTCTTATCAATACCCTAAAGTTATGGGAATTCAACAAAAACACCCTGTATAGTCTCTGTATCCGGCTTACCCCGATATTACTTAATTATTACTGTTTGCTATTGTCCGACACACAGAGACAGACACACCCTCTCGTGCTCACACACACTAAGGTGCATGTACATAAGAATGTTAAAGTTCTAAAACTCATTAAAAAGAAGAAATCTTTTCGAAGGCGCCTGTAAACTGAGGGTTATGGCTTTACTGCGATACCGAGAAGGGTCGACAAAAATAGCACGTCATAACTCTACACCTCCATCCAGCCAGACAGACTATCGAGCAGCGTCGGATGAGTTCATCAAACAATTTTGTCTACTTGTTACACATTTGTGCCTCTGCCACCCAGTATAAGGAAAGGTGTAACACTATAAGTTATGTTATTTTATTATTATTTTTGACTTGGTAGCTTGGTAGGTGCCTAACTACACTACTTCTTGGAACTACTTTAAAATTTTGGATGTTTTGGACCCCAAGTTTTAGATGTTTCATGTCTGTGATGTCGCTGCTTCTGGTTACCACGACACAGGGTATAGTGTGGGCCCAGAAGTAATGTATGTGCCTGTATGTAAATGTTTATGTGTTTACTTTGGAAACTTCCTGAGATCGTGGTGAGATCCACATTCACAGCAAAGCAAATGGGGTACTGAATAACTGGCTAAAAGTGGGCACGATTGGGCCAGTGCCCCCGAAGGGAAAAGGCCCACAGTAATGTATGTACTTTGCAATCAAAGCTTCGCCAATCTACATTCTAATTTAGTAAACACCTGGCTAAGCTAAGCTAATTGTCTTTCGTACAAAGTTCCGTTCTCATATTTCGACCCGACGACGAGAGTGTGACAGTGAACACTCGCACGACAAGCCCAATGAAAGAGTTGTATTCTAAACTTTTAGAACCTACAAAATAACGCAATGGCCGTAAAACTCTGCCAGCGAAATAAAGATGGTGAATAAAACGTGGTACTCAACTACTAACAAATTAGTTATTAGCCCGATGTGTCAGTGTTAACTTATGTATGCAATTTCGCAATATTTTAAGCATGGAGGATGGTAGTAAAAATATTGGCGAGCTATCGTAAAACAGCGCACGTCTCGGCTACTATCTTTTATTTCTTTTGCAGAATTAACATGACACCATTTGCTGACTCGAGTCTAGAATGGCCTCTGGGGCTTAGTGGACGAGGTTTTGCTTCGGTCAGAATCCCGAGGAGGAATAGAGAAAAATTCTGGTGTGACGTCGCTTTTCTAGTTCCCACACAGGGTAGCCTCGTATGGGGTCAAGAGCAATGTATTATCACCGTATGTATAAGTCGCAGTTGGTCGGTTAAATCAGACACTTAACTAACACCCTAGACCGTTAATTAAAGAACGACATTTAACCAAGTCACTAGCATTTTGATTCAAATAAAGCATCGTCGAAAACGTTTAACGATCTGTCTTAGCAAAAGCCAGCGTGTTGGTTAAAACAAGATAGCGTCACGACAACAGCTGATTACTTTCAGTCTCTCTTTTTGGCAAACGTAGTGCAGCGTTGGTTTGTTGCGTTCAGTGGTTTTTGTTTCAAATTTGGTCTTTGGTGCAATTGCAAACATGTTGTCGACTCTGCCATGATTATTTCACGATTAGTAGTCTCACAAAACCGAATTGGTTGCATTAGGTCACTTTGTGTGCCAATACTAAAGATAGGTTGAGTTAGGTCACAATTTTATGAACCACCCGGAGCCGAGCGAAGCAGAGTGGAGCGAGGCGACCCCATGCAGTTTCACAAAACCGATTTTTTTTGCTTATTATTACCCCCTACCAAAGTTAAAATGTGTTTTGTTGCCTAGGAACGTTTAGACAACTCGTTAAACGTTTCGTTCACTCACTTGTCTGACGGAACTTTAGCGACTTGGTTAAATGTCGATCTTTAATTAACGGTCTAGGGTGTTAGTTAAGTGTCTGATTTAACCAACTAACTGCGACATATACAATACATGTTTATAGTATTTTAGACATAAGTGAAGACGGACGTTCTAACGGGGTGAAAAACATCGTGAGGAAACTTTCATTCTGCGACGATGGGCTAGCTACCTCCCTGTCATGCAAAATGGAGTATTGAATTGGCTAAAACTGGTCACAGCTGTCTCCGCTACCCCGTATAGCAAAAGGGGTGACGCTATGTTATGTTATAGACTTTGCGTAGTCTTCAAGTCAGGGGTCAAAGTTGCTTTGCGAAAAACGCCCCATCATCATACGCGTCTCATTTCCGCGCTGCAATCTCTATTGGTATCTATTGAATGCCTCAAAGACTGTCGGGCTCTGAGCATTCATTTGACTTCCCATTCAAAAGACGCAAAGCTCTTTTGATAGCCATTTGAGAGCCAACGTGATACATTAAGTTACTCAGATAGTAACAAGATTATCATCATCCTAACGTATGGTTAGCGGACATAAGAAAATTTATTAACTTAGCCATAGTTCAATGGGATCATTTGATGGTTGGAAGCTGATACGTACCTTATGAATATTGGACTCCAGACCTTCAGACAAAACGATGAAATTATTATTGTAAACGTGTAAATAGTATCGTATGCATTAATTTCCATTGTCTTCGCAAGCGCCCTCCAAGTTGGGACGCCCTGCGCGGTGCCTACTGTGTGTGACAGGCCACGTTCCTCCAAGACTGTGACCCATTTGATAAAGCATTACTATTTTACAAGCTAAACTAGTATCTTTAACATTGGTATAAAACCACAGGGCTATTTTCTTACTGGCGTCAGTCAAGAATTTGGACTTCTGTAACCTCGTTCTTAATTTTGCCAGGCGAGTGTTTTGAGAACCTGGATATTAATGTCCTGTGACCCCCTTAAAGAAGATACACAAGATAATGTCCTGTGAACACTTTTTTGCTCGTTCGTACTGCCAGTTGCCACTACATCACTAACCAGCCCCCCTAGACAAAGTTAAACGCTAACGCTAGCGAAACGAAACGATAACTTTTATCTATGCGATTTGACATTTGGCTTCGCTAAGGTGACGTCACGTAGCGATTCAAAATGTCAAATCGCATTCATTTATTTATTTATTTATGTATTTATTTATTTATTTATTTATTTATTCATTTATTTATTCATTTATTTATTTATATATTTATTTATTTATTATTCATATTAAATTGTATAGCATTACAGAATAATCCAACGCGCTAGACAAGTACAATAAACATTAATTAATAGTATTCCATGAATAATTGCATTCCATTTGATATTCAACTCAAAAATTAATTAATTTCAAAATATACAAAATAAATAATCTGAGGACGACAACTGTCATACAGTCATCTCGCAGAACCTGCCACATTCACGCACTAAAAGTTATCGTTTCGTTTCGCTATCCTTAGCGTTCAACATTGTCTACAGGCACAGGGGTGGGGATACGTGCAGCAGGGCCAGGCTGGAATCTTAATGCTAAAGTTGCACTTAAATTGACGCTAAACTAAAGTTTACTAAAGTTTGCCTACGTTCTGGACTTCTGGCCAGTAGCATCACTTACTTTCTCTGCGGCCGGGGGCAAAGCTACTATCCAAATTGTAACTAGTTGCTTCATAAAACGCGATATTGACATTCAGGAGACCTTCCTATGTGCGCGTGCGCAATGAACAATGAGTCCCCTGTCTGGCGTTCCCGGAACTAGAGCTTTCAACACCGGCTGCGTTGTGACCTCGCAGTCACACTCCCCTGACCTCCGGAGGTGTCGAAACGAACAGCGTCACGCTGTTTCTCATACGGCGTGGCAGAACTACAATTGTGCAAGTTTATCCAGATTTTCAATCCTCCTTTTTGCGTGACCTATCACGCTCGTCCCCTAGGATTAAGCCCATCGCCGCAGGACCCTGTTTGGGAAAAGGCGTGACAGTATAAACATAAACATTTACACATAGGCACATACATTGCTTCTGGCCCCACACTAGATAGTGTACCCTGTGTCGTGGGAACCAGAAAAAGCGACATCACATACATGTATAGGTAAACATCCAAGACCTGGGCATTATTTTGTGTCTGCTGATTAGGGATGAGGAGGAGGATCTAACATGTGTAATGTTATTCTTTGCCATAAGAACATATTTATAAAACATCCACTTATCATCACTCACAGCATCCAAACGGAAGCCAGACAATCGATCTAAGTCGCCATAATCGGACATAGTCATTTGACAATCGCCCACAAGTGTCCGAAATCGGCCAAAAGGTCCAAATTGCACAACAGTTCGTTCGTTCTCACAGTGCGATTAGGTAACGGATATCCGGAATAATCCGGATCCTAACATTAAAGATAAATAGATAATATCGTACCTAAACAATAGAGATCGCAAAAGTGAACACAAGGAATTCAATTGTGGGTCTATTAGCCTAATGCAGAGACTGCTGCTTTAATAAAGCGCTGCTTAAATTTCAAACTGGTGCAAAATGACAGTCATGTTTGTTCACATTATTTTGAATACCTACTTGGCTTTCCTAGGGTACCTACTCATTGCTATTGTCCCCCGTATTGTCCCACGATTGATCTAATTTTAAATCCACCTTTCTCTGTAAGTGTAATGGGTACTAGAGCACAACACATTCATCATGGCAGGCACATTATAGCAGACAGTAGGCAAACATGAATGGCAAAATGGAAGGCAAATGTCAGAATTCAGGCTAGTTACAATACTTCAAGCACACGTTTGCCTCTGGCAGTAAGGTTTATAGTGCAGTCTAGTTTGTGCTGACCTCTTTTTCGCTAACTTATATAAAGCAAGATGCAGTTCTCCAATTGCCTACAAATCGGACTTTAGTCGCATCTGTGTTTTCGTGAAGATTATTAGTCAGCGTAGCGGATAAGCTGGCTGGTTATTTATTACTTAGGTGTCTACAATGTGGCAGACAGGTTCGTTCAATTTTGCACTATCGCGGTCAGCAGATATTACAGGATAATATTACGACTTCAACGTGACCGCCATCAATTACTGAGTTAGAAAAATTTGTATCTGATCTGATCACCGATTTTTCATCGTGTGTATATATTGTATATGTAGAATTCTCCAATGAAAAAAAATAAGTGACAGAAATTATGTCTCACCTGAATGACCTAAACTATCTGATTCAGTAAAACGATGGTCGGAACACGGTTACTGTAATATGTAGATTTAGATGCGTTTTAGTAGGCTTACTGATAAGATTACACGAGACACTAGCCAAAAACATGCATGACATGAGGCTAAGATAAGATATTGCTGTCTGGGCCAAATCTGACCTGGCAATTCGACCGAACTTAAATCGAATGCAGAGATACAAAATGCAAAAAATAAAAACGTGCCTTGATGATGAAACAGTCCAAACTAATAATTAACTACAAAATACGTCTGCTATTAAATCAAGAGAGTAATTTATTGCAAACACTTACTACTAAAAGCAGTCTTATTTACTGGTTACGTCGGAAATAAATCTGAATTAAGGGCGCGAAGTGGTGCCTTAATTTTTTTACATAACAATTAACATTTTAAAAGTTACTTGATTGATTACTTATAATATATTCGGAGGCGGTAATCGTGTTATTTACGGTTACATCGCCGCGATATGCGGTTGTAACATATGAAAACATCCTCTGGTAATTTCAGAAATTTGTTAAAGAAATGTTACTGTTATCTCCTATAAAAAAATACAAAGAATAACAAAGAACTGTTCTATTAGTAAGCACATTCAAATCAAGTTTTAAATCAATGATCACTTCGAAAATAATTGCTAAAGTTGTACTAAAACCGTAAATATCCCAAAAAACAGCATTTAGCGTCTTCACATATTTCATACCTTTCCCATACACTGGCCCGGATTTGTTTAGGTGTCTACAAAGATAAAAGACCTGTTAATAATATTTCATAAGTTATTTTACTTAGAAGTTTGAAGATAATTAAATATAAATTAATCAAATTTCTCCGATTGAAATTCCTATACAAATTCGCGGCACCGCACATAAGGCCCGATAGCCAATTTACGATGACAAAAATAGAATTTCATAATGACGTTAAACTTAACGAAAGTACTCGCTACAGGTAGTCGGTTAACCGGTCCATAAAACTACACTCACAAAAAACCTGGAAATGAACACAATATAGCCCGTAATAGCGCCTTATCTCTATTGTTTTCGCGCCGCAAACATAATCAGTTGCACCCAACATTTCAAGGAGTAACTACGTCTGTTTTCTTATACAGTGCTTAAAAGTTGTGAAGTTTTTGACATGGAAACTGAATCGTCAGGTATGTACCTCTAAAATTTGAATACCTATATGTCTATTCTCCTAATAAATCAAACAGAACAAAAGTAAAACGTGGAGGACTTTTTTCACAAAAAAAATATATATATAGTTATTTTTCATAGATTCAAAAAAAGTTCCGTCGAGTACGGCTACATTTTATAATTCCTTAGAGACTACAACCCCTAAGGAATGCAAGCAACCATAAATCAACTCCCCATATTTCCCCCTTTGTTAACGCGAGGCACTTCTTTCCAGGTAGTCGCCCTGACCCCATTTTGCAGGAGAAGAAGTTTCACAGAAATGAACTGTTTTTAGTGTTAAAAGATGAACGTTTTTTTAAATTATCGTCATCGTCGTATCGTCAAAATAAATATTTAAGGGGGCTCCCATACAATAAACGTGTATTTTTTGCTCATTTTTGTTCGATATTGATAATGGTAATAGGTAGACGCTTAAAATATTCACAAAATATTGAGTTATATTATTTACTTTAAAAATTAATAAATAAATTAAAATAAATATAATATTTAAGGGGGCTTCCATACAACAAACGTGTTTTTTTTCGTTTTTTTTTTTAAATAATTGTACGGAACCCTTCGTGCGCGAGTCCGACTCGCACTTGGCCGGTTATTTTTTTCAATAATAAGCCTCTACTAGTTAATTTTCAGCAACTCCAGTCAAAAACTTATGCTAGTACTCAAATTGCATTTTTGTCATCGTAAACTGGCCATCGGGCCTTATGTGCACCGATGCGGTGAGTCCTGTCAGCTTCAGTCGGCCGCGGGCCTTCGGAGTGAGAGCACGTCGCTTTGTGTCAAAAACAATAGATCGCAGAATTTGTGTATCGACACAAAACACTGCCGCACAGCGGTCCGTAAGTTAAATTGGAACATACTACGTAATTGAAATTTTATATTATGTGACTTATCATGAAGTCGTTGTTATGATTTTTTTGTCTGTTTTAGGAAAAATGGGGAAAAGAAAATCCGACGAGGTCTACTATAGACAAAGACCTCGTAAGAGATCTGGTAACCAAGCATTTTGACATGTCAAAATGATTTTTGTGCAAGTAGCATGATATACTTACTTTGGTCTGAGCTTATTTGTTTAAGTATTGAAAATATTATAATTTACCATAAAATAAATTTATACAAATACATATTGCCTGCGATTTGGGAGGCAACATGAACTATACTAACTAAACTAATTAAAATGGTGTGTTTGAAAATGGAATCTGTGGCCACCGCGCAAGAACTGTCGGATTTGAAGGTTGTCAGTTTAGTGCCTTTAGTTCCTCTAGTTTAGTGGTTTTGACACCTCCCAAATAGCCCCCATTATCTACAACTACCCCTATCTGGCAATTGGTATTGTAGGTACTTTCTTAATATTAAACACTTATTTCGCTTTTTCTGAGAAGCAAGTCACTTATTTTATACTGCTCAGCCTATAGTGATTATATCGATAGCGTGGTTATACGAATTGCAGTGCGTACCTACTTATGTGTTTTTGTAAAAACCAGTTTTTTAGGGTACCGTACCCGAAGGGTGCCATACGGGACCCTATTACTGAGACTTCGCTGTCCGTCTGTCCGTCTGTCCGTCCGTCCGTCCGTCCGTCCGTCCTGTCTGTCACCGGGTCCGTCTGCACGAACCGTAATAGCTAGAAAGCTGAAATTTTCACAGAATGTGTATATCTGTTGCCGCACCAACCACAAATACTGAAATACGAGAGATATTGCAAATTAAAGGGGGCCCCGATACAAGAGACGTGTTTAGATACACTTACGCATTTCAAAATGGAGATCTTGACTGAAACTGTTTATTTATTGTCATAGCAACCATATCATAGACACAATATACTACACATTTAAATATGATAGCATATTTCGGGTCAACCCACATGGTTGTGGTTAGCCGGTGCGGTATGATGTAGACTCTCAATCTGGAGGTCGTCGGTTCAAATCTCGTGAAGGCATAAACTTTTTAAATTTTCTTTTTGTTTATTTTTTTATTGTTTTGAGTGCTTTTGATTTGTTGTACGATGGTACGGTACCCTTCGTGTGCGATACCGACCCGCACTTAACCGATTATTGTAAATTTGTTTCAAACGGTTGAGCAGTATAAAAACATTCTTCTCTTCTAGTCTTAGGTTGACAGTTTTTATATGAGAGAGGGGGAGTGATCACTAATTTGAGTTCTTACACATTATACACGTATAATATATATATGTGTACGGGAAAAGGCGTTACACTATTTTATGTTATGTTATATTATATTGTGTACTCCTTTTTAGCCATGTAGTTATTGAGTTAGTATGTTTTGTTGTGTTCCTGTGTGTTATTGACATGACAACGTCTTATAAATTGGTTTGCCGGGTGACACTTCAAGAAACTGCGTTACGCTCCGCTCACGTTATGCGCTCACAATGAGAGCGAGTGAGAGGCACGCGTCCCTTCCACTCGGGCATGGTTAGCCCGCCTAAGAGCGAGAGAGACAGACATAAAAAGTGAAAGGAAAGCGTCCCTTCCACTCGAGCACAGTTAGCCCGCCTAAGAGCGAGAGAGACAGAGCGAGAGAGTTTTAAATATAATTCTTTGTATAAATAAATGTTTTAAATTGTTACTATTATTTCATCCTTATTCCTACTATACGAATGAATATTCACATTAAAATTATTTTACCACTCAAAGTCGTTGTCACGTAAAACTTTCGCCCGTATACCGACTTTACAGGCAATTTGTTTTTTTATTAGTGATTGTGTATTATTTTGTGTTTTTATAAGCGTAGTGAATAAATTTTACTTATGTATAAAATATGCTTTTAATTAGTTTCAGAAATCAAAATAGAAAACTTATTTCTAAGGTAAGATTGGTACACTAAACTAAATTGGTGTAGTTAGTTTACCATAAACGCATCTAACATTACTTTATACTTTATTGCACAAAATAACACATTTTACAATTGAAAGTGGACAACACATGACAAAGGCGAGCTTATCTCTATTAAGAGATTTCTTCCAGCAAACCTAACATTACTGCGTTGTACCTATAAAACATATGTCTATCGATTGAGGATGTAATCGGTATACTCTCTTATGGACATAGGCCGAACAAACTTACAATGAAGAACAAAAGACGTCGGAGCAAGAGGACAGTTTAAAAACAACAAATATTCTTTGACAAATTGTCGTAGCCATCTAATTACATATTAAAACTGAATTATCTCATAAACGCTATTATTTACAATACAAACATTTTGTCAAAGAATATTTCTTGTATGTTATTAAAATATCAATCGATTGCCAGCTCTACATCTCCATACAAACCGTTTTGGTCCAGCTAGGGTCACTAGTTTACTAGATATGACTGTTTTTAGTTTGACAGCTGTCATCAGAAATTCAGATCTCGCCGAGAGCTGTCACATCTCGATACCAACCGGTGGTCTAGGGTGCTTTAGTTATTGTTCTGAGGTCTAGGATCAGCAGTTTCCGAGATATGACAGTTTTTAGTTTGACAGCCAAAATCATCAGACCTTTCATTGTGACATCTGTCTAAATATTGACACCTGTCTAAATGGTAATCTACATTAAATATTTAAACTTTTTTTAAAATCATAGTTTAAATGTTTTAATGTTGTTTAAATTTTAAACATAACGTAGGTAAGATATCAACTCTGTCAAAAGTATGAATAATGATATGTAGATAATTAGATATACTTTGGCAAGAAATGCCAGACAAAAAGTAATCGCAACATATGTGACATACAATAGGTACAATGACAATAATCAATAAACAACACTGCGTGTTTAAATAATAATAATAATAATTGTTCTCCTCTGCACATCTTTCTGCAAAAGTCGCGGGCTGCGGTTGTTTTTGTCCCACTGTGCGGCTTTGCATGTGTGCATGAGCGCACCGGTTGTTGTGTGGGTACGCTCAAATGCCTAGAAACGACGCCGGGCGGCGGCGGAGAGGGCCCTTAAGTAAACACTGTGAGGAAAGTGTTACGGAAATGTAACGATATGGCGTAAGATATAGTTACGCCCTTTCTCGAATGCGGTGTCAGATAAAAAAAATCGCACTCTTTTTAGTCAGCATTCAAAAATTAAAGTTTTGTTTGTAATTTTATTGTCATAATCATCATCATTTTATGGTGACATAAACCCAATGATGGCTATCTTCTTTATATGGTTCCTCATAAAATTAAAACTTATATTTTTTGCTAAATATTGTATAGATACTATGTAATCTTGCAGCTCTGAATTAATACCCTTTATTCAGACAGCCTTGAACATACAGGATGACATTTAATTTTCTAACGTACCCATTATTTCTAGCCACCAGTTCAACCTTTGGTACGTAGTACTATTATCTCTTCTGTGCTTTGGTCGGCTGGTCGCAAGCAAAAATTGTGGGTCTACCATAGTAACTTGCGAGCTGATCGGGTCAATGTACTGAGATGAGAATCAATAAAAGAAAACATTTGCGACCATAACGTTCATTTCGAACAATAGTTACTATCATTCTCCAAAAGGCCAGCTAATTAAATATTACCATCTGTAATCTCTGTATGTAATGTGTATGTACGAGTATGTCTATGTATGGCTTCTCACACGATCAATAATATGAGTAACCAAAGCATACCAAAGCTTGTTTTTATGACATGAAACTTGGAGAAATGGTTTCCAATTGTAGTCAAGCTCCCAATTTTAAATTTTCACTTTCTATTTTAATAGACGCGTTCGATTCGATATAATGACAACAAATATTTTACTTGAATGGTGAAATTCAATATTTTCTATAACACCAACTTTCCAATATGTTTTATTCGAATTTGAAATATGTCGAATTCGATGCATGGTGCATTAAACATGTACCAGTTTTATGGAGACTTAACTACGAGTATAGTATACACAATTAACTTTCTTTTAAATATCTTCAGATCGTTTTATAATAATCATGAATGAATAATCCGATAACGAATCACAATTTAATCGCCGACTTATTTCACTCCAACAAAAGTTTTATTGTGCAATTAAACATCATCTTCCTACACCCAAAAATAGATACTTTCAAGCAAGTTTACTTACATTGATGACTAAGTATGGATGGTTAAAAATTCTGATAATAGGAAAGCAGCCTTGTATGCAAAATTTTGCTTTGTTGATCGGGACTGTTACTTCACAATCGTCATCGACATAACGGACTGTCAAGGTGCCGATTGCGACATCCAAGCGGTGTCATTGACATCACATCTAGTGTGAGATGAGAATGTAAATCCATGCGCTTTATTTCTTACAAGTTTACATCGAGGTCTTGTAGTTCACATTCACATTGTGACCAGACTTTTCAAGATAATTCTGTAGAACCATCCTCGCAACACTTAATCAACAGCTGCTTGTTATGTTTAAACCTGGGCGCACAACAGTCACTGCAGGAACATCAGAAAAATCAGAATTTATAAGACAAGTGTTACACAAGTGTTAGTACATTACTTGTCATAGAAATTCGTTTATTTTTAACCGATTTCACAAAAAGAGGGGGTTAGAGTTCCGTACCCGAAGGGTGCAAACGGGACCCTATTACTAAGCCTCCGCTGTCCGTCTGTCTGTCTGTCACCAGGCTGTATCTCATGAACCGTGATAGCTAGAGTTAAAATTATCACAGATGATGTTACCGCTATAACAACAAATACTAAAAATCTGATTATAATAAATATTAAAGGGGGGCTCCCGTACAACAGACATGATTTTTTTGCCGATTTTATAGATAATGGTACGGAACCCTTCGTGCGCGAGTCCGACTCGCACTTGGTCAGTTTTTTTTGTGTTCGTTACCTCGAATTTGGTAGTAAATATGAATCGATTTGAATAATTGTTTTCTTATATGATAGACTCTACATATATCAGATAGAGCATGTTTGGTCCCATTTCTTGAAATTTTAAAATCCATCCAGTAGATCTTGAAAAAACGTAAAACACCGTTAAAATTTGATCTGTTTACCTAGACGACATCATAATGAAAAGTTAAAAATATTTTGTGTTATACATAACATGGCGTCACGCCTTTTCCCATACGTGGTAGCAAAGGCTCGATCGTGCCTTCTTTTAGCCAGGTACTAAAGTTGCCGTTAAAATTTCGTTAACCTCTCATACTCTTCCGGATCTGTTTGTCGATGACACTCTTGTATTTACTAAGCGGCTTGTGATTTTTGGCGGTGAGAGTAATTTCACTCTTTAACAGACTCACTGATTGAGCTGAGGTGCCATTCATTATGTATGGCGACAGATGATTTATGACATTTCCAATTTGAAGAATCCGTTTACTAAACTGTTTTGTTGGCTCTCGATTGTCACTTAACCCATTTGATGTATCTTGCCCTTTTTGATAAAATATGGTATTGTCCATTTATGTACAGGTAATGGTTATTAAATTTTATGCATATTTACAGCGATACTAAGTACAAGATAATGAAAATTGACAATCAACCAGGTTCATTATAGTTTCATATAATTTTGAGATGTTTACAACAAAGCTTAAATAATTTGCTCTAAGAGCTGATCTAATTCGGTAAATCTGCCCTAGGTCCTACGTCATCTTCGTTGATAAAAACTGATAAACGGAAATGACGTACCGTAAGTACCTACTTACCTGTATAGCGTAAAGCCACCACAGCTCAGCGTTACCAAATAACTAATTAGGCTATTCTGTGAAGTGCGTAAGAAAGAAAAGAAAGAAGTGTGTTTACGAAACTGAAATGCACATGGTTATCTAAATAATTATTATGTATCTAGGTACTTTAGTCTTTATTCTACTTTCATGCATGATTATCATTTTAGTTCAGAAAAAACTAAATTAGAATATATTATATTTTTCACAACGCACAACTATGATGTCATTGTTCTATTTTAGCATTCAACCTACCTTTTAACACTAAATTAATTGGTTGCTGTAACGTCATACCGTTATTTTATGATTTAACAATAGATGTTATCGGGCATTATTTCATCGTTACGTTATTCTGGATGATTGATCATCAGCTCTTGTCAAAATAACAATGAAAAGTTATCGCACAGCCGAATTTGATGTAATCAAAAGTGCTTATTGTTAAAATAGCATTTAATTACGCACAGTTATATTATCTTACCTAATCCACTTAACTAAATTATGCTATTTTCTTCGCCATATCACCGCTATCTGCATAAGCTGTTGGCTTAAATAAATATAAGTAATTAATTTATAAGAGGGTAAGTTTTTTAGGCTCCAAATCCAATCATTTAAAGTAGTCCCACATTGGACCCTAAGTGCAATAGCATCACACCGAACGAGGATCACTTCAAAGATCACAATTGCGACACTTTCCTATCCCATCCTATTCGACATATTATGTTACACATGCGTGTAATAGCATTCTTAAATCATCTTTGTTTTGGTCCCACTTACATAACATTCATAATATCCGCACAACAATCCAAACTAGTTCAAAATGGAGGCTGTGATTTATGTCGTTGCCAAATTGTTTAAGTGAGTGGCGATCGCTATTCGTATCGAGTTAATGGCTGCTAATGGAAATTATCGCGGACTCATCTGGCGCGGAGTGTGAGCCAGTGAAAGTGACGTGGACAGCTGAGGGGTTAACTTAAGGCGATGCTCGGATTTAATGCCACTAACAAACGAACAAACCTACAACCCATGTTTTGTGGGTCCTAAAGACTGTATTTATATTATAAATTGTTTTTCTTGTTTTATTTTTTTCAATAATAAAAAAAAACTCGAGCGCAAGTTGACGCTTAACTCGAGTAAACTTTGACAACTCAATATAACTTGTATTTGTAAGGCATTCGAGTGCTAATCTTCATCATCTTGTCAAATGAAATCAGGTCAAAATAATAAATCGATAGCTCCTAGAACCTAACCTAACCCTCATACACCTAGTACTACCCAAACCCATACCTCAATTAGGTATATATCTCACAACTTTGCCTCCGACTAGGAAAGAGCGTGACGCTATGATTCCGTTTTATTTTGTAAAACACTACATCACTTTGATAAAGATAACCCCTATACAGATCCACTTTATTAACTCCTAGGATTTATTCCTACTAGTCTAGACTGAGGCTGCAGCACGATTTCGTGTTACTCACACTGATAAACACAATCTCATCATTTACTCAAGAGGAGTTTAACCCTTAACGTTACTACAAGGCGCTGATAACGCGAAGTGGTTAATTTGTGAACCGTTAAACGTTGCGCAAATATTTATCCGCTTGTATATTAATTAGCCGTAGATGACTTCATGGTAAAGATTCTGGTAATTTAAAGTTGATATTCGTTAGAAGTCCCATGTCGGTTCTGGTTTTCTGCTATTATGAGTAAAATATGTAGAGTGTGGAGCTAAGATAAAGATAGACATAAACTCCGCTTGTATTCTCCCATTTTCTATTGCATTGTTTTCTGCAAAACACGATAAAGATAAAACCTAAGTGGATTTGTTTAGTGAGATAGAATCTCGTAGTAAAATATTTTAGTATTTTCGTATTTTCTTTATTGTACTCACATGATGGATGACAAACAGATATCTTATAGAAAAATCGTGTACAAAGGCAAATATCATTTTAAAACTTATTTTGATATTATAATTCATTCCTTAGCTGGAAAATAAATGAAAAAAAAATTGAGCTACTTTACTTGATTTTATTGTTAGGAACAAATTCTGAGCGCTGACGAAGCGGCTATCGAATAGCTGCTCAAGCTGCCACCTTTATGGGTTGTGACGTGGACGACAGCGACCAAACGCTAAATAAATAATTCTTATCGAAAAAATATTGACATCAAATTGATTTGTATCAAAGTCTGCTTACTCTCTATCTCTATTAGATACGTTTATTGCTTCGGTATATCATCGGGGCGGTTCGGGGACAGCGGGTCGATTCTCGCGCCTTCGATATGCGGATATCGAGACCAAAATTGACAGATTCCCATACGAAATCACTCGATATAGGTGTAAATATCGTATATAGAATGCGCGAGATAAGCGGGGCGCATGTCAATGTTGTCAAATGTATGGTCAAATGGTCGACACGGGGCGCTTCCGAACTGCGCCACGCTTTGCTGGGTGTGAAATGCTTATTTTTCAGAGTTTCTTGTATATACCCGCCCGCCCTGCCGCGCCCCGCACCCCTGTGATATGCCTTTAGTTATCCTAATATGGGAACGATTTGAGGCGTGACTGAGCTGAATGGCTCACGAGAATATCGTTCTGGTTGTGCAGATTAGGAAAAAGCCTTTTAACAGTTGCGTCAGCTGGGATCACATTCAGTGATCGATGCCATAATGATTGTATTAGGCTATTAAGTAATTTGCATTACCAACAGATATTATGGCATTATGCGATGTCTTACAAAACCGTACGGTAACCTGGAAGTCTTACCACACCGCTCAGAATGTTTTATTAAACCATAAATCCTATTAAAAACGTATTTGCCTACATTTTTAGGGTAGGAACCCATATAGGATCACTTTCTTGTCTGTCCGTCCGTCCGTCCGTCTGTCCGTCTGTCCGTCTGTCTGTCTGTCTATCCGTCACAGCCATTTAAACTAAGAACGCGTGAACATATCAAGCTGAAATTTATATCAATTTTTAAGTTCTGTGGTCAAAATCAACGGAATCGAACGATACGACCGTTTCTATGCGGTAAAATTGTTGGATTTTCATAGTAATCGCAATGGACCCAAAACCTATAGGGTACTTCCCGTAGGCCTACGGCCTACCCTACAATCATGAAATTTAGCACAAAGCAAGGTCTTATTGCAAAAGTAAAGGGAAAAATTTTAAAATGCAAATTCCTGTCTTTCTCCTTGGTGCTCGAGTCCTACTCGCACTTGACCGTTTATTTTACAAGCAATCCCTGATGATTCAATAAACGACTCTGTCTTCAGTTTGATTGAATGGTTATACAAAAAACATAGCTAACTTTTTCCATACTGAGTGGCACAGAAGAATATTGTGCCTATGTTTGGCCAATCACCTATTCAATACTTGAATTTGCCAGACAGGGGGTAGCCTATCGCCGCAGCGTTGGAGATAAGGTTTCCTCACTGTTAAATACTTAGTTTGTTACTCCATCTTTACACTTCACTAGTCGTTCGAGATTCATAATGGCACTCGCAGCATGCTTTCATGAACACTATCCGAACTTTCATCTGGTTCATTTCATTAAACACAGTAGCTTGTCCCGTTTGGACACCTATCACTATTTCACTTGGCAACGATTATTCTTTATTCGTTGCAGCAACTATCAGTAGGTACACATAGGTATCTATCTATTTACATTACGGTAACGGTATGTGATGATTGTCGATCTGTCAAAATATTTTGTCTATTTGTGAATATGGTAAGGCATGACTTTGGAGTGCAGATAGAATAGGGTATCTGACAGGTCAGTATAGCGTTAGTTTTAACGCTAGTTAACTCAAGCTGGTGGTACTCAGTACCTACTAATATGATCTGAGATTTAGATATGACTTTTAGAACCGATCAAAACAAAATTTAGAATCAAATTTACGTAAAATAAACATAAAAACTATGCTGAAGGCGAAATAACAAAAGCACCATGAGAAATACAATGGCATTTGGTACGTAACTCCAAATCCACCGAATACTCAAATAAATCGCTGTGAAATAGCAATAGGCTTCGAGCCATGTTATGCTGAAAGTAAACTGCTCTATAAATTGCATTTCCCTTAGGATAGCGACAGCCGACTGTCTTTGCATTTATTCTAGGAAAATATGCTTCTGCCAAGCCCTTTATCATAAATATCTAAAACTACAGAAATGTTTATAAAGCCATAATAACACAATAAAATAAATCACAGTCGAACCAAATGGACCAGCCGATGTCTATAAAATGTTATTCAGTGCTTCGTACACTCTGGTTTCATGGGAGCACGTAGAGCAAAAATATTAGGTCCCAAGCAAGTTAGGTGCGCTATAGTTAGCGGAAACGACGTGTTCTAGGGCTTGAATTTCGCTTGTAAAATAACGGCTTGATGGATGACGATAGCGCGACGTACTTACGGTGGCCAACTTCTTTAGGCATTTATTAGTTGGCGGTGGCGTTTGGTGAATCCCTGTTTAGAGTAGTTTAGATTCGTGTTTAGACAATTAATGGAGGTCTACGGAAGGCATAAATTGGGTTCTAACTTTGTAGGGACCGAGCTTTGCTTTAGATAAGATTAATTTCTGTGAAGTTGACCGTCATCTTCGAATCATTGTCACTGAGTAGTTTTTTTCCTATCAGCAAAATTTGAATCTATTATTATAATCTCATTACAAGTCGCACGAACGCGCAGATACTACATTTCGCGATGTTTTTCTGCAATAAAACCTTGGTCACGGCCCGGCCGGTTAATGTGCAGTGCACAATGAGCAGAGGCGTGACAAGATACCATCTCGAGCCCTGCCGGCAAAACTCGAATAAAATAAACAAATATCGCATTGAAACGCACTGAATAGACGCCGGGGCCGGGCGGTACCCAGCCAGACCGCATTAACTGCAATTACTAGCCCAGAAACACTATTTACATGGTATCAATATGGGTTTCAGATGTTTTATATGATTGGGCAAACCTCAATAATGAGTCCGTTTGATATATCGATCGTTTGTGCGCAATTACCGGCCTTTGGGCATAATCTAAGTGGGCTTTTGTTCGCGATGTAATAAGGTGTTCTGTGGAACGTGCGGCCGCTGATTGATGTAGCGATTCGGCTGCTCGGCTACCATTAGCGATAACAATCCCGAATCACTTTCATTCATCGTTTAATAGCCGATCATTGATATCTATCGGCTGTTAGAAACAAACATACTTTACTTCATTAGACGCTGATAAGATCGCGGGCAGCTCTGTGAAAGTCCAACTGGTGATGTACCTTCGAATCTTCTAATTGTTTTCACTTTGTTACGTGCGTTCATTGTTCCTCGTTGTGGGAGACTCAGTAAGATGGCTATCTTTGTGACAAATGCGACTATTACGATATTCGATAACCGTTATGCAATTTTCGTAAGACTACATTTTGGACGCATTAGTAATTGCAACTTTCTTTGAAGCAGATCTAGGAGATCATCGTGATTGAATTCGTAATGAGAATGATACTGATCAGTGGCTAATAGCTTCGTTTGTGCAGACAAAACAACGACTGTGGAATGGAGGCTAGTCTCTAGACTGGACTATCTATGACTAATTAGGGTTTTTATCCAACATTTGATCTCTCAAACAGATTTTGGCCTGCATCTTCTAATACAAGACATCTTTCGCTTTGAGTAAAGTGCATGCTACTTAAGAATTGTTTTATTATGCTTAATTGTTGGTTCTGTTCTGAATGAAATGGAGGACCCTGATCTAGCTCCGTATCAACAATTCATGATCGTCTCCAGATATCGGCTTCATCTGCGACTGTGACATTCCATGGGGTTATGATATCTAAAAGACAAGCGTGTCATATCTTGGTTGCTCAAACTCAAGAAAAAATCTCAATAGGTCCAAGCTCGCTAGTCATCGAGAACAGCATGCATCGATACAATCTTGAATGCATCTCGATTGCACAACTCGTGCTCCGTGACAACGAATGCATTCCGCGACATCATGTTGGTAATGATTTCATTATATCTAGTCGCTGTTGCGTCATTGCTTTCTTTGCATATCCCAATGGGAACTTTTGTTATTGTTAAATGGTTGTGGTAGCTTTGTAATTGGATACGTACTTTAGACGCCTTCCAGTGCCTCATTCTAATTGGTGTCTCAAAAGTAAGCTGTAGTGTATGAATTACACTCACACTCTCAAACACTATATTGTGACGCACATAGGTACAATATGTTAGGTAAGCATTTAGATTTATATAAATAGCTGTGTAACTTAGTTTAAGTCTCTCTCAAATAAGAAATATACGACATTACATCGTTATGCTGTCTCACTCCTGAGCCACCTATCGCCCTAGGTTTCCATGATATCTCATGGCGACCTTGCAGGCCACCTGCGACCAGCGTTGAAGAATGAAGATCAAGACGTCCAGTGAAATATTATGACGACAGTAATTATATAAATCTACGTTATGAAACTGAAGAATGAAGACGATACTGAAGACTACCCATTGAAGATTATGCAGAATAACTGAAAATCCACGTTATGAAGAAAACCAGAAAACGGAGCGGCCCTTATTTGAAGATAATTATATACACTCCAGCTACGCGACGATCAAGATTTACTGCGACCGGACGGGGAGTACAGGGTGACCCGACTCGTATTCAAGATTGACTGCGACCGGAAGGGGAGTCCAGGGGTTTCCCGGCTCGAAACGGTCAGGGCTATCCCGGCCACCTCAAGAAGATGACTTCCTGCCTCGTGGAGTGCCCAGCTGCCGTCGTCCGCCCCGCCGCCGCCGTCATGGTCAGCCCCCCCGCCGCCGCCGCCGTCGCCGCCAGCGTCGTCACGTTCGACCTACATTAGTTAAATCTACCAGCTCAGCTATCAAGTAAGTTATAATTATGTACTGTGTTATTTTTAATTATTTGTTGCAGCGATAGGCGAATAGTTATTGAATTTGTAATGTTACTATGTCTCAGGAATTAGATGATTTGCGTTTGAAATTAGATTACTTAAGGGAATATTTAGTTAAAGTGAACTAACAAGAATTATACCGGTATTGAACGAAAAGATCAAACAGTCGAGTATTAGTGCAGAACATGTGCCAATTGCTAAGAGTTTAATAGAAGAAATACATAGGATATATAGCAGGATTTGTGAGTTAGTTACCTTCAAGGATTCTTCATCCCAGACTTGTGATAATACCTAGTTCGGAAATGGTATCCACAATGGCTAGTGAATTTGATTTCAAGACAGCGATTGCCTTGTTACCTGTGATGACAGGACAAGAGCATGTCACTAAGCAGTTGATAGATGGGATTAAGTTATATAGTTCAATGATTAAAGAACAGTCAAGAATAATGCTGATAGAATTTGTGTTGAAAACCAGACTTTCAGCAAGTGCAAAGTTAAGATTGAGATCATCGTATACAAGCGTTAGCGATTTAGTTAGCGATATGACTAAGTTCTTAGTACCGAAGAAATCTGCTGAAGCCTTACAATCTCAGCTTTATAGATCTAGACAGGGACGTAGGACGATAGAGTCTTTTGGTTCAGAGTTGGAACAGCTATTTGTTAATCTTACAATAGCCCAGGCCGATGGTAATGAAGAGAGATATGAGATATTAAGGCCTCTCAATGAAAAGACTGCTATGAAGCGCTTTGCAGATGGATTGTCTGACTCAAGATTGAGTACGATTATTGCTTCGAGGCAATTTTCCTCACTGACAGAATCCATACGAGCTGCTCTGGATGAACAAACGATGTCATCGACAGAGCCCTCGTCGTTTCATTTTAACCGCACGCAAAATACTAGGGGTCAGTATCATGGAAACAACCGATCTAGGAACGACAGGTTTTCTAGGGGTTCTTTCAGGTCGTCATACGGTAATAATCAAAACGGATTTAGGAATAATATTAACACGTCGAATTCGTCAGTTTACGTGAATTCAGGTCATAGAGGAAGAGGTCGTTGGCAGAGTTCAACGAACAGAGGCACTCATGGCCGAGGCCGAATTTCGCACAGTCAGCGCGTACAGCACATACGCCCTGACGTAGACGCCGCGACCGACAGCAATCACTACAATCTTGCTGAGGGCGAAAAATTTTTTCGTGCCTAACTTGACGATTTGTAACGTGAATAACACTTCTATAATAACATGTAGCGTAAATAATCAACCGATAGGTCTTTTAGTAGATAGTGGTGCAAGTATATGTGTGATTAGGTATGAATGGTTACGAAAATGTAGTTTTGTACAAAATATTATTGAGGATAGAATAAAGATTAATGGTATAAGTGGTAGTTTAGTTTCAGAGGGATATGTCAATTTAAATGTAGAATATAATGGGTTAATTTTTAAACAAAAGTTTTACGTTTTTAAGAAACTATCATGCAGTGCAGATGGAATTGTAGGACAGAATTTTTTCACTTGCTATCAAGCGATAATTAACTACAGAAATGGTACTTTGAGTTTGAAGAACCAAAGTCAATCTGTCACAATCCCGATAGAGACTACAGAAAACTATATTCATAGTATAGGACCACGTTGTGAGATAGTAAAATACATCCCAACATCAGCGGTCAGAGATTGTGTGACTTTAGCGACCGAGATTCAGGAAGGTGTTTTTGTTGCGGGAATTATCACAAAACCGGCAAATGGCAAAATACCTATTCGAATATTAAATACCACGGATAGACAAATAGATATTGATTGTTCTACTTTAGAGACTCACGAATTAGACGAATATTTTGACGTATGTCATTTTGATGAGAGAAAGATAAGTCCGAACAGAGTTCGCACCCTATTGAATTTGTTAAATTTATCGTCATATTTAAACGAAGAAGAATTAACGGGTATTCAGAAAATTTGTGCTAAGTACGCAGATGTTTTCCATTTACCAGGAGATAAATTGTCTGTTACTAATTTATTGCATCATTCCATACAATTAAAGGAAAATACTACTCCAGTGTACAAAAAACCTTACAGGCTTCCACAAGCATTGAAAAATGAGGTTCAGAAACAGATTCAGGACATGTTAGATAACGACATTATTGAGGAAACCGTTTCCGAGTGGTCCAGCCCCGTTCTTCTTGTACCGAAAAAGACAGATAAGTCAGGTGAGAAGAAATGGAGGCTTGTAATAGATTACAGGCAGTTAAATAACAATATTCAGGACATTAAATTTCCCTTACCGAACATAACTGAGATCCTTGAATCATTATCACATTGCATTTACTATACGAAATTAGATTTGTCACAATCGTATTATCAGTTGTTACTTGATGAGTCATCGCGCAAGTATACAGCCTTCACAGTCGATAAGATGTATCAGATGAAGAGGTGCCCCATGGGACTTAAAACAAGCCCAAGTGCATTCTCTCGATTAATGACCATAGCTATGTCAGGATTAAATTACAAAAAATGTTTTATTTACTTAGACGATTGTATCGTGATTGGAAATAGCATAGAAGATCACAATAGGAACTTGATACGTATTTTAGACAGACTTAGAGAAGTAAATATGAAGTTAAATCCACTTAAATGCGAATTTTTACGTAAGGAGATAATGTATTTAGGTCATAAAATCACAGCAGAAGGAATTTCGCCAGACCCATCGAAAATAGAGACTTTAGTTAATTACCAACGACCTAGTAACGTAGAAGAAGTTAAAAGGTTCGTTGCGTTTGCCAATTATTACAGAAGATTCATCTCACGATTTGCAGAAATTTCACACCCTTTAACTCAATTATCTAAGAAAAATGCAGTTTTTAACTGGTGCTCGAAATGCGAAAATGCATTTCAAACATTGAAAAACTCCCTTATTCAGCCACCAGTACTTGATTATCCAGATTTTTCAGATAGCAATAGCTTTACTGTACAGACAGACGCGTCAAAGATAGGGCTAGGCGCCGTATTGTCTAACAAGAATGGTCGTGTGATAGCGTACGCGAGCCGTAACTTAAAACCAGCTGAAACCCGATATCCTGTTATTGAATTAGAATTGTTAGCAATCGTATGGGCCATTAGGCATTTTAGACCTTATTTATACGGCAGAAAGTTTCTCATACGAACTGACCATAAGCCACTGATTTATTTATTCAACATGACCGATCCATCGAGTAGATTAACAAAGTTTAGACTTTATCTCGAAGAATACGACTTCGATATAGAGTACGTTTCGGGACGATGCAACGCAGCTGCAGATGCATTGAGTCGTCTTCCGAGACCATCAGAACTTCCTAAAAATAGTCAAGATTTGAAAAAAATGCATGAAAACGTTGTATTGGTCATGACTAGAGCGCAGAAAAGAAGATTACAGCCTGACTTGACTGACAATGAGATTTCCACTAGTTCAAGGTCTGATCAACCTCGAGCAGTAGAAATTCTCAGACGACCGAAAAATACTGATTTAGTAGAGTTGATAATTACATGTAAAAACTACTCAAAGTTTAGAAACGTAGAAAAAGTCACTAGTGCAAATAATTTATGTGTCTACGTTCCCTCAATGTCTGTTATATACCTTACTTCTCGATCGTTATGTTCCGTGAGTGAAATAGCGAGAGAACTAGAGTCCCTTTGCAGAAAATGTAAAATTGAGGAGTTAATAGTTTTAAAAGAAAAAAGAGATGTAAACTTTTTAACGTGTTTATCAAGAGAATTAAAAGTTATGAATTGTACAATTCCAAGATTATTGATAGTAAAAGGCGTTAGTCGCATTACGAATAAAGATGACATGACAATTATTTTAAATGACTTCCACTTATTACCCACAAGCGGTCATGCTGGGGTAAATAGAATGTTAAACAACATTAGGAAACTATACTACTGGCCAGGTCTTTATAATGACGTTACTGAATATGTGAAAAAGTGTAAACTCTGCCAGATGCAGAAACACACAAATAAGCATACACGGGAACCAATGGTTATCACAACCACCCCAACAAGCGCTTTTGAACGAATTAGTATAGATATAATGGGTCCATTAGATATAGACAACCATGGTTATAGGTATATATTAACTGTACAGTGTAATTTAAGTAAATATGTAGAGGCGTATCCTTTAGAAAGGAAAGACACCGTTTCTGTCGCATCGGTATTAGTTAATAACTTTATTTTACGATACGGTATACCTACAGAAATAATAACTGATAAAGGAACCGAGAATATGTCAGCAGTGATGACAGAAGTTTGTAGTTTACTAGGTATTAATAAGATTAATTCGACAGCGTACCATCATGAGACTATAGGTGCTCTTGAGAATAGCCACAAAAGCTTAGGCGCTTTCCTCCGCATCCAGTGTGCCAACAACACTAGCGACTGGAGCACTTGGCTACCCTATTGGTGTTTTTCGTTCAATACTACGGTACATTCACATACGCAGTATACACCGTATGAGTTAGTTTTTGGGAAAATGTGTAATTTACCAAGTAATTTGACCAACATTCAATCTATAGATCCTTTGTATAATTATGATGATTATCCTTTAGAATTAAAATTTAGACTACAGAAAGCTCAGTTAGAAGCTAGGAATAATTTGTTACAGTGTAAATTAAATACTAAAGTAAGATATGATAAGAAAATGAATACAGTTACTTATAAGAAAGGTGATTTTGTACTATTGAAAAATCAGACAGGTAGTAAATTAGATGATGTATACTTAGGTCCATTTGAAGTGTTAGAAGATTTAAAGTGTAATGTTAAAATTTTGAAGAATCATAAAGAATATATAATTCATAAAAATAATACAAAATTATTTAACCAATAATTCGTATGTAATTATTAATTACCTTAAGTGTTTATTTTTTTTTAATATTATTTCATAAAAAATGTGTAAACTTATGTGCGACACATTTTTTTTTTTCAAATAGGGAGGTGAACCCTTAACTTTCGGGGGAGGTGTAGTGTATGAATTACACTCACACTCTCAAACACTATATTGTGACGCACATAGGTACAATATGTTAGGTAAGCATTTAGATTTATATAAATAGCTGTGTAACTTAGTTTAACTGTCTCTCAAATAAGAAATAAACGACATTACATCGTTATGCTGTCTCACTCCTGAGCCACCTATCGCCCTAGGTTCCCATGATATCTCAAAGCTTATGATTATGATTGTAGAAAACATATAATAGGGTTTCCTATGTCTACTTTTGAGACACACTGTAAGCATAGCATATCTTCACGTCTTTTTCCTTACGGGGCAGCAGAGGCCAGAGGCTCGGTAGCGCGCCCACTTTAGAGTAAGTCCAATATATTTTTTGTGCGCAGACATAAAATATACATCAGAGTTATGAACATAAATAAACGCAATACCTACACAGGGAAGAAGTGTAGATTCTTTTTCCAGCAGTCTGCTGGATGCTGTTGGGTCACTCATATGATGATTTGGTTTCGTTTCAACATAAGGAAGTTGCCCTACCCTCGTACACAGATTAATAAAGAGCCTCGTAGTAGGTTAGAGACTGCATGAGGGTACCTACATGAAAACCGAAAAACAAAGGGGAAAAGTGCAGCAAAGGCTTTCACTAGTATTGTTGTCATCATAACGCGGTTTATGAAGTTTGTCACTTTTGACGTGCTTTTGACACACCACACACTTTCTCAGACAAATTCGCACAAACGCAGTGCGTTGTTTGTTTACGCGGTTTAGTGCTTTCTTGTGCTAACTTTCCGCAATACCTCCATGTTATGTCTTCTTACATAAGATGATGTAAAATACTTAGTGATATTTGATCAAGAGTTGTTTTCATTTCATAACAGTCGTACGTTTTAGGATTTTACGACTTTTATGAAAGGCGGTGTTTTGCAAAAGAAAGATTTATTTGTTTTTGAATGGTTTGGTCATTTGGTTAGCGGAACAGCTTATGATTGCAAAAATGCATTTGGAACAGATATGACTGTAAAGATCCCTAGTGCAAAATAAAGTACAGAAGTAGCTTGATGTATTTCAGTTCTGTTTTTGTAAAAGCGTTTCTTGCAGCCAAAAAAGACGTTTTCGACTTTCTTTGCTACGTACGACCAACGCATGTGATGTGTGTGATATGATGTGACATACTTTCTAGCAGGTATTTAACCTATCTAGTGCTTCATCCAGCTTGAAAGCTACTACCAGCCGCTAGGCGGGGTGGACGGACTCCTTTCAATTTACCAACAATGGTTCATCACGCAAAGTAAAGTAAATTAAAGTATTATTTATGTATGAATATAGTTTTACATCAGTTCTTACAGATAAAAGTAACCACACACTGAGCCAGCATCGTGGAATATGGCTCTATCTTACTGTTATCCGTATAAAGACCGTTGCCCCTCAGTGGGCCCCCTTTGCTTACATTATATCAAAGGGTAGAGCAAGAAGTAAAGAGCAATATTGTAATTTTATGTTAAACTTTGATGTTTTTGCCTAATTTCCAGTTTATTCTAGATCGGAATGCATCCTCGCTATCGGATGCAGACGTCGGGTCATTAGTGCATTCCTGCGCTCTCAGAATAACCCCAATAAAACAACTATCATGCCACTACATTGCAGCGAGGGAGATCAGCTCAGCTCAGAGCATGTATACCACAACGTCTAACTTTCTTTAGTAAACCTACATTTAACAAAGTATCAACATTTCCTTGGCAACCATTTTCATTCCTACGCCATGACATGAAGGTCTTTTTTACTTGTTCCAAGACTTGTTTTAAGACAGTCAAGTTAATTTTCCGGATTCGATTAAGTATCTTTATAATCTAAAACGTTTGTGGAAACCCCCCCCTGCTCACACGGCTGCTTCTATTCATACACCGTCTGAATCGCAGCCGGGAAAGAAAAACAAAAGGGATGTTCTGTCGGTATTTGTATGTTTGGATATCGCCGTTTTGGCTCTCAAGGATACAAGGAAACGTGACATTCGTATAGAAGCATCGAAGTAAAGTTATCGATCGACTAATCACAACATGAGACTAAGTAGGTAGGTAATTCATGATAATATCTTCGAGATCTATCATTTACGTACACTAAGCTAATGGCATTATCATTGAAACATTTTTCGAATGAACGTTTCGAATTCGAGTACGGAGTCTTCGTGTGACATGTAGACATGACAGACGCTATCCAGTCGCCGAATCTCTAAAAAATAGTAAAATTAATAGAATATTAATATTTAGCCCATTAACGTCCACACGGAGGGGTACGGGACTTTACTCGGATACGGATATTTATTAGTAGAGAAACAATATAGAACAATAACAACATAAAACTATTACCTTCTAACTAGTAGCACGTAGTAGACAGTAATTAGTAGCTACATTCGCAGGTGTCCAGCCTAGATCCCGGGGTCGGGTGATGACCATCCGTTAGGACATCTGCTCGTCTGAACAGATGTTTGCTTGAAGATGACAAGATGATACTGTGGAGAGATAATTAGTGGGTATAGCAGATGATTGCGTTTAGAATAAAAAGTGAGTAAAATAGAAGTAGGTACCTGCTCTAGGTACTCATACCCATCTAGAGAATAACCACAAAAGCTGATTCATCGAAGTTTGCAATGGTTTAGAGAAGGGGTTATTAAAATGGACATTATAGTGAACAACTTTCATTTTGAATCCTATTCCATCGGCGGTATCGTCATCAGTATGGTAGCGTCACGCCTTTCCCCACACGGCGTGGTAGAGCCCACAAGTTGTGTCCACTTTAACCCAGTTATTAGAGAAGACGTAAGTCACGATTTTCCGAATTTCTTCTTCAAGAATCCTCAGTCTGTATCACCATGGATGCAGGGCTACGGAACTATATTCTACTATCTGTGAGCACCCGCCAGTTGACCGGACATCGCTAGATTGCTACCGGACACTTTCACTTCGGCTCGTTATCTCGACATCGAACACGCGGGTCACATCGAACACGCGGGTCACATCGAACCTGCAGGTTAGCTCGACATTGAACATAGGTCAATACAAGTTCCCTGGAATACAAACAATCAAATTCAAACAATCTTAGACTATGATTCATAGTTGATAGCTGATGTGATGATGGTCATATGTCGTTCAATAGCGGCTCTGTTAGATAAGTAGGTACCCGGGGTACTTAACGGTGTGCCGTGTGTAATACGTAAGAAGACTTACACAGCCTTGATTAGGAAATTGTCCTGTAACTTGATGTGGACTATGAACGGTCGAGTGTCTTTGTTTACTTTTGCATGATTTGCTGGGCGTGGCAGGGGGTTCATTCGTATATCAAATGGCATACCATTTTGTATTTTATTCGACGATCCTCCATCGACTCGTTTATTTAGTACATCCGACAAGAGAAGTCGTCTTAAACCACTTTTATTTGCCGCCCTTATTTACACTCGCCTGAAGATTATTTGAGATATTTTTTCAAGTATGGGCAACTTAATTGCTCGAAAACAGCCAGCTTCCTTACCAGGCCAGCCCCTATAAAGGCCATTAGGTTTTTGTCGTGGCCACAGACCGTCGTGTAACTGCCAGCATTGTTCTCACGAGGAAAGGAATCCGGTTGGACGTTGCGTAATCCAAAAAGTTATTCGAATCAGTTCCAAAATTGAATTCAAATATTTTTTACATGCTATTACGGCTACTATCTTTTCCTTCGTAGTAGTACAGTCGAGAACTTCCATTACTAACCTCATTTTTATCACATAACTTAACAAAGCGTCACGCCTTTTCCCAGACGGGGTGGTAGAGGCGTGCACAATCGTGTCCACTTCTAGCCATTTTCTGATTGCTCCATTTTGCGTGACAGGGGGTTAGCCCATCTCCGCAGCTATAGAGTAACGGATACCAGATTTTATGCCATACTAAGTCATAGAGCAATACGGACTAGGATTGCCCTTATCCTCAGTGGAGGTAACTTGACCAATTTTGCGACAGTAGTATTTGGTATTATGCCGCAACCACATTCTACTGGATTCCTCTTATGGTGCGTCTGCACTTGCGTCTTGGCCATAGACCCCGTGAGGCCGCATCCGTGTCCGTAACCCACAAACTGGGTTCAATGATGAGTTATGATTCATAGCTTTATGGCCATGAGTGGGTGGTTATCACCGGAGTGTGTTTTGAATGCCGACCAATGGTTATTAACAATACAATATACAAACCTAATACCATAGCCATTATTTACGGAGAAAGTTTTTAGAGTGCAACCTCTGTTACAAAGTAAAACTAAACACGTAAGTACTTTTTTTTACTCGAAGATTATGTAAACATCAAAATTCAGTACTTCATCAACACCAACCTGTAAGTAAACTAACTGATATGTCCATTATTTTTGTGCTTTCATCGATATATCGTTGGACCACGTGAAATACCCGTAATAGTTTACTCTAATACACATACATAAATCGCGGGCCTTTTTTACAACTACCCACAGTTAAAGGGATCCCTATTCCATCCATCCAGATAATACAACATGCGAAATTATAACAGTTGCTACTACTATATACAATCAATCAATAAATTACTTGTGACACAAGTTTGCTCAGGAAGGGTCCTCAATCCCATTATCTTCCAACGTCCCACAGCCCTAAGCAAGTGCCAAGAAACTGGTTCACTGTCCGCGCAACATGATGCACGGTGAGGTCACAGGACCTCAGTAGGGCAGAGATGGTATGCAAGATATACCCAGATCAGTGACGTGGGGTCTATTAGGCCCACCGGCTTTGATCTCGGGACAGGCCTAGATGTCGGGCCTAGATGTCGGCCGTAGACGCTCCAAGTTTAGGCGGAGGTCTGTCACTGTCTCTTGTCCTGTGATGGACATCGTTCTGGAGGTACAGTTTAGTGATATCCAACAGTACAGTCTTCCAATGATATTGTCTTCCATTGGCTTTTTTTTTGCTATTTTTGCTGTTTTTATTTACTTTTTGTCGATACAATTAATTGTGTGCAATAAAGAAATTATGAATTATGAGTGACGTTTACAGGGTGGCGCCAGCTCTATGCAACGAACCTGTCATCAACACAGACCTTTCCTTCCTCATCGGTCATCAAGCGTCAGTTCCTCCCGTCGTGGCGTCACCGCGTGCCAAAAGATCGATTCATACTTAGCTGTTACCAGGAAATACGGAGCTGTATTTGACGTTAGACTTTCTTAGTGTCTTGGGCAATGACTCTAGATAAAGTTAAACTTATGGGTGTAAAAGAAGGCTGGTTAAAGAAAGCTTTTGAGGGGTTATTACAGTTGGACACCATTCTTGTGGTATTGTCATTTTCTCATAAGTATTTTGAAAATCAGTAAAAGTCTTATCCATATGAAAGAGGAAGAGCAATAATAAGACGCACGATCTATACCAGATTTTTACAGCTTACATATTCACGTACCCGACAAAAAATACATGAATATGACCACCATTCAATACAATATGCACAGAGTGTGTATGCTGTAACCGCTTGAACGTTCCCGTATACTAACGAACACATGTCAATAGACGGATGTTCATTGAAAAATTCAACGGACTCGCCAATTAAGCATATCTAAAATAGGCAGCATTGCTCGATCGTTCGTAAAGATTACATTACACGCATGGTACACAGAGCTTCTGTAGATACTTGCATGGTCGTGGGTAACTCAGTAAAAAGTGTGTTGACGCAATGACTATCTTTTGCGCGGCGTGTTTGCTCGACGCACTTTGTGTTACCAGTTTCATATTGCATACGAAAATAGAAAATGTTTTCGGAGCGGGGCGGGTGGCGCTTGATCATGGCAATAAAGTTATTGTGGCTGTACGATGCGTTGACCGTACGGCATCGGCCGTTTGTAATATTGCTTACTGCAATCCGCCTAAAGTAAAGTTTACTGGGCATTTCCTACGATTTAAGTATATAAAAGGGATGGAGCAGTTTCCTGTATTCCACTGAAAGATACATCCATTTTCAGATATCTTGTATCTTATCTGGGAATTGGTCGGAAAAGTCATCGTCGTAATGTGTTGTTGACACAGTGGTTTGAGTTAACTCATTTAAAAGCGCGGTCTTACGCACATCAATCATTTATTGCATAACTTTGTTGACAGATGCGCTCTTGCCGAAATACTCTACGGATATTGGACATGTGGATGCAATAGATAGATAGATGAATGAATGAATAATTACAGTGTTTTGACAGGTACAGCTCATCCGTGAATATCGGATCTACGGAAGCTAAGTAATATACGAAGTTTTTATTAAACGAAAGCCAATAGTTAATGTTAGTCTTTGACCCGTGATGTGATAACTGAGGTTAAGCTTTGAATTTTTAGTTAGTAGAGGACTGAGCCAGCGTGGTGGAGTATAGCTCAATCTTCCTCGTATTCGGGTAAAGGCTCGTGCCTCTCGGTGGGACATTTGCTTATTTATAGTAGAAATCTACACGTCTACGTTAAGATGCTCTCAACTCATAAAAAATAACGATGAGCAAAACTTATTTTAACTATAACTTCCCAGAATTGTTCGTAAGCTCGAGAGGAGTAAGCAGATCGTGGTACAGTGGTATCCTGAGAAACAGTAGCTGCTGGTGTAATGTAATGTAACGGTACTCCTTGCTTCTATATGTAGTGGGAATAGGAGTAACGTTTTGTTTATATTTCGTGAACTACCGCGCGTGGGTTGTGGTTATGTTAGTAGGGGAATATCGAGTAAGTAGATAGGTATATTGCGCGCAACACAGTAATCTTGTCGGTACATTATAATTTTTTGAAGAAATCTCCCTCATCACTACTATTTGCTGTAGTAGGAGTTTCTTTAAACATGTCGTAGTCGTAGCACATCTCAATCTCTTGCGTTATAAAATCCAAAACCAATGAATGGCCACCACCATCCAGTGTAGGTCGATTCTATATATCGGTTGACTTATCCCGATGTTTTCAAATTCAAATCACGGTCGCTTACGACAGCTCATGTCATAATCGCCTGAAGTTCGCGAACATCCTTCTAAACAGCAATTGGAAAGGTATATCAGGATATAATATGTATGTAGCCCATTAATGTTCCCACCGAGAGACTCAGGCCTCAGACTCGAATACGAGTGAGATTGAGCCAGACGAGTCTGTGACGCCGGTATTCTGCCAGGGCCAGACAGAACGGACGCACAGGCAGCGGTGGCTCAAATACGCTGTTAATTAAATTAATAATTTACTAAGCATCCGGATAGATGTCAGAAATACAGAATAGACCTGGGTAGTCTGCACGAAAACTCTTCAAACCCGCTGCTCGCCCCGCTTGAGCTCGCGTCCACACCCCTCCACCGTCGCTCCCGTCGTTCCTGGAAGCAACTCAGTCACCTGCTGAGCCACGCAGGACCCACTGGACCCGTGATAAATAAGCCCATATTAATTGCTTCCTACAACCGGCCTCTAAATCAAAAGTTGTATTAAAATGTCACCATTTTATCATCTCTGTAACTCCCGGGGCCTTTTTTCTTGAATGCTATAATTGGGGCTTGTTATAGAGCTGTCAGTTTGTTGTTCTTTTGTTTTAGAGTTAGTTAGTTAGAGACGTTTAATGCATTAAAGATAGTTCCGTTGATGGAGTTGCATGGGTAGGTATGTTGTAAACTTTACTCAGCAGACAAAAGTCACCCCTAGACTAAGCAGGAAATGTTTTATTTTTTAGGGTGTATTTGACCAACCAAAAAGTTATGCGAGAATAACTATGCCGGGGATAATTTATAGACAAAGACAGTTCAAATTGAGGTTATTCTTAAGAAAAGTAGAAGATACTCTCTCCCCAATAAAAAACTAAAATGTATGTATAATTAAATAGTGTAATTAAACTGTATTTGCAAAATGTAATGTTAGTATAATAAGAGCCCCTAATTGGCCTAGGTATAAGTTACTTTTTGTGCTGTACATTTTTTATATTGTGCTGTGGGCTCAGTTCCCAAATAAACAAATAAACAAACAAATAAACAAGTAAAAAGTTACCCTTCTTTGGTCAAACTCGCCCTTTGGCGTATTGTTAGGTGAAAATTTTAAACATACCAATAATTTGAAGGAAAAAAACCCCGAGACTTACACACACATGACTTTGCTTTTCTTGCGACATAGGATATCCTAGTATGAGGCCAGATGCAATGTAATTGCCTGTATTTAAAAAAAAATATGATTCTTTTCGTTGCTTTCTTACTATTGGTCTCTCTATACAACTGATCGAGCAGAGCAACCTGTAGAATTACCTCCTTCGATGATACCATTATTATAGCTAAGGAATTCTGCAGCTGATACATAGCTCACTGCTACAAGACGAGCGACGACCAATCAATGTTTTAATAATAGCCTCCTTACTGTCCGTAATGGGTTTTTAATGATCTTGGGTTCTTTAATAAGTTGGTTAGAATGCCTTTGAATTGTACGTATACTCAGGTTTTATGTTTGCTTTTGCACTTGTTTATTACATGCGTATTGAAAATATTGGCTTTATATTATTTGGAGTTCTCGTCGTCTCCTCCACATACTAACAGAGTGTAACAGAAAGAAAGGTCTAAGTAGTCATATTTTAAGGGACATAATACAAAACAGCTTGTACTATGACACCGATTTGATCAAAGCAAGTTTATTTTTCATTTTGCTCAGGCAGTCATCTGGTTTGTATGGTGAAGTAAAATCTAAAGTTACTTTGATCAAATAGGTTTCGTAGAGACAGTTGCTCAGAAGGACGTTTATTTATTTATTTATTTATTTAATTAGATCCACAAAACGGATTACAATCAAAAACACAACAATGGGACATGCACAGAATAAAGTACTGGACTGCTCTCCAACGCGTGTGAACACAGATGGCTGCATAAGTGCGGCAGAACATGGCAGAACAACAAACTATTTGCTACTTATAAAAATAGCATTAAAAAATTCAAATAATTACCTATTATAAAAATCACAGTTGCTTGTTCAAATAAATATAATAAAATCAATAGCGAAGAAAAATAATTTGTATGAATATGAATATAACATTAATTATAACACCAAATTATTATGTATTATTAGTTTGGAGTTCCTAACCCCATAAAATATGGCTACACCTTTATGCTTGTCGTCCGATTGTCGTTTGTCAAAAGTCTGTCATATTAAATTACGTTTATTTCTCCTGATTAGAAAAACATACTATTTGACTTCAAATTCTAGCTCTAGCGGGTTCTCATAAAAGGCATCCTCATATTTTGCACATCAGCGCATGTCAGCTCACTCCAAATAGGATGAGAATTGTAAGTACGTCTCTTGATCCAAAGGAGAATGGGCAAAAATGTATGGACCCTGGTACTGGTCGCGGCCACTGAGGCGACATATCCACATCGATTCCTTATAAATACAGCTGTCAAGATTACTTAGTTTGAAATCTCTATATTATTTAGGTAAAAAGTTATGAAGCTTCAAAATATACGAAAAACGTCAACTAAAATGAACAAAAAAGATGATACCTGCTTGTTTCGCTATTGTTTTACGATACAATGGCATTGTCCTGGACCAGATTTTAAGCTTGTCCTTTACTTGTCCGCTTCTCCGCCGCCCCTCGTTACCCCCTGTCAACCCCTCCCCTTAACTCTTTGTTGCGATAACGTGCGCCAACGCAGTTATCTCAGTTGCTCTTTGTTTCGCTTCGTGTCAACTGCGTTTATCTGTGCTCTCAATTGTGATCTCGACTACTTGGCTTGCCTACCGGACTTGGATCAGTTTCATCGAATTGGACGACGTTTTGGCTTGAATTGGACTTTTGTACTGTGCTTTGTGATCTGGACTAGCATTTTATCAGTAATTATTTTCAATTAAAAGACTGTGAAGGATCCTTGCCCGGTCGGCCCACGACGTCACGGCTTCCCCGCCGTCGCTGCCGCCTCCGCTGCCAACGCGTGCTGGCCCCGGGGCTCGGTCAGCCCACGACGTCACGGCTTCCCCGCCGTCGTCGCTACCACCGCTGCTGCCATTGCGTCCTTGCCCTGCGGCCCGGTCGGCCCACGATTTCACGGCTTCCCCGCCGTTGCAGCCGTCGCCGCTGCCATTGCGTTCTGGCCCCGCACATACGCAACCATGCCATAGACACATACTACAATTTATATTAGATAGAGGTTTCAGAGACTCACTGCGTAGAATCGAACAGTGGGGATATGAACCCCATATGCCCATTACCAAGCAAATGAATCACGGTTAGTTACTATTTGTCGCTGGGTAATCGAAACTGGCCGCACCCGGTACCAAATTGCCCATAATGCCTTATACCTTGACCTTGATAGTCAAATATCTTTTAACCTAAATAAGTTACAACTTCGGTCTCATACAACTTTTTGTTGCTTATAATTAGTTCTACCCGATAGCAGCTGTTTCAAAACTGGCTGCGCCCGGTACCAAAATGCCCATAATGCCTTATACCTTGATAGTCAAATATCTTTTAACCTAAATAAGTTACAACTTTGGTCTCATACAACTTTTTGTTGCTTATAATTAGTTCTACCCGATAGCAGCTGTTTCGAAACTGGCTGCGCCCGGTACCAAAATGCCCATAATGCCTTATACCTTGACCTTGATAGTCAAATATCTTTTAACCTAAATAAGTTACAACTTCGGTCTCATACAACTTTTTGTTGCTTATAATCAGTTCTACCCGATAGCAGCTGTTTCGAAACTGGCTGCGCCCGCTACCAAAATGCCCATAATGCCTTATACCTTGACCTTGATAGTCAAATATCTTTTAACCTAAATAAGTTACAACTTCGGTCTCATACAACTTTTTGTTGCTTATAATCAGTTCTACCCGATAGCAGCTGTTTCGAAACTGGCCGCGCCCGGTACCAAATTGCCCATTGTCCTTTGCATCTAATCATCTGCAACAGCATATTGAGTTACGGCGACGTTTGCGAATCGAGTTAGAAATCGATTCTGCAAGTAGACGACCTTGTCGTCATAACACACATCTTTCGCTCTATATTTGCTATGATTTATGTGGCCTATTCTCAAGTCTCAGCTCTAAACAACAATTTACCTAACCGCGCCGATCGACCGGCGCGCGCGACCTGTGCCAAATGGATCGTAAACTACTATGACTCTATCATCTGACTATACTAAATTACTAGTGCCTATTTGCGGAAAATTGGTAAGTAAGCAGCTTTCATGAAATCGGTTATTGCGATTGTCGCGTAAGTATTCTGGGAGACAGTTATTGCGTAACACATTTTAACGAAACTCCTGGCTTAGCAACTCTGTGGGATTTTGCTGTTGATAGCATCAATAGAGAAAATAGCAAAACGCTTGGTTAGGAACTCTGCTGTATTTTTTATCGATTCACAGCGAATATAGACAATCTACCACGCAGATTTAATATTTCCATCGTTATTTTCCTCTATGAGAGGGCGCATTCCATGCAATATGATAATGTGGCATTTGGAGCCAGCGCATCTTGATACTCGCCTCCTTGCGCACACGACTATACTATACAGGGTAACAAAAAGGTCTAGGTACTCTATTCTAAGTATTTCTAAGGTATGGATTTGTTAGGATTATCATCCCGAATAACTTTAACGGAAAGCAAATCGATCAGAATAACTATATTTTTGACTTCTTCCATACTTCTACCATACCAGCGTCACTAAACTCCTAAAAGACTAGACCTTTCAGCTATACCCTGTTTATGTTTAGTGCATACACTCTGGCGCCAGCTTGCATTCTAGAGACACAGACTAATCCATTTGCAAGTCCAATAGACTGAGAATAGGCCCTGTTATTGAACACAGCGTTTAGTATTCAATTGATACTTTGAATTTTGACCCAAAACACAACAAAGTTCAAGTTCGCGCTCGTATGTCTAGGAAATGTGCTGAGACTATCATACAAACCGCCTTATTACTGTGCTAGTAACATTGGAACCGTCATATGAAATTAGAAACATAAAACTTTACTTTCGTGTCGTGGTTTCCAGTTTGATCTTATGTAATGCTTTATTTTTTATTTCTTGTGGGGTATGAGGTACAAAGCACACACAAAGGAACACAACTTTATCCGTGGTAAGAAAATACAAGTCGATGCTGCTGTCCGGCCTGCCTGCCTAGCCAATCAATACGCGGTTAATTATTCAAGTTGAAGCCGTTTCTATATCACGTCGGTATTTTATTAACCCTATTGAAATTAAGTTAGAGACAACCAACTAATTGCAGGAGTAAGAAACGCACATACCTATTATGTACACGTACCTTCATTAATACACACCTAGGTAAATAGTGCAGGGTAACACAATAAGTACACATGGGGCGGCCGTATGTAAACAAATGGACAGAACACTACTTGTGCTCTAACCTGTCCTTGACTATTTACATAGTGAAATCCTTAATTGGCCTAGTTATTTAATCTATATTCTTGTTTAACTTTTATGTACGGCTGTGGATTTTTGTTCAATAAATAAAATAAAAAAATAAAATAAAACACGCAAAATAATTCATTTTATTAGTTCTTCGGCAGGCAGAACATTTATTTCTTCGGCAAAGGGCAAATCGGATAAGCGGCCCAATTTTTTATTGTTCCGATCCTCATTACTACATGCAAGAATGCGGCTCAGGGTTATTTATATTCTGCTTTTATTGTGCTACGTGTTAGAATATGACAGCTCGAAATGGATTGCCATTTCACCGGAGAAAATATTATAAAGATCGATGCAAGTCCGGGATCGAATCGGCCCTTTGGGCGTAGGCGAGGTACCACTAGCAACCATCGTTGCCACAGCGAATAGATCTTATAGTTATTGAGACAGAGGTGGACCTAAGAGATGCTTAAATGAATCTAAATGTATGGTGGAAGGTTGCTGTTATGAATCGGAGAAAGTACAAATTAGATATTTTTTTGTCACCGTGGAAGATGCATGGTCGCTATTTACGAGTAAATGTGTTTACTAACGCTGCTAGTATTGACCGATTTCTCGTTAAAGTTGTTTGTAAAATTGTGATAAACATCCTGGTTTGCCAACTGTAGCAAACGTCCAATAACAGTCATCAAAATGATGTGCCAACATAACAAGCTGTGAGCGAGTAAATAGTGTGGCCAAGGACCATACAGCGCAGTGAATTATTTGACGGGTTTTTGCAATCTTCACTGTCTATTTCTAACAGTTATGGAAACGAGACAAATCATCAGTTCATCATCTGATCAGGAGCACAATTCTCTGATGATAAATTAATCGTGATAAGATATAAGCTCCGAAGGGCGTAAAATGCCGTATTTGACAGTCAGTCTACAAACAAAACAGGCGCCGCTAACAATCCAAGTATCGACATTTTCCATAAACGCTATCACTCATTTTCCATAACAGAAGACCTCACCCTCACCTCTGCCCTTTCGTGTCAAAGTGGTCAAAGTGCTATTTTTTTTTTTGCTACTGCAATAATGTGATGGATGACTGATGATGATACAGGCACATGACGATGAAATTCTACTGAAATCCTATTGTGATTGTACTATCTAAATAAAAGCTAATTTCCTCAATAGTTTTTTAACCGACTTCAAAAAAGGAAAGGTTCTCAATTCTATACGGACCTAGTATTTAATATTATCAGAAATGCAAAATATTCACACATGTTAGTCTTTTAGGACTTTCTTTACAAAACGAGTAGATACAAGTTTTCTTACTTTTGAGTTCATTAGAAGTCGTTTTTTTTAATTTTTTTATTTTCTTACCGGAATACCACTTGTACGCAATTTTCTAGTACTGGGAAGCTTGCGAATACTTACGAATATCGTTTTAATTGATTGTCTTGGGAAGATGCAACTTTATGCTTGTATGTTAAGCAGGTCAAGACTAGGTTTATGGCGAGGACATAACTTAGGTGCTTATTAGCTCTGTCTGTCTGTGTGAGTGAGGATTCGCGGAGTAGGTGAATTACCAAAACAGCTATGTGACACGGGTGCCAAGAGGATGGTATGGAGGCCCTACTACGAGAACGCTATCCTTTCCTTACAATCTTGAGAGATTGCGGAAAAATGTAAAGAACACATTAAATCAGATCGGATCGAGGATCATAATATACTTACTTACTCATAGCTGACTTTGTTGTCTGAAATTTGGTTTTATTTTGCTTGCAACGAAACAAAATCACCTAAATGAAACGAAAACGAAACGAGGTAGTGTAGTTATATTTTTGGATTCTTTATTTAGTTCTTCTTATACACATTCCTCAAGCGGTTACTACTCCTGAAGAGCTGCGAAGGATCAAAGAATCCCACGACTAGTTTATCAGATATGCGCCAGATGTAAAAACATTGAACAATCTACAATTTCTTTTTTCTAACGATTCCTTGTTAGTGCGTGTGATTATAATTACAATATAGAGCTTGCAGACTAAGCGTAGCCAAGCTTTGACTAGAGGCTAACAATCTCAGAAAAGTCAGTCGTGTTTGCTCGAGGGGAGGCGGGGAAAATAACACCGAGGCAAAGAAAGAGAATAACACCCGTATATGCATAGTCGTTTGCTTGACAGCTCCAATGCCTTATGTCAGCAGAGTATGAGAATACAGACAGCATATTTACTTACTTTGAACTAGTGTGGTCTTAACGGTGATTGAAAACATTGCATGGAAGGTTTCTTTTCAAGCTGCGGCATTAGGTATTGATCGATTAGCGGCTTAAACGTAGACAGATAATCCCCCCTGCCCCGCATCAGTAAAGACAGCAACGGGTTATCATTGTGAGGTTGTCAGGCTAAAGTCATTGTTCCTAAGTGCTTGTGCTACGCATTATAAGCACCTGACTATTGATAATTGTGTAGTACATACTTGTACTACCATATCAGGTCAGGCTTCAAAGGAATATGTAACCTTGTCTTTTTATGGCTAGGGTAAGGAGTGTCGGGCGTTGACCCTACACTTAGGTACTAGAGTTATATTTCTGATGTGGTATTGCAGATTTCTTGTCGAAAATGCAGATTTTCTTCGTTCGATGTCACTGGATTATCTTGGCTTTGGTTTGCTTAGCTTTGAATGTGCTTGCTATGCCGCATGAGTTTTTTATTGAATTTGATCGTCAAAATTAGGAATTTCCTTCCAACGACAAATCATAACTTACAAACAAAGTTACGACAAAAGTTGTGTTTAACGAAAAACCGACAATGTTTTAAGACTGATACTAATATCACCGAGTTTCTAAACAAATGGACCACACCCATTACAAGTGATACACTCGTTCGTCTGTCATGTTACAATGTTGCCAACTAACTCCAAGTTGCCGTCCGTGGTAGGGGGCCCGCTCCTGATTTGCATATTATAGATGGCCCCGCCACATGGCTCTCTTTACATCATCCGTCAATAGAGAGGCTACTGAGGCGCCCAAAGAGGTTCAAGAATGGAGACGCCAGTAGCGTTCTCGAAGTAATATATTTTCGGCAACTATTCCTTTCCATGGGAAAGTTTTTAACACAGATGTTACCATATGTTACTGGAGTATTGATAATTGAAACAAAAAGTAAACTTTAGAAAAAACCGACTTCCACAAACCCTATTTGATTAGATTGAGTTTAATACAAACTGTAACCCCTTATCCCCCCTCCTTGGGGAATTAATTTTGTCAAATCTCATATCAGTGCTACCCCACGCTACTAAGGAACCCCTGTACAAAGTTTCATGGCTCTAGGTCCACCGGTTTAGGCTATGCGTTGCCTGCCCGTCAGCCACGCATTGTATTTGTACCTGGTATTGAGCAGATCTGGTGGCCATATGTGGTCTTCATCAGCAGTTCCGCATCACCATATTATGCTTACCATGTGCATTTGCACGAGTTATTATGAAAAACACAATAAAACCGGCCAAGTGCGAGTCAGACTCGCGCACGAAGGGTTCCGTACCATTATCTATATAATTGAAACAAAAAGTAAACTTTAGAAAAAACCGACTTCCACAAACCCTATTTGATTAGATTGAGTTTAATACAAACTGTAACCCCTTATCCCCCCCCCCCCAGGGGAATTAATTTTGTCTAATCCCATATCAGTGCTACCCCACGCTACTAAGGAACCCCTGTACAAAGTTTCATGGCTCTAGGTCCATCGGTTTAGGCTATGCGTTGCCTGCCCGTCAGCCACGCATTGTATTTGTACCTAGTATTGAGCAGATCTGGTGGCCATATGTGGTCTTCATCAGCAGTTCCGCATCACAATATTATGCTTACCATGTGCATTTGCACGAGTTATTATGAAAAACACAAAAATCACTATAGGTCTAATCGGTCTAATTTTCCAAATCGGTCCATCCGTTTAGGCGCTATCGAGGCACATACATAAAAATAAAATAAAAAAAAAACAAACATCCGGACGAATTGTAAACCTCCTCCTTTGGGAAGTCGGTTAAAAAAACCGCAAAACAACACGTTAATTGTATGGGAGCCCCCTTTATATTAAATTTATTTTGTTTTTAGTATTTGTTGTTATAGCGGGAACAGAAATACGTCATCTGTGAAAATATCAACTGTCTAGCTACCACGGTTCATGAGATACGGCCTGGTGACAGACAGACGGACGGACGGATATCTTGAGATTTTAAGGTACTTTCCCTCCAGGGCCCATTCGTTTTTTCCACCCTGTATATGTGATCTGTAACTGTATTTTTCATGAAATACCCAAAAAGTTTTGTTCAAATTATCATCTTATGTCAGAATAACTTTGTAGCTAGTTGAAAAATAACATTTGAATTGATTCAAAGCTTGCCGCGCTTTTAGGGCCTTTAGTACCTACTAAACGCTGCCGTAAGCAGCACTGTCTACAACCTACTCCTACTGGAAAACGTGAGACACCCATCTACAATTTCCGTACAATGAGGTTCACTCACTCATTATGTCAATGTCATGCAGACTGCAAAACATCATTTCAACGCACCAAAGAGTATTTAATTAAAACATCACTGGCAGCCAAACTTGAAGTGGCCAAAAGGAAAAAAATAATTTCTGAGCTCTGAGATTTGTATGAAAACAAAAGTAATTAAAAACTATTAATTTTATAATTATTTTCTAAAAGTTCTACAGACTAAATAGAGACGTCGTAATTCATCAATTAATATTTAAAGTCTTTGTAGAAGTCCGGGGACGACATTGCCATATCATTTAAATTTAGTTTCATTAAAAGAAGGCTTACCTACCAAAACAAAATGGCCTTGGTATAAACTTTTCAAGCGTGTTGTGAAGACGTATCTTGTACCGAGACCACTTTCAATTTGTAATATCTCTCGTATTTCAGTATTTGTGGTTGGTGCGGCAACAGATATACACATTCTGTGAAAATTTCAGCTTTCTAGCTATTACGGTTCGTGCAGGCGGACGGACAGACGGACAGCGAAGTCTCAGTAATAGGGTCCCGTTTGGCACCCTTCGGGTACGGAACCCTAAAAATCACAATAGGTCTGCCTATAATATTTGAAGAGTTCCCTCGATTTCTCCAGGATCCCATCATCAGATCCTGACCTGGTGTCAATGGGACCAATATGGGAAGGTAAACCCTTTCAAACAAAAAAATAATTTTCCAAATCGGTCCATCCGTTTAGGCGCTATCGAGGCACATACATAAAAAAACAAACATCCGGACGAATTGTAAACCTCCTCCTTTGGGAAGTCGGTTAATAAGGCTTCCTCACGTTCGTTGCCTTCCAATCCTAATGACTCTTTAAAGGCGCCATTATATCTCAAAGCAGGCTAATGAGCCAGCCACCCTAGGCAGCCGTTATTATTGCTAGGCTTAATAGCTCTGCTACTGTTTGTTCTATGGCTTCATTACAAACTGGTTCGGTGGTCTGCCCATCCTGTAAGATGCGACTCTACGTGCTGGTTCCGAAATAAGTATCTAAACTGATTTCAATAATATTTCAAAGAGCCCTACCTCTCCATCAACGGAGCCTGAGCCAGCGTGGTGGAGAACGGCTCAATCTCACTCGTATCCGAGTAAAGGCCTGTGCCCCTCGGTGGGGCCATTAATGGGCTACATTTATTTAAGTTTATTTAAATACATATGGCATAAACATAAACATTTACATAAACACATAAACATAAAGATTTACATAAACACATAAACATAAACATTTACATACAAGCACATACAGCTCACACAAGCTCCTGCATTTGAAATTATCGCTTTTAATGTACCCATGTTTTCTTCAGTGAATACGCATATACGCACAATACGCAACCTAATAGTTAGGGAGGCGAGGTAGCTAAATGGCGTAATTCAACGGTGCCGTCGAGACCTATCAAAATCGAAAGATAAAATAATTTCGAAAAGAAAAGCTCGTATGGTAAAAACCATTTTAGCGTTGGGTTTGGCGTGTACGGTTTTTCAAAAATGTTAAAAAAAACAGTTACTTGGGCATTCTCGAGCGCGTCAGATATTCAAACTACGCATGCCCCAAGTGCCTCTGATAACAACGGTATACTAATCTGCCGGTTTGCGTGGTGGGGGTAGGCATATAAAGTAGTCAAAAATGCAAAAAAAAAATTACTCGAGCGTGTCAGATTTTCGGAAGGGGTGTTTGTTAAGTAGGCCCCAAGGAAGCTCCCTTTAAAAAAACTGACGATTTCGGCGTGACGATAAGTTACGATGAATTTTTGAAAATGCAAAAAAAGAAGTTTTTTTTAAATACTCGAGCGCGTCATTTTCATAGGGGAGGTTTATCTCGGTATCCTGAAAGCATATTCTTAATCTGACAAAAATGTTGGTGGGTTCTCTTAATCTGACCGAAAAAGGTTTTTTTGGTTTCTTTTTTTCCTTTCTTTCTCCTTGATAAAACGGGGAATTTAAGAATGACAATAAAGCTACAACCAACGTAAATGTAGATGAAATGTAGTACGAATTGTATCATTTATTGTATAAAAAATAAAATGATATATTTTTTTTATTATAATTGTATTGTTATGTATGACCTTTACATTTTTGCTCAATACAATTCATCTTCTTCTTCACTGGAACTTTCATATTGTGCCTCCTCATCCACAATTGTTTCCTGCTGAGTGCCTGCAACATCCGTAACAATTGTTTCTATTCAGTAATTTTGTTGAGAGAATATTATAGAAGTACAAAAATTTACCTGAATCAAGCGTCTCATCATTGAGATTGAGTTTTTATGATGCTTTAACCTTTAACTAGGGACGTGACAAATTTATAACACTATAAGGGACATGACGTCTCACAGGCTACTACTTTCAAAGTTAAATTTTGTCATAAAATTGCATTTGGATAATTTAAATTTGTGTTGATATTTAACTATTGGAATGTAATAAAACAAATTTAAATGAATTAAATCAGTATTCTTTTTATTTATTTTTCAAATATGATAATTAACTATTTGTGGTACTTTTCAGCCTTAGTTGACATGAGATCCTTGTTTTAGCATTTTAATAGACCTTATATAAATGATATGACAAATTTAACATTTTTTACTTAAAATCTAATCATCAAAAAACACAAAAAACATAAAAGCTACTTCTGAATTAAAAAAATAAAAATTCTGACACCTACTCAATATTTCAAAAATCATTGGCAATTTTTGCACAAGGGGCGAGAACATTGCAGACATATGGGATTGCAACACCCGACACATGTGTACACTGTCATTCTGTGCAGTTTGGGCGGACAAATACTGCATGCCCTTCGCTTGCCCTGACTAGTTTTTGACCTGACCTGACCTGGCATGTCCCTAGTTGTCATACAAAATATTTGTATGACAACTAGGGACATGTAGCCTCACAGGCTACGGCCGATTTTCGTATTAGTATTACTTACCTGTTAAACAATGGGCGACACATCTGCTTTCTTCCGCAGTCGTTTGAGCACTAAAACAAAAGCTACTGAGACGCGGGGTAGCGGCAAGCGGGGGGAAGTGGTAAATTCTGAGAATTTTCAAAACACGCAACGCCTGTGAGACTACACGTCACTAGTTAAAGGTTAAGTCAAAAAGTTTTAACTTTGGACAAAAATGTAAAGAGACCTTTTTTGTGTAAAATAAAATTACCTTTTTTGTTTATTTAAACTTTTTTTTGTAAAATGTATCGTTCGCGACTTATATGCCGCAACGCGTTTTTCGGAAGACGAAATAGCTCCTCCACACTTCCGGTCTTGCGGAAACCAGCAGATTTTGTATTTTTAGTAAGTTTTAGATTATATTCTTCAAAATTTAAAAAAAGCGCTCGAGAATGCCGGATTAACTTTTTTTTTTACAAGTTCGCGACCCTATAACTCGGCGGCGTCAAGGACTTATCGTCAAATTAGTTAAATTTAGTCTTAAAACACTAAAATCAACCCTCAATATCTTAATCTGACGCGCTCGAGTATTTCAGACTATCGATTTTTTTTACTAATCTAATCGTCTATCCTAGGCGCGCGTCACTACATATAGAGCTAAATACTTTACAAGGTTGTTCTATTAGGTCTAAGGTATCTCTCATATCTTAAACTGCCACGCTCGAGTATTACCGAAAATTCCCTTATTCGCCTCCCTAACTATAAGTATGTACGATGACGGGCCGCCCCAGAGAGTTTCGCAGCGGCTGACCAGTCACAGCTCTCTTACCTCGTCCCCCGCCGGCCGTAAATTGGTGAGTTGTATTTCAAAGGAAAATGTATCTATGCGCTCTCCACTGGATAAGTGCTCCCTCTTGATGTCCCATGACTTTGAACAACAAAAAAAAAAACTTAGCGTCACTTCTCCCATATTTTTTATAAGGTGGCTGCGGTTTCAAAGCCTATCCTATTTATATGATCGAATCCTCCCCTCTCCGAAACTAAACGCTAGTAGTAGATTCCTTTCCTGTAATAAACACTGACGACCTGCATGTACTTGCGTACCAGTACCGGGGTCGCGATTCTTCTGTTTGTAGCTTTCACACTGCTCTGTCGCTACCCTGCCTTTAGATAGTCTGCTAAATAACGTTGTAATTTTTCATTCGTCCTCTTAAGTAATCTCACTAATTAGTGATTACTTAAGAGGCCGAATGAAAAATTACAAACCAAGGTCAACGAAGATTGCGGAAGTGGGAGGGAAGCGAATGTAACTCGGGAATAGGAACAAGTGTGGGATGGAAATTGTGCGCTCGCAAATAATCTGAGTCAACGTAAGCGCCAAAATGAAAAAAAAACCTAAAAAAGTAAGCTGTTCAAGGGAATTAGTACATTTCCATTTTCAAATCGCTAGTAACAACAATTCCCCACATATTACAATTAATATCATAATTTAAAGATCATAATTTACTATTACTGCGGGCGGTATCACGGGAACAAATATTGGAAAAAGGGAGAAAAGGCGTGAAACTATGTAAAATTTACATATTTACTGCCAATTTTTTATTTCAGTAGTGAAAAGACATCGACAGGGCATGTATTGTATAGTATAAGTCGCAAGCAGTAGAGTTGCACCCTGGAGCATGATTCTTGCGCATTCGATATACGATATCTACTGCGTATATCGAATGCGCGCGAATCACGCCGCCACGCCAGGTCTATCAGCAACAATTTATTCGCCATAAAAATTATCATTATGAGCAATTTTTCGCTAAGTGGCAGAATTACTAGTGCTGCTACATTTAGCCAAGATTCGTGTTTGACAGTAACTTACTGGTTGCTGATAGAAAAGTTGATCTTTATTGGTCGGTGAAAGGGCTCTCTTGTGTACCTATAGTGTTAATACTGACAAGTTCCACTGGTACCACTATGAATATTACATTACATCTACCCATATCACCAAAAAAGTCTTGAACTCGCTTGGTCTCGGTATTTTTATTCTAATTTCTAATTGCTATGTAGGTTATATTTCTCTATCCTTTTGCATCTAATCATCTTCCTTTATGTTTTATTTATAGCGCTGTGGCTTGTTACATTATGTTTTATTTATAGCGCTGTGGCTTGTTACATTATGTTTTATTTATAGCGCTGTGGCTTATTACATTATGTTTTATTTATAGCGCTGTGGCTTGTTACATTATGTTTTATTTATAGCGCTGTGGCTTGTTACATTATGTTTTATTTATAGCGCTGCCGCTTGTTACATCTGGTAAACAATAGTTTGTTCATCGCTCAGCACTACCAGGGTAGAATCGTCAGTAGTGTTTCGATCCGCTTCAAAGATTGTTAGTGAAGCAATATCTAAATAATAATATCTAAAGCTTTCTACGAAATAAAACAACGGAGTGTTTTTAAATCTGTTTATTTTTATACCGTATCTATTTACAAGTTATAAGTAGGATGGTTTTGTTAAATTGTTACATGTGTTGGAACGTTGGAACATACATCAATTGAACATTAAGTTGTGAATAGTAGGCACCGGCCGTGGCCGTAAGGCCTAAATGGTACAAAACGAGGCCTACGATAAGAATTAGCGTTATTAAGGCACTAATGTGTAATGGACGGACTTAAGTAATATATATTTTATTTTTATATGCCACATACAACATGACACGCCGGAGAAAATATAAATGAGTTATAAGTCGGTCTGGCTCAAAAGGTCCAAACCCAAAATTTTGAGTTGAGTAGTTACTAGTTATTATTCTGTGGTTGAGTCGATATTGTATTAAAGGTGCGATATAATTTTTTTCATGACTTTATAATCATCATAATTATTAAAAAAAATCACATGTTCGTAGTAATGCTATGCTAGTATGCGTTACAGTTAATTATTTTAGTGATAATAACAACATAATGTACCAATATTTAGGTGCTGTATGTTATGTTACCTAAATTAGATATACTATTTTAAGAGTCGACATAGTTGTACATGGGTATATACATAAATGGTTATATTATCGAGGATAAACTGTTATCATGAAACAGCCAAAAGTAAATAAGCGGATCTTAAACTTAGGTTACCTATCTCTCTGTTTTTACATTAAACAATTCATGATACTAAATAATCAAAGTATTTTGCGTAATGTGGAAATTGTACTTTTGACATAAATATTTAAAATTGTTCGGACTACAGTAAATATAATGTACCTAAAAGACACATAACCCCTTTTAATATTAAGGATAGCCTGAATGATATATTTACATAATTAAACGCCCGCCGGCTTATGCATCAAAATATTCATAATAGTATCACAATACTGCTTCAGAGCACATGTCTCAATCCTTACCTATACTACAGTATACAAACATCTCAACTTTGACGCAAAGCATGGAGCAAATTGCTCTATGCGCAAAGTCATCAAAGATCATCGTTCCGGACGACACACCGGAAGATACGTAGAAAGATCTCGTCCTAAACGGATAGAGAAGAAAAGCTCCTATCACGGAGGTAACAAGGCCGACATCTGAATGCTGTGGCACGTCATATGCTGAGAGATGGTCGTTTCTTCCTCACACTCTTGTTGCTGAGTCCCAGGATAGTGCCGATTACCTGCGAGAGAGAATATCGTGATATAATCGACATCAAAACTGAAGACAGCATTTTTATCTTGAGCATAAACGTACATTTACAACTAATTAATCTATGGACGCACTTGTCGTAAAACTAATTGAAGATGGAGCTCAAGATTCTAGTTTGGACGTTCCGAGTTGGAAAATGAAGTGTTGGAAAACCATAGACACAAAAAGTACATCCTGATCAATGATCTAATTTGAGTTTAATGGTTATGGTTTTCTAATTATGATGTCCAACATTGGACAGAATCTAACGTAGAAGAACAAAATATGTACCTTGGAGACGGAGTATGCAGCCAGCTTCTTCCTCGGCTGCGGTACTAGCAGCGCTAGCGCGCGCGCCTCCCGAAGCAGCGCGTGGAAGGCGAGTGCTGCACCCGCGGAAGACTCCGCCGCCGACACCTCGTAGAACTGACAGCCGAACCGGAGAGACAACTCCTGGCCTTCTTCAGTGTTCACCACCCTAAGTAGGTAGTGGTATTAGTTTTGTAGAAATAGTACGACCTCTTGCGTGTCTTGCGTAGATTCGTTGCAGCATAGACCAAAGTGAGCGGTCACTTGCAGGCAGTAGGTACCGAACTACAAACATTGTTTGAAATAACAGTCTGTTCAATCAATGCAATTTTATAATAAATCCACGCACGCACGCATAAGATTACCGATAATCAAGGATTCTCATTCAAGGATTACAAAAAGCGGATTACTCTCAACTCAAGTAACTTTACTATTTTTCTGCACATTTCTTACCTAGCATGCTCCAAATCAGTCTTGTTACCAAGAAGGGTGACGGCTGTACAGCCAGGCAGTCTCGTTCTTTCCAACAAAGCCAACAGCTCCGCGGCTGCTATGAATGAACGGCGATCACACACCGAATATACCACGGTGTAGGCATCGCCCCATCGTAGGTGCTCGGCAAGGCATCCACGGTTCTAAACAGAAAATGAATCTGTCAAACTGAGGTATTTGGAATACAAATTACTATTACTCTGATCTTATTTCGGTAGGAATTGCTTTTTAGATGATCTTGTGTAATTATAAGATACCGATTTGTATTAAGACGAAATTTATGTGGTCCTTTTTGGATATCGGAGGACAAGGGTCAATAGTTCGTATTCGTTCGTATCGTTAGCAACTAAGATTCGTGAAAAAAAGTCTGCCATTTGCTTCTGCAGAGAAAATATTATTGTATGCAAATTAAACTGGTAGGTATTCGTTTTTGTAACGACCTGCCCTTGAACAAAAGCCCTGTCACTTTATAGATTAATATAATGACAGATGCTGTTTCGCTACACTGGAAAGATAGATGTTTGCCAAACTTCAATGCTATTGGCTAGGCATCAAAAGAATATGATGTTCAAGATCGTCACGTTCATAAATTGTAAGACTCAAGTATGAACAACGTAAATAAGCTATCAACAACAACGCTATCAATTAAGGCTAGTTATACAATATAGTTATGAAACAAAACCTCAGAATCATCACGCCGCCGTTCTCCTTACAGGATGACAGAGGTAGATGTGCCCACCAAATAGCCAGCTATTCAATACTCCATTTAAGGGCTCTACTCACGATGCAATCGGTCGCCTGCAACTTGTATTTCTCTCTCTGTCTATCTTCCTGTTCCGTCCTTCTCTAGCGGTTGCAGGGCAACCTGCCTTCTATGACTTGCAGCGACAGATTGCAAGCCAGGTTGCACCGTGAGTAGAGCCCTTTATGAACGCTACAATAAACCCTAAGCCACAGCATCATAAAGGTTTGACATGGTTTTACCTTTACGCACCTATCGTATCAAGTTCTAAGAAAATAATATACTTGTAATTAGGGTTTACAACTCACCACACAGTTGCAGGTGTCCAATATTTCGACATCGGATGTGGTGCCGTCGAACGTGACCCGGTGCTGGTATAGAAAGTCTGAAACAATAGGTCTCGTAAGATCTATCCTTTGGAAAGTTCTGGAAAGGTCCAAACGGATATGGAAGGTCGAATATTGAATATTTTAATTAATTACATCCATCGGTTTAACTTCATCCATATGTCTTAGCTTGATTCTTATGTTACCTACCTTTTGAGTTATGAGAATCATAGAGAGAAGTAGGTACAACCTTTTGTATGAATGAACGTGACAACCTCTAATAACAATATTATAAATGTTTCTCTGACATTTTACTGGGAGCAACATATACAACATATGTAAGTGTTATACAACATCAGTGAAATATTTGACCAATATTTGACCAATCGGGATTGGAGTTGGTATAGGGCTCCGCCACCGGCGCCGGCGGCGTCGCACGACCTTGGCACGGCGACGGCGGCAACGCGGCTTGCCAATATCGCAAATAAACTGACCATCGCGATCTCCCAACTCGCTATATCACGCCCTTTGGTAAGGGCTCACTGTATAAACATTCGTCTTTCGTAGTTTCTTCTGCTTCTTTTTCTTGGTTATCTTTTTGTGTGCTAGCTAACCTCTTTTGAAATAAATTTTGCCAGTGTGAAATGTATTTGAAAGATCACAATTTCTGTGTTCGCACGCAAAACGTTGGACACTTCGGAAGGTACGGAATTTGAATCCAATACCGAAGAGCCACATACAGCAGCAGAAGCCCAACCATACAATTACAGTCGTAATGTTAGTTAGTTAGATACCAAAGTAAACCTCATCGTTAGTCAGGGTGATACAAATAATAAAGATAGAATAACTTACCACCTGTAGAGCTGTACTCTCCTATGTAACGTTTCGTCAGATAACGAACCACCACGGCTGAAACAATCAAAACAGGAACTTCATTATCCTCAATCTATATGTTTTATCATGACATCATGTCTTTGATTAGCGTGGCAGTGAAAATGTACCTATGGCGCCTGGCTATCCACAATTTCGCCTACAGCAGTGAATTTACGGTTTATGAAAGCTACAAAATTATATTATTAACTCGATTATCTCGGGATGTTACAATCATTTATAACTATAAAGCTAAAGCTACATCCGCATTTACGCATATGATTTTCTATGATGTGCCAAGAAACAACGCGACATTTTCCTCTTTCCTTTATAGGCGGCAATAAATAATATCTTCTAAAATAATTTTCCTCAACAAAGATACATTTGTATTAATTGTTGGTACCTACATTGGAATAAACTGTAGGAAGCTAAGCCGAGCAATAGTGAGTAATCGGTTAGAGGTGCTATTGAAGTAATTCGAGAAGGTATAGATTAACTATACAAGCTCTATTGATATGATGGTTACAAGACTCAATTAGTGGGAAAGTGGACGCAGGCTTCGTTGTTGGTAATCGTAGGAAATCGTTGGGTAATATGGGTATTGGTGATATTTTAGCAAAACACAAAGATACAGATGTAAAGCTTCCGGAATGAGCATCCGAGCAACGCTAGAAGGTTTACGCCGGGTTTCTGGGTGAGCGATCGAAATGGTTAATTTCATCGAATGACGCTTAGTCGACCATTTAAATAACATGGTCGACTAAATAACATTCGATGAAATGAACCATCGACGTAACAACTTTCGGGTAAATAACACTCGTTCAAACAAACGATCGACAAGGTGTCATCGATGAATTGTTATTCGACGAAATATAACTCGAAATGGGGTAGTGAACCCGTTTATCTCATGTCTTCATCAGCCAATCAAGTGCCGCTATTTTGAATTAATCTTCGAGTGATCGCGTGTTACATTTGACTACTAATTTGTTTTGTGCACGTGAATGTCTATATCTATATTTAATATAAGCCAAATGCTCAGGTAGCTGCTACAATAAAGGGCGGCTTACATGTCAATCAGTTGAAGTTAGTACATTATGTCTGTACCTAACCTTTCTACTTCTAGGAAGAGCTTTGTTGGTTGCTGTATTCTTCTCATAATAATTTGAAACTTAACTCTAGATTTATTCACAACGTATATGTATACACTTATACAGGTTCTAAGCCTAAGCTCTATACTATTTCAGTCAGAGGCATTTACTCGTACTATAAATAAATATCTTCTTTGAGTTCAGAGTGGAATTGTTATCGACTAAGCTAAACGGACAAAGCCAAAGCCAAAGACCTGACTTTTACTATCTAAAAATACTGAGAATTCTGTACACAGTCGCAGAAATATGGCGGATCGTATAAACCTGCGGATAGTTCTCGAAATGATATCTTTACATCTGTCCTCATCAGGGCAGCGTCGCCGTGCAATATACGGGCTCATAGCAAATCGATAAACATGCCTTCCCATCATATTTATAGCCAAAGCTTCTGCTTTACGACAGGGATTTAATAGAAAATCACACCAAATACCATAACGTGCTTTATGCGTACTTTGATTTTGTAAGGTCAGGGACAGAAAAGGTTTACACCTTATAAATTTCACAGTCAAAGTCAATGAACCGCAGTTTATTGAGGTCAACGTACCTACTTGCTTTTTATTAACACATGGTTATCGAAAAATTACAGATTATAAACGAGTTAAAATCGGATTAACTCTTGCGAATAAATTTAATGGTGGTAAAGATTTATAATCTAGCACACTCGACTAATGGTTCAATAAGAGATAAGTACCTACTAATAATAAAATTATTTTACGGCACTCTTATTCTTAAGCTATCGTCAATAATTTTCTCTCCTTTGCTTTGATTTCTTAACTCAATAAAGTCCAGGACACTTAATCACGCCAGTTCAAGGCAAACTCTACCGAGTGTCTTAATAAAAAGGAGGGATAAGTATTATTCATATGTTTGAAGCGTCTGTCTACACAGTCGAGACTTGTTTTATCAAAATCATTTCAGTAGTTCGAAAGTTGTGAGCAAGCTAATATACTTAACTTACTAATAATAACAAGGGAACCAGCCACCCCCTTTTTATTTCAGTCAGTCTGTGTTTCAGTCATTATGTTTCTATGGGATAATTAATCGTTGCACTGTAGCTACCCCTTAATGCAATACAACCATCACTACACAGATACATTTGCATATTATGGAACCAATACTTTCTTCGCTCCCGTATGCAACGTCGCAGCCTCCGTAAGCCAGCTCAACCTTTATCAGCTGTATGCAAAGCAACCAAACGATTCGTGTCGAACGCAGCAATTACGCTAACGAGGACTTTCGCCCACTGATACCCACCAGTTCAAGGTGATCCACATAAACACGCCTCTCTTAGCCGATAAGCGTAATCCAATGAAACTGGATTAATCTTTGACGCATTGTGCAACGCATTGTCTGGGTGTTGCGGAATGGTAGAGAACTGTCTTGGTCAGCGGTCTACTGTTTTGTTTCCTTATAAATTTTACATCGCCAGTTAGCGGCAAAGAGAATAACTTATCGGCAGGGTGTCTTTAGGGAAATACAAATGACAGTCGGCGCTCAATGTAAGCCGTAGTGAGAACCAAATAGGAAAGAAGATAATTGAAACAAAAAGTAAACTTTAGAAAAAACCGACTTCCACAAACCCTATTTCATTAGATTGAGTTTAATACAAACTGTAACCCCTTATCCCCCCACCCTTGGGAAATTAATTTTGTCAAATCCTATCTCAGTGCTACCCCACGCTACTAAGGAACCTCTGTACAAAGTTTCATGGCTCTAGGTCCACCGGTTTAGGCTATGCGTTGCCTGCCCGTCAGCCACGCATTGTATTTGTACCTAGTATTGAGCAGATCTGGTGGCCATATGTGGTCTTCATCAGCAGTTCCGCATCACAATATTATGCTTACCATGTGCATTTGCACGAGTTATTATGAAAAACACAAAAATCACTATAGGTCTGCCTATAATATTTGAAGAGTTCCCTCAATTTCTCCAGGATCCCATCATCAGACCTGGACCTGGTGTCAATGGGACCACCCTTGAGGTATTACCTATACGCCGAAAAAAGATTTGTTCAAATCGGTTCATAATTGGCGGAGTTATCGCGTAACAAACATAGAAAAAAAAAAAAAAACATACGGGTCGAATTGAGAACCTCCTCCTTTTTTGAAGTCGGTTGAAAATACAAATTCTGGAACAGTTCACATATACAGCAAAAGAAATGAAAAACTAAAACAAGTGAAACATATATTATAAACTCCCAACTGTTGAGCCATTAATAACATCTTATTTCAGTGTCAAAAGGTGGAAGTGCTACCAAGTTAAGTTGCAATGTTAATGAGAGCAATAACGGTACAAATGAAAAGCGTGGAGGATCTGATATGAGAGCGACGGCGACTCGGCAGAAGTAGTAGTGTAGCAGCAGCATGCAGGGACCAGGGCCTCGATTCAACTGAATTTTGTACCGGCTATTAGAGCGTTCCTGCCTAAGTATATTTATGGCTTTAACCGGGAAGCTTGGTTCTATACAATACCCGTTTAGATCCAAGCTCCCTGGTTAAAGCCTAATATAAATACGACTTCGGGATTTGTTTGACAAAAACAAAGTATCCTAGTGTGGTGCCAAAAGCAATGTATGTGCCTGTTTTGCTTAAGTTTATATTTACACTTATACTATCTCTGGCATCTTTGTTTCTTGGCATTGCCATCAGGTCAGTTAAGTTTGACTTGATACTGACTCTTTCAAAAGACGCTATAGTCAAAACGACAGACAATCGACGGGCCAGTGTTTAGTTGCAAAGTAGAATCAAGGACCCAGTCACCACGAAGACGCAAGTTAATTAAGTTCATCGCAAGGGGTGATCGCCACGCCATCCCCAGTAATTGGACAGTGACTGCTCATTTACATTTTTACCTCCATTTTGTTTCCGGAAACGATTTAATTAAGACATTCTTGTTTGCTGAATATCTTCGGATACAACGTGTTTATTGGCAACGTTTTAATTACCAATCTGACGACTGTTTTATTTTTAACCAGGATTAAAGTTACTTTCTCTGAGAAGAAATTTAAATAGCTTTGACATGGTTCGTCAACCTCACTGACACCTACTCTCTATGTATTATCATCTGGGATCGAATGACCTAGAGTTCCAATTCTACTTTTGAGATTAATCCATTTGAATCTGTCTTTTATAGCTTCTTCGACGATCAATAAGCCTTTGAATGTCTCTCCATTGGTCGTATTTTATTTACATGTTCATTTGATTACAGGCAGTTTATAATTTGATTCCACCCTAAATAATAAACTTTATTGCAGCTTTGAGTAAGATTATTAAATAAATATAAAGTCGGTTTACGATTTCACTAGATTATGGCGTCCTAAAATAAAACAACTCGAGTAATATAACCCGCAATAAAACTAGTTCGAAAATAAGTTTTTTTTTCTATTATTACTATCAATATAAAAAAAAACAAATGACTGTTTTTAATTAAAATACCGTCCTACTCCTACTATGTCCACTCAAGAAATAGACATAATTTTTGTAAACAAATCCCATTTCAAGCTACTACTACGAGTATATTCAAAATGGTGAGTTTTGAAAAATATTAGTTTTCAGGTATTAGGCATATCTTTCGCTGTCACTACATACGGTCATTTATTTACAAAAAATATTACCTAACCCTTTACTATGTATATTGTTGTAATTTACCACAGGAAAAAACAATTTAGATCATGAATGTAGAGATAGAATTTTTACATCTAATGCGTCAACAACCTTGCATTACTAACAGTTTTCCTAACACGAGTTTTCTTCTCTAAATAACTTCCAATCACTATTATTAAACTGCTATTTTTACAGTCATTGAAATAGATTTTCCGAATTTTCATAGAGTGAGTAATTGTGTGATGAATACCGATCTTCGAGCGCCCAGAGTCCCCGACCCAGACAAGAGTGACTCAGACATGTCTAAATACAGGCTGACGTGTAATAGCTGACTATATTTTGGGGATTGAAAGTACCCATTACCGATTAATATGAACGGCGACAAACTAATTTCCAAGATGTCAGAAATCGTATCACTACACTATAGACTCAAGTCGAAGTGGGCAGGAGACTTGGCGAGGCGAGGTGATGAAAGGTGAAGTCGATCCCTGATCGAGTGGTGGCCGAAAGAAGTAAAAAGAAGGAGGAGGCAAATACCCAGCAGATAGATGATGATGATGAAATTTTTTCTCAAAGAAACATTATGGTTGGTCGTACATGATTTGTTTGACATTGATTGCTGATTCCTAGTTAGAATGTTGTTCATTAATTATGTTGTGTAGGTACCATCAATTGCAAAAATCCTTCATCATGTATTTCATTTAATACTTTAGTATGGTATTTGTTGGCTCATTAGACTCGAAGTGACAATACCTTTGAGAATATGGTACTATCGAGCAGATCTGATGCGAGCTGGAACCCTGGGATGCTTACTAGTAAACCCATCGAGTTTGTGCTAATTAGATTCGTTGTGATGAGACCTTAATGCTAAAGTTATTTCCTGATGATGTTCGGCGCGAGTCATACTGCATGTTGCGACGGCACGCATCCCACAGCGCAAGCGCGTCTATAAATACAACAGTTGGCATTTACACGCTCTCGATCTATGCTCCCGATTGCATCTCCGTTTTATGCCGATCCAACAATTTTCAGTACCTATCAAATTCACATAGGTGTCTGGTGTCTGGTGGCTTCATTCATGATGTTCGGAACCATCCGGCACTAATACGCTTCCTGGTTGAGGTAATTTGTCGGTTTTCCCGTCTATGAGGATCACCTCATACTGATCATCATACCTACTTAAAGATAAAAGGTAAAAGAAATTATCATGTACAGTTTTGCCTTTCTTTTGTTTCGATCATTTGAATGCAATGTTTGTTAAAATTATCTTGGAGTCTTTAGCACAGAATAAGTAATAGTACTCTTTAGTCTTAGGAGGTGAGTCGGCATGTTCCCAACAATTTCAATGGTCCTCTTGAACAGATAAATCATAGAGTAGATAGAAAATATAAATGTGACACATATAACTTATCGAGAAGAACCGTTTGCAACACAGGTCAATATAAATAAGCAGAGTAGAAAAAACACGCTAAGAGTAGTAGGAAGGAGGAAGTCATTAACAGTTATCCAATATCCTACATAATGTGTAAAATACTAAAAACTACTGCATAAATATTCAATTTGTAACACCCCAGTGAAAGGAAAACTCCAAACTCATAACAAATTAGTCAACAGCTATAGGTAGAGATAAATAAATAAACAAGACCAAAAGTTACCGGAATTCAAAACTGGCAGTCTAATGTTATGATAATATTAAGTAATGAATTAAGGTGTATACACGTATGATTTAAGTAGAAGCCTAACGCCATGAAGTCAATACGTTTCTTTAAGGTTAATGCATTCCAGCAAGGTATCCTATCTAACTCGTCCGAGTTATAGCTTACGGCCATGTGTGTGTGGGTTGAGGGCAGGTAATGTTCAATAACTGCTTAATAATCACATAATCAAACTACACACCTGTGATTGATTGTTTTGTTACATAATTGCTTGATGAAGCATCAGTAAATTGTAGTCTGTTTGATGCTTGATGGGCGGTGACGGTAGCCGCCGGGTATTCTAGTGGGTTTTTGATCTGAACTCTAATAGCTAGTTTGTGCCCATTTCTTTATCATATTTTGAAAGAATATTCGATGTTTCTTTGAAATTTCTTCATCTTTAAAACCACAGAGCGTCCAGATTACTTTTTGTAGTATTGTCAGTCATAAATTCACCCACATCACAAGCTCAAGGTGTGATGGATGGCAGACACCAATAATTTTGCAATGGATAGCTGAATGAAAGGAACGACATGTGAGAAACTTTTCATTTATGATTAATGAGGCTTACCTAATATATCGTAATTGTTATGTTGATTCGTTAACACTTCAATTCCGAAAAAGACAGCCATCATTGCAGCCAATAAATCAATTTCTCCTATGTTAACTCTCTTTCAGTTATTGTTTATACTTTCTACTTATTTAATTGCATCTCATCTCGCACTGATACTAAATCAAATGGTAGCATTCACGGAAATATTAATTATAATGTCATATTAATAGGCTATTAGTGACAGTTATTATGTCGAATGATTCATGAATGGTTATGTGTGTGCTTTGCTTAGATTTGCGCGTGGGCGTGGCTTTTCAATTTCGTATGCACGAAGAAGGATCTCAATGGTAGAAGATAATTTAAATGATGCATCATCGTCTTCTTACAGTTGGTTTTAAGAAAGACGCCTACGACGACGGTTTGCTGAGCCTCTTTTAAGTCATTGTTTAGGATGTAATAGTGCCATTGAGTTGAGTGTCTTCTCGCCTCTGCTTCCGTTGTTTTGTTTTGTTTATCTCATTAGCATATACTCATGTGCTAATGTTATTAGGCAATGCTTGTCTCAGATAATAATATTTTTTGTTTTGATCTTCTGTCTCCTAACTGATAAGTCAGAAGTTTAGAAGATGATACGTTGGTAAAGCTCGCACCAAATCTCTTTACCTCCTGCGAGCTGTGACATATGTTTCTGTCAGGTAATAAAGGGTATAGAAAAAGTAAGGACAACCCAATCACAGCCAAAGAAACATGTCGCAAAAACTAGTGGACTGAAACGTTAAAACTACAGTAGATAAAATTTTACGTGTACATATATCGCCTTATTATTGCTACCATTTCTATTTTTAGTCGTGAAATGGATTACAGAAAGTGACTGACCCCATTGATAAAATTCACTTTATTTTATTTTATTTTATTTTATTTGGGACATCAACAGCACATAGACAAACAAATTACAAAGAGCAGAGATACAGAATGAAAGCCAATAACAGATATCCACAAAAATACAAGAAACACAAAAAAAACTGTTTTGACAATCGGTCACTAGGGTATTGACGTGTTGACATAATATTATGCTGTTATCAGTATATGTTTACTTTCCGATAACTTTGACAATAGCGTGTAAAGTGTTGCTTTGTTGCTTTACATAGGCATTAGAAATTATCTGTCTACCTTCTTGATATCTTGCAGCATTCCGTAGCATAATAGGCAAGACGTTTACTAATTTCCATGGCAGGCTTTAGTCACGAATTATTTACATATAAAATTACTAAATAGAGTAGTGACGTGACATAGGTACTAGAAATGTAGATACATAGTTTTTGCTTTCGTAATGAACTTGCAGTACATAATATTTTGTAGCTAAGGTAGTAAATAGGTAGGTGGTAGGTGGTTTGCCTTAATAAGCCACCAAAAAGTTAATAATAAATAAAACTTAAAAATATTAACAGTTACTCCAGTTAAAAATGTAGAGCATGTCCTGCATTAATAACCAAAATAAATTAAAACACAGCTGGTAATTAAATTAACGCCCCATACACCAAATTACGGACAGGAAAATAATACCAAAAAGTTTTGAAGTCATTAAACGTAATTGATTTTCGGGATACAGCCTGCAGCTGTGAAGGAAGGATTTTTTGAGTTTTTGAACGAACCAATATTTTTAAGTCGTTATGACTGTCAGTATTACCATCAGTGCATCATCAGTCCACGTTTGTACTTTTTTACCAAATTGGCTATGTTGCATCCAGAAAGGAGGATGCAAATTCTTTGGTTGCATCATGTTAAAAAGTTTGCAAGAATCACGCAATAAATCATCTTCCTTAGATCATGTCGACAGTAGAATACAGTCAGTTAATCAATATCACAATCCCCTTAGGTTTTCTGAGAGCCAAAGCTCTCTTGTCAGTATAGGTATCAAATAAATAAAGTATGAAATAATTACATACCCGATTTCCCGCACCTGGCACTCCCTAGCACCGCCACCCTGATTCTGTTGACTGTCATCTTCATAACTTCACTCTACTCTCATAGTCCTCCCAACTCTACAATTGATCAAACGACCAACTATCTCCTTCTTTTCCCTAAACAAAATTATGGAACACACCAAATTGCTAAAAAAGGCGTGATAGTTCCAAAACTCTTTAGAAAAGACCGAGTTTAATAAAAAGACAAAAGCTAATCTACACTTGTGGTTCTTCCGAGATCGCGAAGATAAGTGCACGTGCAATGCGCGTTGAATCGTGTGGTGTGGACGCGCGCGCGATGCACCTGCCTGCCCGCTCTAGACTGGCGCCGCGCTAAATATTGGCGCATGCTCATAGCCGTGCCGCGCCAACTGGCTCGGTGACTCCCCAAGATTCTTCACAGAATATGTTGCCATGAAAACAATTGTTTTTAGGCACTCAAGCTGTTTTGGTTTTAAGAAACAGAACAACAAAATTATTGTGTACTGCCTTAGTGCCTTGCCTTGCCTACTCTTTCATTAAACAAAATGCTATCACGCCTGGATTTGCAGGAAGAACTCTCTTTTTAGAGATTCGCTCACTTTTGTAGATGTTTATTTTAATTTAATGTAATGCCATGCTTACATCTACCATTGACGACAATGCATTACGTATTTTTGATAACTCAAATTAATCTGATAATGATAACACTCAACTTTCTAGATTGTGGAGAGCGATAAAAAGATTAAAGAGTAGAAAATGTAGCCGTAGAGTCGTTGGTATCTAAAGCAAGTCCAAAAAAATGCTTTCACATAAATAAGAAGAAAAAAACAGCTGAAATCTGCTATGAATTCAAAATAAAACAAAAACAAACTACGAGATAAAAGTTTTACGATGAAAATGCAAGTATAGGTGCCCCCGTCGAGTCGCGACCACTAACCGAGGAACCGATACCTCCAACAAAAGTGCAAGTGACAACCGGCCTTGATTCCAGTGGCTCTATGCTGCCAGCAGAATGGCCGTTCAGAGAACGATCGATGCGACAATGTAACCAAAGGCACTGTGTACATCTACGTAACATAAATGACATTTTGATGCCATAGGTAGCTCTAAAAAATCTGACTTGAAGAATTGGGTACCTAAAAGGATAGATACGTCACCTTTGTTAGACAGATGTTACAACATCATGTCACTTCAGTGGGTGCATCATCTTAGAATTATTTATTTGTGACAGAGCATGAAAATCCCTTATTTTAAGAATAAGTCATTTATTGAAGGGAAAAGGAAACGGGATTAGGAAAACATCACATGATGAATACCGACAGTAGACCGCCATAGTCATGTTGTCAGTAGAATCCAGGTCCAGCTCAACTAAACTATATTTGTACTTAACAACTCACTAAATCTACTCTTATCATGCAGCAATATGACCTCTATACTTTGCATATTAGCACATAGTCGATTGTTTAAGCAGACATTACGGTTAAGGTCCTCATTTTAAGCCTAATCCGATAGGAATCTGTGCCAGCAGCATGACATGGGATATGCTATATTTTGGACGGACACACAGCTCTTTGTCTTCTGGGTCTGTACCACAACGTCTCATTTCTAATCTATTAAATTATCAACATCAACATCACCACACCATGCAACTATTTGCTTTTCTTCTTCTTCTTATGGTGCCTCTCCAGTCTCTCCACTACTGGAGGTTGGCAGTCAGCTCTCCGTAATCCTTTCTGTTCTTCGCCAATCGCACCAGCTCTTCTTCTACGCCACTCCCCTCCACTCCCTGGTGTTGCGGAGCCACTACTTCCTGCCCACGCGTGTATTCCCCTCTGGGCACTTTTCTCGATGACCTGAAGCAGACGATTTTCTCCCAACCGATCCGTAGTCACACCATTTTCTTTACAGTACTCCACAATGAGCCCAATTTTACCAAGGCTTGTCTTAATTTAAGATAGTCATGGTAATGTTTCAGATCAGACTAGGTATTTAATCACTAAAAGCTTGTGGTACCCCCCAGATTTTGAAATTGCCAATTTTCAAGATCATCGATCTTAATCCAGCCAATGACATGAATGTAGAAATAGCAGGATTGGTAACCTTGGTTGACATGTGTTTAATAGTGTTAAATACGGTGACACGGTTTCGCTTTCCGAAATTACAAATAATTATTGAGCCAATTACAGAAAGTAATTGCGTCAGTGCTAATTGCAAAACGAGCAATAAAATGCAAATGAGTTGGCAGTTGGCACACATCCTGCGGTGGGAAAAGTGAGAGAACAAGATAAATAACAATATCTTTCAACAGCCATTCCAAAAATCGCGAGGACACCGAAATCTTCATAGCGGTGGCCCACTGTCACGCAAACATTTATTAGAGCCTCCATTTTGCGTGCGTGACAGAGGATAGGGGCTAACCTAAAGGTTTCCTCACGATGGCTTCCGTCGCCGTTAGAAAATCCGTATGATATTCGTAAATACAATCGGTCAGCACCGGATACAAACCTGCATCTCTGCGTGAACAGCAAGCCAGAAGCCACTAGACTATGGGAGCTTTTGTAGATTTATGCTTAATGCACTGATTCCTTTGCCACCCCGAATGGAAAAGTCTTGACTATAAGTTGTTGTTCTGAATTAAATTTACCCCAGATTGTCGAGCTCACAGCTTCGGGTTTACCCCCACTATCTCCATCGTTTGCATATTTTTATTTCGTCCAAATCCATTCCTAGACACAAATAAGCAACTGCAGTCTCTTCGAAGATGCATTTTTGTTTTAATTTAATGACTCGCGGTGGAAGGGATCGATAACGGTCCTTTATGGAAGTATTTTAACAAGCCCTTTGTTAAGGGCCGGTATAATCGGATGCGATAGCAGCGAGCTGTTCTCTGTGTGCCGACAGCCTTTTAGAATATGATAAAGGAATAAATAATATTCTAAAAAGCTTGGTACTTAAAAGGGCTCAATCTAAATGGATGAAGGTGGACGCACCTGCCTGTAACGTAAAAACTTTGAATTTGTATTCAGTGGCAACAACAAAATAAACCTAGCGTCATGCATGACTTACCCCAGACGAGGCTACTTATCAATTATCAAAACTATATTCAGCCAGATATTTCAGCCAGTTTTCCTAAAACGTGGGTATATAAATTTAGATATATATTTGAATCTAGTTATATCTGGCTGAATATGGTTTTGAAAATTGATACAATAGGCTTGTGGCCAAGGTAATCCAATAAATCTAGGAACAAGTCTTAAGTTGAAGCATTATGTTCAAAATGGCTTGACATTCTCAGAATTGTATATTTCCAACAGATATATTTTATTAAGTCAATTTTGAGCAAAAATAAACAGCATTTGATGGCACTTTTACATGACGTCATTCTGTTGTTATTTCATAGAATTGAGGAGCAAAAGCTCCGATTTGACAGTTCATAAAAAGTATCTTTTTTGACTTGACAGGCCACAAGCCTATTATACTTTGAGTTGTCCAGAAGAACATAACTAAAAGTCCCCGAGGGTGGAAGGTGAGCCGGCGGCGGGGGAGGGGGGAGGAAGTTATATTTTGCTTGTATCTCGAAAACCATTGGGGATATCCTTTTGTTACTATATATTTATATATATTATCTATATATTTGTAATATTTAATTATTTATTTTGAGTGACAAGACTAGCACAAAGAAAAGGAAGAAATAAATTAGGATAAAAACAAGAAGGGAAGACACCGTCAGAAGACATTTGTGGGTCTTCTTTGGGAGGATGTCGTGGTTAGCTTGTCTGAGCGCGACTGCGCGGCGCGTGAAATGTGACCTCTTTAGTGTAACACGCACCTTAGTGTCACTGGCTAGATCTATCCGTCTTATTAATAAAAACACTCTACTCTGTCTGTTGTTAATCTTCCTTCTAGACTAGTTTTAGTAATCTGAGAGATTGAAGACAGAGTAAATATGTACTTTTACTCCGAAAGTAGAGTCAGATAAGTGCTAGGTACTCATTCCTTACACTACACCACGTTTATTAATATTGAAATTCGTTAATACTGGCTTATACTGTTTTAGTCTGTGTTTTATTTATTATTAAGACGGGATAACATTTGTATGGGGTTGTCAAAGTTTACTCGAATTTATGGCTGATCCGAAAAAGATGTCCACTTGGCTAGTGAATATTTTTACAAATAAACTACGGAATAAAATTCGTTTAAAATAGGGCCTCACTACAAAATAATTGAAACAAAAAGTAAACTTTAGAAAAAACCGACTTCCACAAACCCTATTTGATTAGATTGAGTTTAATACAAACTGTAACCCCTTATCCCCTCCCCCCCTTGGGGAATTAATTTTGTCAAATCTCATATCAGTGCTACACCACGCTACTAAGGAACCCCTGTACAAAGTTTCATGGCTCTAGGTCCACCGGTTTAGGCTATGCGTTGCCTGCCCGTCAGCCACGCATTGTATTTGTACCTGGTATTGAGCAGATCTGGTGGCCATATGTGGTCTTCATCAGCAGTTCCGCATCACAATATTATGCTTACCATGTGCATTTGCACGAGTTATTATGAAAAACACAAAAATCACTATATGTCTGCCTATAATATTTGAAGAGTTCCCTCGATTTCTCCAGGATCCCATCATCAGATCCTGACCTGGTGTCAATGGGACCAATGGGAAGGTAAACCCTTTCAAACAAAAAAATAATTTTCCAAATCGGTCCATCCGTCTAGGCGCTATCGAGGCACATACATAAAAAAAAAAAAAACAAATATCCGGACGAATTGTAAACCTCCTCCTTTGGGAAGTCGGTTAAAAATAAACATCCGTTCAACACCTGTTTAAAAAAAAAGTATGGGATTTGACGTTTGCATTGAGGTTTAAACTACGTTTAATATTTTTTGTGTGAACAGGGATGCAGTTTTAACAAAATAATCCAATACCTTAAATACTGTAGTATTCTGTATTTTGTACCTTCAAAGCCACAATGAAGCTTGGAGTGACATCGACGACGTGGCAGAAGCTTCGAAAGCACGTTAAAGCTCGGGTTACACAAAGGATATTCGGTAGCAAGCACGGACAGTAATATCAGGAACAAAAACAACTACAGCGAGACTACGGTACGGAGTAGTTTAATACGATAGTTAATTAATAGTTTCTTAATTTAATTTAATTCGATTAGCCTGACTTCTACACGATCCCGTTTGGCACCGTTCGTACGTAACCTAATTAAATATCATAATTATTGGCGGTCTTACAACGGTTAGTTTTGGCAATTTAACGTGTTTTTTTAGATTTCGCTGTATATGTATAGACAGCTACTCTTTCAAGAACCCGGAAATGTTAGTGTTGATTTGTTGCTCTTTAGCACTACCTGGGAAGGACGCGAAGGGCTGTAGGTACTAAGTGTTTTCTTAGCGAGCAACTGCCTCCTACCTGGTAAGTTCCCCAAAAAGTTATGCGAAAGCGAAAGACACGTGTCAGTTTTAATTCTTTTGACGAAGACTTTCTCATTCATCATCCCTTAATTACTTACAAATTGCCGAGCCACTGTGTAGCGCAAAAGCATAATTTTTTAACCAGTTTGCTCTCGTGACTGATTTGACCTAATTTTTCCCGCCAATTCGTGCAGGGTCAACGGAACTTGCATTTATCTCCATCACGGACTAAGAGAGTTTTTGCATAAAAGGAAATGTAGCTCTGTCTCGGTGCTATAATTAAGGGCTTGCACCTGAATGTGCAATGAATAACATAGCGGTGTGTGGTTGATTTGATTGACTTGGTCGAACTCTGTTTTCCTCAAAAAAACCGGAGCGAACCAGGGAAACTTGATTTCTTTTACTTTGATGACTGCAGTCGCTGTCGTATATTTTAAGAGAAAGATGGAATCTCTGAAACTTATCTTATCATCATCAACCAGGGTTAGGACAACATGGGCCTGGATTCGAATCTGCATCTCTCACGTGAGAAACGAGCGTTGAACTACCCAGGCCACGGAGCCCGTATCAGTTCTTAGAAAGTATTACATGCAACGAAAAATTTATTCTCAGCATATTCCAAGGAATTACTTTTGCGATGGGCAGTTGTTACTAAGAATTTCTTTGCAATGCAACACGTTTTTTTACGCAAGCCTTTTTTATTCCGACAATGTTTTTTTTTTTGCGCAAGGTTTTGTTGTTCCGACAATATACAAAGTAAGTAGACAGAGCGCATTCATTATGAAATATATTTTGGATCAGGACAGCCCATTAAAGCATGAACACACAGCGTCTCGCGTCTCTAGCCGATTTCTTGAGATTTTAGTGACTTTTTTTAGCGACGACGACGGCACCATCGCTGCAGCTATGATGACATGACAAGATGGTTTATTTACGATGTAAGTCTATTAGTTACAATACAATACAACCTATTTTCACCTTAAAGAGCAGAATAATACATATATATTTTAATCCCGCGTTAGTCTAGACTTGTAGATAAAGATATTGCATAATTATTAGCGCAGCGATCTCCGCGCCCCGACATTATATATGTATAGGGCCACGCTGCTAGCCCGACTGTGGGTATCGCTGGCCCTATCGGCGAAGGGAAAAAGCCAAGGAACATAGAGGTAATATGCAATATGCGTAACTGTTTAAAAAGCTCCGTAGTCAGTAGTTCAGCATGAAATGCGGTTTCGAAAGGTGTTGACTAAATGAGCAACATATTGCTTGTAAAACAATCTTCATATGTACTGCGATGAGCTAGCCCTCTGTTACGCAAAACTAGAGTATTATGGTATGTGGTCAATGGTGTCTCTGCCACCCCGTTTAGGAAAAGCCGTGACACTATGAGCGCGATAATTTGACATTTTTGCTGTGCAAATATTTCTGCTATACTATAACCATGCTTAGAAGCAACTTGACAGCTAACCTAAAACTTCATAAAATCTACTTTTTAACACTAGGGATATAACCAAAACAATCGGAAAGAATCGAAATTGTTTATTCAGTTGAACTAACAGAAGATTTGTCATCGCCATCACTGCTATTAGCACTTAAAGATATTATTGTTTAATTTTCAACCATATTTAGGGTAACTGAAGAATCAAGAATAAAATGTTAGACATCTTTCCGATTCACAAATGTTTAGAGGGTGTATCGATTCTTTTGATTAATTGATTTTTATTACCAATATCCTGTCACTAACAGGCTAAGATTGACATATGTCTAGTTGCCTGTTATGTTAGATACTCTATAAGATACTATCTATTCGAGTATCTCGTGTGCTCATATGTATCTGGTGCTGGCTATACTAGCTTTCTTCTAATATCCTACAGCTTTCCAACGATATTTTGGCACGCGGTAACGTGAGTGACAGCTGGAACTAATGCCATGACAGGTTCTTTGCGTTAAGTTGCGTAGAAATAGCACCCCCCTGTAAACGTTACACAAGTGCCAAAAGATCGTCTTCGAAGATAGAAGTCTGTATTTTAAAATTCTGTCAAATCTACTGTCGGTCTAGGAGGAGACATTGCAACGTTCCTTCGTGCTCTAAATCTCTGTACAAGAAATTATCAGATCCCTTTCCATAACTTACGCTAAAATACTAAAATTGCCCGCGAGAAATCTGGCGGTGCGATCTTCACGCCCTGGTCGGCAATTATTTTCCATTATGATACGAACAGAGTGCTGAATACTGAATATTATTACCATTATCTTGGTTACCGCAGAGGCTGTTTTTCAATTCCTATTCCTTGCGCCATTATACCTCATCGCATATAACTTATTATTCCTTATCCTTATTTCTATTTGAATGTAGCCCATTAATGTCTCTACCGACGGGCACAGGCCATGCACGGGCGCTTCTTGCAGAGGTAAATCTGCGTGAGTGTTCTGAAATCTTGTCTAAATAACTATCTATTTCAGGAGCTAACATCGTCGCTTGAAAGGGTCGAGCTGTTACATGAGAACTGTTTTACTTGGATGGCCGTTTGCGATGTTTCTGAACGGTAAGTGCTCTGGTAGACACCGGAGCTAAGAGGTGCGAAGAAACTCTAAAAGAGGTGGTACCACGACGTAGTTTCACTCTTTATACCATCCATACAGGATGGCAGAGGTTACCACGATCTTTATAGCAATTCACAGCAGGTTCCTAATAATCGACTCTAAAAATTTGGTCGTTAGTTCATTGACCCGATCAGCTGATTACTTACGAGTTACTATAGGAGACCCTTTTTTTTTGGGGAAAGTTGTTCATTATTTATGGGTACTTCCCCAAAATATGGTCAGCTAATTAAATTTCACCTTGTATTTAAGTAAGAAATCACAAAAGGTTCACAGAATTTTAGTGAAAAGCTCTGTAGGACTAATGCCAAGAAAAACCGCTTGTAGCAAGAATCTAAGCGTAGAACCTCTGGGAGTCCATAATAGCGATCTCCGGAGTAACTGCGATGATGGCCTCCTCTAGACGTCCGGTGTTCGTGTCAACAGCAGACCCACACGCCATGTGGAGGTCCACACCAAAACGTAACATTACGTTCATAAGTGATTTTACAGAAATTGGCAAAGTTTGATCACATCATGGTCATTAGAGCTAGTTCTATTCTACAGAGGGAATTAATTAACATAAATAAAGATACATCTATTGGGTATATAAAAACTCGGAAATTTTAGTTTTTATAGCCAGGACATTCGTTTTAAAGAAATTTATGTTACTTTTTGGTGCAACTGCTTGATAATGTTGCGTTTTGGCGGAATCATTGTAGTAATGTTACGTTTTGGTTGGATCATTGTAGTAATGTTGCTTTTTGATTATGACCTACTAATAAATATCACTTTTTGGTGCAAACGGAATAAAATATAGATACTTTAAAATTACACATATTTATTACAAATAAACAAATGACACAGCTTAATTAAAGTCTAAGACCGCAGTCTTCTTCACAGCAATCACAGATTTCTATTTGTGGATCTGCTTGAAATTGTTCAATTCCCAGAGTTGGCCTTTCTTCATCCAACAGAGTTTTAAAGAAGTCTAAATCTTCAAAATCTCTCCATGCCTCACCAAACTGCTTCACCAATAAGTTGGTGATATCTCTCTTTTTTTCACTGGAAATTTTATTCCCTAAGGCAATACTTTCCAATGTTGCTGGAAATGTTCTTCCTTTCTTTAGATATGAAATGTAACACTCTGCACCTTCAAATACAAAATTATCAAAAGTTTTCAGTAAACATTGGCGGTGGTTTTGAGATCTCTTGAAATATATACGTTTCATATTTTGTATACCATTTATCGGTTTTAAATATTGGCTGAGTTTCTTGACATCATACAAATTCCAATCTTCTCCCAAAGTCCTGACATTGCCATGTTTGGAATACATTTCACAATATTGCTCTTTCTTTGTAATTATTGCCACTTTCCTCAAGTCCTTTTCAATTCGGGCAAATACTCGGTCTGCCGGCAAGAAACTATGTCCCCTTACTGGGAAAACCAGCTGTATTCTTTTCAGTGATGATGGTGCTTTGTGCACGAGCCAAAACATCAAGCTGTGAAGTAAATGTTGATTTTTGTTTTGACCCCCACAGCCGTCACAAAACAATCGTAAAGTTTCAACATCTTCTAATACAGTGTTCTCCAGATGATGGAGCAATGCTGAACTTACACACACTGATCCACGTCCAGCTTGATCTTCACTCCACTGGTAAAATGTTGGATTTTTAGTATCATATGCAGTTACACACATTGTATAAAGACTTAACTGTCTCAAATAAAATGCATCCCCTATTGAAGATTTAGGTAAAGGCTGGACCTGTTGCAGGTCAAAACACAATGTGAGTGACCTAGGTACATCTTTTTTCAGTAATTTATAAAATGTGTTCGCTCGTAAGGTATGAACCCGATATTTAGTTCTATATTCTTGTTTCTTCGATTCATCTTTCTCTGTTTTTACCTTGTGTTTTAACATGAAACATGTTGCACAAACATCAGATGCTGGAGTAGAAAACCCAATATTTAAACTATTAAATATTTTCCAGAAAAATGTCTTCTTTGCTTGGAACGCTGCATCGACGGAATTATTGTATATTTTCCTTAATTTCGCAATACTCAAATCACTTGACAAGTAACAGCGAACAGATTTCTGTCTGTTGTAGTGGCTCTCTTTTGCATGAAGAGACTTCAAAAACTTGACAACTTTTTCTCGCTTGCCATTGTGTTTTGCTGCCTTCCTATCACCACCCCTGTTTTCTCTTGGAGTGTTTCCATCATACAATGTTTTCCCAATTGTATTTAACCTCCGACTTTTAATCAAAAATGTCGCCTGGAAGAATTGTTTGCAAACGCAAGTTGGCTTCTTCTTCCTCAACACAAAGTATGTGCACGAAAATTTGCGAGGTTTTCGTTTCTCAGATGTCGATTGACGATGCTCTTGTGGTCTATAGGGTGCAATAAATCGCGTCAGGAATTTATCTTGTTCCACTTTACTTTTATTCTTATGCAGGAATTCTCTTTGTTGAATTATGTCCCTGATTGACACAGATTTGCAATTAAATTTGCTTTTCTGACTGTGATCACAGGGCCTCCTGAATTGTAATCCTGAAGGATCCATATTCAAGTACCTAAAACAAAGAAAAACCACATAAAATATCATTAGGTAAAGGCACAAAAAAGTGAACCGAACTGCCATTGTAAAACTTACTTTTTGTCACGGCTTTCTTTTCTCGTCTCTTGCCATACAGATGCTCGTTTCCGTTGACCCTGATTAAGATCACCTACGGTAGACTCCATCGCACCGTTTTTATATTAAAAACCTTAGTTTTATTGCTAAAATGTCTCACAGCCACAAAACAATCACACCGAATACCGAACCGATTCAAATAAGCGCGCAAGAAATGACGTTTTGCTTTTCTTTTTTTGTTTTGACAGCTTGACCAACCGTTCAGAAACTGCATAGAACTTTCTAACTCACACCGCGTTCCGAATGGAGCTTATAGCATTAAAACTACCATCAAACTACTCACGCCGCCCGAGTCACGCCTACGTCAAACATTTTGAAAAGAAAAATGTTACGCTTTGGTGCGACTATAGGGTACAGTATGTACGAGTATGGTGGAAATGTTACGATTTGTTGTGAATACGTTCATCGTCAATTTCAGCTTGCAAAACTGTTACGTTTTGGTGCAATCGACTGATTTCAGGGCGGCGTAACAAGCGATTTGACGCGTTTTGTCGCAATTTTAGGTAAGATTTCGATAGAATTCAGTATCCGTAACAGATCTGCATTCATAACTTTTTTTTTGTAAAAAAGTGAAATATAACGTTTTGGTGGGGACCTCCACCATTATGGTCGCACTGTTGGTGGATGAAGTAATTGTCATTAATCTTCCTGAAAGCCTCGGCATGGTAATCGATAAAGCCCAGACTCACCTAGTGGCCGGGACTCAGGACGAACCACTTGACCTCTCCGCGGCTTAAACCATACCCTCCGTCCAGGGGGCTTCGTTGCACAACAAAGGCTCGGCTCCCATCTCGAATGGTCTGGTGTTACCGTTATACGCCTTGAACTCTTGAATTCAGCGCCAGTGGGGATGGAGTAGGTGACATATGGCCGATCCCAATAACCTATCTTCTATCCATAATCTGCAGATTTGAGATTGCTAGTGTCAATTTTGGCATAAATCCCATAGCGCAACTGACAAAATGTAACGCGTAATCTACAGATCACGGATAGAGATAGGTTATTGGGATCGGCCGTTAGTCACAAGCGTCACTGGGGAGTGCGGTCATCCAGGTGGCGAAACGGTAGACTTTGTCCAGTCTCCGACCAGCCTCGCTGAGGGTCTCGTTGAATTTCGCGATGCAGTTGGTTTCTGCCGAGCTCAATGTCGAGCACATCGTTGACTGGATGGCGGCGAGCCCGATGATGATCAGAGTGAGGAAAGAATTCATGGTGATGCTTCTCGTTCACTCGCTTCGATCTTGAACTTAAAGTAGCAATCCCGGTTTTCCTCGCGTATCTTTAGTGCAGTTGCAATTTTTTTTGACAGATTGTTATCTGAGGCTATGATTTCAAATCATATCAAATATTTTATTTCATTATCAAATAACATTAAGCATTATATTTACATAGTTGCTTGCAGACTAAGTATAACCTGTCTCGTAGAGTCCTGACCAATATTGAGTTATACATTAAAAGTAAGTTGCTAATCGTGTGTGTTAGATGTATGTCTTAATATTAGTCCCCTGATTAGACTAATGAATGATACTTTTGATCACGTGTTTAGTTGTTTACGGCATTTGTTTGTGTAATAAATAACGTGTGGTTTGGTGGAAGTGGTAAAAAATGGTTTGCATTGAGATCTTAGAGATAAGCTCGCCATTGTACACTATTATTATGTACTTCGTGTTTTGTCTATTATTTCTGAGCATTTGTTAACAAGTAAAATAGTCAGACTCGCACACGATGGGTACCGTACCATCTTGCAAGAAAAGATCGGCCAAGCGCGAGTCCAAGGGTTTCGTACTATCACAGAATAATTCACCAAGTTAAAAATTTAAAAAAAATCCGACTTCATGACCTATCACTGAGTCCTCCCCGCTCGGTACACAAATGTCGTCTATAGGCAGACCCGAAAACGAGCCTACGAAATCTGTGAATTCCATACGTATTACATATGTAATATAAACGAATATGCGATCCTAACAGCTACAATTTATCTCGCGACAATGACTATAAACACCAAAAAGACTGGATGTATAATGTCATCCAGGTAAAAAAATAATTATACTTCTCAGTTTTTTCATGTAGAAACCTAACAACTATACCGATTCCTGATTTTCAAAAAATAGGACGTAACTATTGGGCTTCCCTTTCGAACAAAGGAAGAATTTTTGAAATCGGTTCATAAATAGTACCAGTTTCGATGTAACAAATGATAAATAATAATACACACAACAGAATTGATAACCCCCTCATTTTTTAAAGTGGTTTGCCGCTAATCTGTGAAGATGGTGATGCTAATTTTTAAGTCCATGCTTGTATAAAATAACTTTTTTTTTAAATTAGTTTTTATCTTCGTCAATGATCAACTTATCACCTGAGTTACCCTTGAGACAAATCTCAATGAATGATGAAGAAATTGGAGAAATGTCTATAACTTGTTATTATGCTTTATCATATCATATCAGCATTAATTTTACTTAAATTTCTCGTGAATTCTGCTTTCCTCGTATTCATTTCGGATTTAGTTTTTGTCATCGTCATTACAATAATCCGTACAAAGGCCACACCATCATCAGTCATCGTTTTACTTTCGTTTTCCTTCCTTTACGCAACGGTTGCTTATTTCATTTACGCGTTCATTCATTTGGCCACTTATGTAATATTTATTTTATTTTGATTTGCTTCTTTTTGAGTTAATTTAACGTGTTTTTTTCTTATTTTAACACTTTGGTCGATTTTTTATGCAATCCTTTCTCTTTACCTGAATCTCCTCCAGGCTGAGGAGAATAAATAACAATCAAACAAACCGGTGGGCCATCATATTGCACAGCGATACATATTTATTAAGAACTAGCTGGTGCCTCTGCGTGTACCTTGGAATTATCATTTACCGAGAAAACTTCACTCTCCTTCTGATGCAGTCGGATAAATTGAATCCTATATGTTTTTCTAGCTCACAAACATAAAAATACAATCAGACATTCAATCAATCACTCACCCAGTGGGAACTTCAATGAGCTAGGTATATTATTTGTTTATACAATAAAAAGTATAGATTTCTACATAGAACATCTCATCTAAACCTAGATCCACGTCTCGCCAGTATTTCAGCTTGGTCGTTCCGTTATAAGCGCGCGGTGGTGGCGGCAACATAACAAAGGAGTCGTGCACCATAAATATAGGAGACCTGACCTACGGGTACCTACAGGCTGCGTGTACCTACGATAGCCTAGGCTAGGAGGCTAGGAGTAGTCGGGACCTTAGGGCTTGGCAGTCATAAGAGATCTCCCTTAACAGTACATGTACATTAAGGTTTATAGTGGATCGTTGTTAGTGGAGCCTTTAGTCTCTGGTTACCCTCCTTTCAGGAAAAAAGCGTGAGCATATGTATGTAGGTATGTAAGATACATTCCGGTGAAATGCAACATGCAGTGAAAGAATGTGCCATCTACATTGCTGTAATGTGTTTTGTAACTTGAATTGCCAGTCTGATAGTCTGTTTCCAACCATAACCCGTATTATTATTTTTCTTGGGGATAAGACGTAAGTACCCTGATTCTGGCATGATACCACAGATACTATAATATTTGATGATACATGCCTAGTTTATCTGCTTTCCAAGTGTCCCGTAAATCTCATTTTAGGAAAGGAGTACATACGAGTGCAACGTCCGTTTTCAATGACCTATCTATACCTACATGATTTTTAAGTTACACTAAGTTAACTAGAGTTACACTGGACATAGTTCCATAGCGTAACTGTCAATGTAACTCTGGTAAATGTGAAAACCATGGTTAAATAGGTTATTTAGAGAAAACGGACGTCAATACTTAATAACTTTGCTACAGGAAAATTCATGACGCCATTGCGTCTGCCCTGTCCTGTCCTGACACCTCTCTTTCGAGAGGTGGTCTCTGAAACATTTGACTTGGCGGCAAATGTATTTTCCGCTATTTGTCTCCTCGCTTCTGATACAGGATCCCACAAAGTTCAATCAGTACGTCACAGCACGTCGAAGGTTAAATATATCACCGGAGATTATGCAAGTTGGTCAATTGACGCCATTTTATTTTCCGTCGCACGTAACAGCTGGGCTGTTGACACCGACGCGTGCGCATGGGAAAGGTTACCGTAAGGGTGTGGTTCCACTGCACAGGCAAGAACAGAGACGAGTATGAACTACAATGGAGTGACACTATAATAAGAAGGTTTGAGGTGGAAGACATAAGGTGGCTTATATTTGAATGGGTTTTGGTGTCAAGCTGGTAAAAATATACCCAATAGTTAGGTTTATGAGACTGAAGTTGGAAATGGGTAGGACACTTGGCTCCAAGAGAAAAGGAAGCCTCAGAGGGCTACCCACTAGAACACATCACCAGCTTGATCGACAATTGGCATGTCATATTATCGTGTTGGTTGGAGTGGAGTTCAGTCTTTTAATGATTAAAGGTGTTCACTTTTCACTTTTCCATCACTCCAAATTTGCGCACTCAAGGGGATTTCTGTGTCCCTTTTTAGAGATAAGCTTGCTTTTGTAAATATATTCTCTGTATGCATATTATATTTCTTAGTTATTAGGGTTTATTTGTATGTGTATGTATTTATTGATTTAGAGTTGTATTGTACGCGCAGGTCTTTCCCCGCTCAACTATCAACCTTTTAATATTTGCTGGAAGAAATCTCTTGTCAGAGATAAGCTCGCCTTTGTACATTGTCTATCTATTATAAGTTTTCTGTATCTCATACTTGTGTTAGTACAATAAAGAAATTACGAATTACGAATTCTCTGTATTGTTTGTGTTTTGTGTTTGTGTACGATACGATTTCAGCCGCCGCGGTTCAACCGCCTCGTCTGGTAGCGCCTTATGCCGCTACTTCCACGTAATTGGGTGGCATTTTTTCAAAGTTTAAACGCGGTTTAAGTCAGTGACGTGGTTATTGTCGTAATTAAAATGTTGAAGGTTCATTGACGCTAGTTTCTGGTCTCTATATGGGGTTTGTATAGTTTTAGTGCGGATTAAAGTCGCTACAGACTTTGCTTAGGCTAGGTCAAGCTTTTATCCCTATGGGGTGTGATGTGTGTGTAGCACTAATTAGACACTAATTATAGGCATTGTCAGAATTCATTTTCATGAAGCTTTCAAATGTGAGAATTGTTTTCAAATGTGCGGATCGCGGGATCGCCGGATCCAAGACGGATCGCCCGGTGGGGAAGCAGCTAATTCACGCACCAAAAAAGATAGTTGTAACTTTGGAAGACTGTATGTTGAACTGTGGCGAGACCGGGAACGAAATTCTTTAAGTTTACAAACACAAGTGTTATGCAAGTAAATCACTATTATACAAGGATACCCAGGGTTCGTATGAATGCCCATCCTTACACAGATAAATGAGCATCCTTTTATCGAGGAGCAGGCTAATATCGACCACATACAAACGCAATTTGTACCTGACATCCCTCTCTACAGATCCGTTCGGATATTAACCTCTGGGAAAACAAAACAAACAAAAAATTGATCAAGTGCGAGTTGGACTCGCCCATCAAGGGTCCAAGATAGTAGCAAGTAATTATAAGACAGGTTGTTTGTGTTGGAACTCTGTTTTTCATAGTGTTTATATGAACGACAAAGTTATCGATAAGTTAGAGATAAGCTCGCCTTTGTACATGTTTTTTCTTTTAATGTTACTGTTTAAATTATTATGTGCAAGGGGGGGGACCACGGTTTTTTCCACTTTGGAAGGGTCTGTCTCTTTAACGATTGATTTGAGGAAAAATTGTTTTAGGAACCCCCAAATATTACTGGATTTTTGAAAATTGCATCGTGATTTTGAACTTTAACACTTTAAGATAAGTTTAAAATCCTATGAAACAAAATTGATCGTTTTAACGATCGGTAGTAACAATTGGGTTCGTCATTTTCAAATACCTATCTATAGACAGACACCCCACACATATAAGTTTGATGAAAGAAAAAAAAATTTGGTGTCAGTTCCATGTATGAGGAACCCCCCCTTAATATTTTGTTTTTAAATTTTTGTATAAAAATTGTAAAGCGGTTCAGAGAATACATCTACCTACATACCATGTTTCAACTTTGTAGTCCTAATACGTAATAGTCCAATTAAGTTGCTGTGACATACGGACGGAAAGACAGACAGACAGATTTGACGAAACTATAAGGGTTCCTTGTTTCTCTAAAGGAACCCTAAAAATGGCTGTCAACTCAAAGCTTAGGTGGCTAACGTTGGAAATATATGGCGCAGATTCTTGTCAACGGCAGACCAGAGCATAGAGGCAGATGCTTTTCCATTGGAGTGGCAAAAGTACAGTCGTGTCCACGATTAGCCAGTTAGCCAGATAAAGCCACTCATTGCTACATCGCATATAAGTTAACTCAACTATGCTACGTTACCTGCCTAAACTGTAAAACCAACTATAGTTTCTTATTGAAGTTCAGCAGGAAAGTACGCAAATGGATGGCGGTTCCAATACTACTTGTTCTAACGCCTAGTACAATAGCTTGCGCGGGTATCGAACTCGAAGCTACTATTTATAATACCCCTCCTGTCCACACCAAGCCTTCGACACCTAAATCATAAAATAATTACCAGTTTACCGAGACATCACGACGGTGTAGTTACAGAAGGTACAGAGCTGCTGGATTGGTATTGAAACGCTGTTAGGTGTAAGGGCCCTTACACACGACGACGTTTTTTTTACGCTCTGACGACGCGCGTTTTTGATGCGCGCGTCCTCTGCGCGTTTTCATCGCGTTTCGGCAGATTTTACACGTTTTCTTGTCGCAAATAAAACGCGCTGTAAGCGCGCGTTTGTATCGATACAAACGCAAGTTGAACGCAATTGAAACGCGCCGTAAGCGCGCGTTTGTATCGATACAAACTCACCGCAACTTAGCGTGGAGAGCGGCGGGGTGAGGAGAGGCGCGATACAAGCGCGCGTTTACAGCGCGTCCTAGTTGCGTTCGAGAGACGTGGCGTTTGTATCGATACAAACGCAAGGATAGTGTGTAAAGGTTAAAACGTGCCGGCTTCCTTGCGTTTGCTGAGCGTTCAACTTGCGTTTGTATCGATACAAACGAGCGTAAAAAAACGTCGTGTGTAAGGGCCCTAAGTTAATGTAGCCGATTGATTTTGTCGCCGAGGGCCACAGGCCTTTACCTAGATATGAAGAAGATTGAGCCTCGCTCAATCAGGACCAGGCCATACCGCGCAGCCGCTGTCGGCATCGGCTTCGTGTTTGACTTGCCGTATTCGTATTGTCATAATGATAAAGTTCATTCTTGCGCGTTTGAACACGATGCCGATGCCGACAGCGGTTGCGCGTTAGGGGGGCAGATGATGGAGGGGCGCAGGCGTCGGGCTGGTGGCCAATCCGTCAGAAGCGTCTGAAGTTATCTATCAAGCTGCCCTTTATGGGCCTCTGACACAGCTTTACGATTACAAGAGTAGCGATAGTAGCGGAGATCCACAGTGTGTCATCTGAATCACGGAAACGCCCGAAACAAAAGCCACATAGAAATGGACAGGTACACAGGTACTACATGCTCCATCCCGCCCACAACTTCCGAACGGGAGGTAGTTTACAAAAATATTAATATTATATTGACGTTGCCTAAGCAATCTGTATGATTTTATGGTCAATAAAAGTTTTTTTGACTTGACTTAACTTGACATGGCTGGACAGGTAAAGTCAGAGCTGCTACCACTGTACTTTCAATAGCGCAGCACCAACCAAGTATTAACTCTCTTTCGAGGAGAGATTGAGAAATGAAAACCCTGGAGATGCGTCTATAAATCACAATTGTTACTGTACTTTGAGCACCAAGTTGCAAAAGTAACTTGTCATAAAACTCCTTTGCAATTTGCAACGCATACATTTAACACATAATTCGTTTTTTCTTTCACGCATCTATTAACTACTTCTTCTTCTTTAAAATAATTAGGTAGGTAGCTAAACCATGTGATATTTCCATGATATTTCACACAATTTATTCAACTTCTTTAGTCGTCAATTGACATTTCAGCAAGGCTGAAAATTATTCCAAAGTTAAACACAAGATCCCTAGCACTAAAATAGTGCAGTGCTGGACTATTCAATGAAACCCCGAGGATTTCTACTCGATTCAACTTAATTAAGAGAATTTCTAATTTATGAATAAGCCTTGCTTGCTTTGCTCGTTAGCACTTTGGTTTTATTCAAATCATACAAATATCTTCTAAAGTCATCGGACTTCGTTTCCGAGGATAACTGTACCACTTACACATTATACAAGGTGTAAATGAATTAACGCAAAATGAGAAACTACTTTGTTAGGGACATCATTCTGAGAATCTCATTATGAAACCGATTTGATCAGAGCAACTTCATTTTTCAGTTCTCCATACTAATTAGCTGACCCACTCAGGCCAAAATGTACTGAGAAGTGAAAAATAAAGTTGCAAACAAAGTAGTTTCTCATTTTGCGTTAATTCGTTTACACGTTGTATATATTTTTTGCATAGATACCATTTGGTAGATGCAATGTGCATGTGCATCTTTGTGCTCAGAGTAAATAGCTATTAGGTACTAACCGTTTTTAAATATTGGTTTTCAATCGCTTTACAAGATAAACATAGCCCCAAGATGTAGACGTCACTGCCACACAAATAATTGTGTATTATTTAGGATTGATTTAATAACAATTACAATAGAGAAAGACGGGAAAGCAATTGTCTAACTTTCTGTCGTTTACCGTTTATCTCAAAGTTATTAAACCCTTCACTTCATAAGTATTGGCTTGAGTCAAGATGCTGTGAAACTATCGCTATGCACTTTCGCCCAATAACTTTGGATGACAATTCAATTTCCACGTCTTAGTTGTGTGTTATTTACCTTTAGTAATTACCTACATGAGGTGTTAATGGTCTTTCTTTACCTTGTTAACAACCTGACTAAGGCCCGATTTCCGGAAAGCGTGGAAGAAAAATAACGGACGAAGTCTCTACGCGTAAAGCTCATCTCGGAGTTATCAGGGGTTCAAAAGTAGCTTGAAATGGTTTCTGTAAATAATAGATTGATTTGATAACACATGGCTGGTGCTGGTGCGTCGTCGCAGGACGGCTTGGCACACTGTTGTAAGTCAAAGGATTTGTATTTTACTGTATATAGCTTTAGAAATTCCAGTACTTGTAAATTGTATGCTAACATTAAAAACTCAAACAAACAGCGTGCTTATTTCACACAATTTTCTCATTTGAATGCAAATGTCAAAAGTCAAATGAATCAATCCCCTGACAGTCTGCAGACTGCATGTCCGTCTAATAGTCATAATCTTTTCTCTAGCCATTTAAAGAGGTGTTCCTTGCGATTATTTTTAGACTCAATCTGACGTGAATAGAACCCTAATGCAGTATTCATCTCGATGAATGCGCCACGTCAGGCAGGACTATAGTGTTCGCGCATGCGCACCGCAAACAATGACGCCGCCGTCGTCGTCAGAGTGATGGTGTCCGATGGGAAAGCTAATAAAGTGTAGGAGTCATGAAAAATTGTTCAGAATTATCGCGGCTTCATTAAAGTATCACAATGCGGATATAAGCCCTAAGTGAAATGTACACCAATTGTATACGTAAAAACACCATTTGTCTGTCACGCACGCGGCATAACAGGCCGTAGTTATGGTAATGATGTGTTTACTAACTTTGCATATTCGAATTTTCCAAGAGAGATCATCATCATCGTCTGTCTGTCTATAAAATGAAAAAAAAAAACTAGAAAATTAATAAAATTCGCATCCTTGTAATCACTACTCTAGCAATTCCTGTCCCAATCGCTTCTTATCCTTACAAATCCTGCACCCCCCATGATTGGCAGGACTCAGTCAGCATTCCCGACAAACGAGCCTCATGACAGCCCCATCCAACTTCATCACTCTCCTGGCACTGACAAAGGGCCTCATCATCAGTGTCAATGGCACGTCAATGGCCATCTGACCTCAGACGAATCGGCCGCGCTAATGTCTCGCACATAACTCTAGCCAAGCGTGGCGTGGAGCACAGGGGGGCTACGACATTTCACAGTTTCACGATTCTGTAGCTTTATTCTGTTTTTGTGATATCTATCGAAAATCAAGTTGAAAAACCGGCCAAGTGCGAGTCGGACTCGCGCACGAAGAGTTCCATCTATAAAAACGGAAAAAAAACTGTGTATGGGAGCCCCCCCCCCATATTTATTTTATTCGGTTTTTTAAATTTCATAATCTGTGAAAATTTCAACTTCGTATTCTACTGTCGGACAGTTGGCTGGCGTCAGGCTGGCGCTTGTGAATTGCGATTCCGGTTTTAGTAGTTATCAAATGCGTCGTATTGAAGCTTGTGCCAGGCTTGTGGTATGCTTGTGTACAGTAGAATTCGGGCCCTGGTGACAGAAAGACAGATGGACGGACAGCGGTGTCTTAGTAATAGGGTCCCGTTTTTTACCCTTTGGGTACGGAACCCTAAGAATCAACCAATCAGAAGCAGAACATGATTATTTTACACGACCTATATTTTCGGGTGATTGGTTATTTGTCACTAAGAAAGGTATCACGATAGATTTCGAACAACAGGATATAATTGGTGTTGGCCTTGAGTTAGGTGTAATGTAACTAACCCAGATTTGTTTTATTTTTACTGCGAACGATGAATAAATTTAAATTTTACGATGTTTTAGGGTTCCGTAAACGGGACCCTATTACTGAGACTTTGCTATCCGTCTGTCTGTCTGTCTATCTGTCTGTCTGTAAATAAAAGAAATTTAATATTAAGGGGGGCTTCCATTCAAAAACCGCAAAAAAAACACTTTTGTACGGAACCCTTCGTGCGCGAGTCCGACTCGCACTTGGCCGGTTATTACATATTGCTCAAGTATAATCAAATCAAAGAGTCAACGAAAGAGTTTCTTGTGTGATTATTATTTTTATTGACTAAACCAGCTGTTCTGAAGTCCGCAAATCAGATCGAAAATTTAGTAAAAGTGTCAGTTTTCTCCTCGTGCTTTGGAGATTATATTTATTTACTAATAGGGGCTGATTGCACTGGAGCGTCTTCAGCAAAAATGTCGAGGACGCAGTGTAGGCGTGTGAACGGTACTGGGAAATGAAATAATCAATCGGATTCGCGTTAGACACAGGCTCGTTGCCTTACGAATATCGATTTAGTACCCAATATTCTAGGTTTAACATAAATGTTTTAGGTTTTCTGAAAGAAATCTCTTGCTATTTTCTTGCTTTTGTTACGACTACTGATGCAGATAAGGGTAGGGTAGAAATGGCTATATGATTATGTATAATATAGAAAAAAATCTTCAGTTAAAAAAAAAACGTTATAGCAAAAACTTCTCCATCACTATTTTTATCTATTAATGATTTTAATTCAGTTCTTACCCAAAATTTAACATCTTGTGAAAGTAGCAATACAGAATTTGAGTTTCAGTTTAGTGTTGTTTGAAACCTTCAAATAAAACATTATTATTATTATTACGAGCCCACCATGTCCCACTGCTGGGCAAAGACCTCTCTCCCCCTCTTCCACTCTATCCGATCCTAAGCGGTCTCCCTCCACTCTTTATCCCATAGACCCAACTCATCACTCCATTTCTTCCTGGGTCGGCCACGCTTTCTCTTTCCATTTTCTGGGAGCCAGTTTGTGGCTCTCTTAGCCCAGCTATTTGGCAGCATTCCAGCAACATAATAAACTTTATTTGTAGTAATTTCCGCTACACGTGATATGTAAACCCCAGCCATAAAACATTAAAGTGTCAGCACTACAATGTTTTATGTAACCTATAGTGTCCAACACTCCTTGGCCCCACGGTCACGTCACACAAAGTTAGGGCCAGTTGTCGGTGTCAGCGCGGGCCCACTGCCTCTACTCCTGCCAATTACCGCAAGAAGCCAGGGGCGCACTCGGCGGACGGGGGCCCGCCCCGCCCCGCCCCGCACCTGGCGCAGGTGGTCGGTTGGATGGAAGGAATCTGACAGGTTACAGAAACATGTACAATAATATTCAATAGGTACAGTGTTTAGAATTAACGAACACACTTAATATTCATAATTAGGGTTCCGTACCCGAAGGGTGCCAAACGGGACCCTATTACTGAGACTTCGCTGTCCGTCTGTCTGTCTGTCTGTCACCAGGCTGTATCTCATGAACCGTGGTAGCTAGACAGTTGAAATCACAGATGATTTATTTCTGTTGCCGCTAAAACAACAAAAACTAAAAAACAAAAGTTAATATTAAGGGGGCTCCCATACTACTAACGTGTTTTTTTTTTTTGCGGTTTTTTATAGATATACGGAACCCTTCGTGCGCGAGTCCGACTCGCACTTGGCCGGTTATTTACATTATTTATTGTATTTACATTACATAGGTATTTACTTGATAATTTATTGCTCAGAGATAAAATACAGATACTTAGTAATGGAAATATCATGTACAAAGGCGAGCTTATCTCTAATATAAAGAGATTACTTTCAGTGAACCCAGGATGTATAGGATTATTTAACAATAGATATAATAGGCCTACAGCACTACGAAAAATATTTAATATTAAGTACATACAAAATATAATATCATTACAAATTGATTGTATTAATAGTACTGTATTTCTGAGTATTTATTTACAAATATACCTACTGTGATTGATGATTTGTTATTTATTAAACGTAGTTAAAAAATAAGAAGTGATTAAGGAGATTGCTTAATCTTATTATCAAGATCCAGGACGAGACCGTGTCATGGCACTGTTGACACTGCGCTTACGGTAAGATTACTCTTAGTTACGGTAAGATTTTGACAATGCAATAAATCATTCTAATTAATTTTACTGTATTTCGACAATATTATACGTCAATTTTATTAGGAAGATTGAATTACTTAATAACTATTTTTAAGATTCTGGCAAATAAACCTTCTATCATTTTAGGTTTGTAACTTTGCCTTGATCTTTATGAAGATAACAATAACAACTCCGTGCACGTAGTTCCCTTTAGTTTTTTATTTTTATAAATGGACCGAAAGGGCTCCACGTGTCATCAAACCCTGGCAGCGCCCCTGCAGCCTCGACACTTTCCCTCACTAGGGAGCGCAATAAATGAACATACGGTTTTAACTTGCAAACGAGATGGTAATTAGCGAAAACAGCCGCTAAAAGCCGCGGATAAATGCCACCCGTATGGAAATCACGGACAAATTACGTCTACTGTGTTACTTTCCTTTGTGTAACAGTTGCGTAACCCGCGTAACGTTTGTTGTTGTTTTGATTCGAAGACGATTTTTAGGGTACCGTACCCAAAGGGTGCCAAATGGGACCCTATTACTGAGACTTCGCTGTCCGTCTGTCCGTCCGTCCGTCCGTCCGTCCGTCCTGTCTGTCACCGGGTCCGTCTGCACGAACCGTAATAGATAGAAAGCTGAAATTTTCACAGAATGTGTATATCTGTTGCCGCACCAACCACAAATACTAAGTGAGTCCAGGTCTAAACATGTTGCTTAGTAAAAAGAAATATAGTAAAATAGTAGAAGTAGTTATTTAATAGTTCTTGAGTTTATATATGTACTTTTAAAAATATTTATTTATTTAATTTATAGATAATATTTTATATACTTAGTTAGGTTATATTTTATACAACGTATTTATATTTATGGATAATCTACCTGAAAATCTCGATCAAAGTTTCGTTTCTTGCTCGTCTAACGATGTTTTTTTAAGTGCGGAAAGTAGTGTCTCTTCTTTGGAGGAACCACTGTCCGTCAAAGTTAGGTCTGTCTTCTGTGGTGTAGGGGAAAATTTGAACATCGTGCATATCAATGCACAAAGCATTCACGCCAGCTTTCCGGACCTGCTCGAAGCTTTTAGCGATCAATGTGTGGATGGCATTCTTGTATCCGAGTCGTTCCTCAAGCCTTCACTTCCATCCTCATCGTACGCTCTTCCTGGTTTCAGGCTTTACAGGAACGACAGAGTCGGGAAAGCCGATGGTGGCGTCGCCATCTACCTGCGTGCGGATATTCCGTGCAAGGTAATCAGCGCGTCCCCCAGCCAGTACTCCGAGTCTGCTGAACATCTCTTTCTCGAAATTGTTCTTCATCACAACAAGGTCCTCCTCGGTGTTCTGTATAGCCCCTCTCTTCGCGTCGACTACTTTGAATCTTTCGAAGCCCTTCTCAATGATCTGACGCCACTATTTGATGACACCATCATTCTCGGTGATTTTAACACCTGTCTCCTTAAAAACAATTCACGTTCTGCCCGACTCAGATCCATTGTCGACTCCTTTAATCTGCATATTCTGCCTCTTGATGCCACCCATTTTCAACCTCATTGCTCCCCCTCTCTTCTCGATATTATGATAATTTCCAATTTGGATAAAGTCGCTTTACACGGTCAACTAAACTCGCCTTTCTCTTTTCATGACCTCATCTATCTCTCATATAAAATCAGGCCTCTCAAGAGCAGAGCAAAATTTATTCTAATCCGAAACTTTAAAGATATTGACCAAGAGTCTCTTCGGTCGGATGCCATGTCGATTGACTGGTCCCCTGTCACTACCAGTAAGTCCGTTGATGATAAAATTACCAACTTCAATTCTATTGTCCTAAAGCTTTATGACAAACACGCACCTATAAAGAGAGTGAGAGTGAAACACCTTCCTGCCCCCTGGCTAACAGACACTATCAAGCGTCTAATGGCCAAGAGGAACCGAGAAAAGTGTAGATACCGCAAAAATCCGACAGATGACAATTTCCTCTCTTACAAATGTCTTCGCAATCAGTGCAACCGTCTCTGTCGCGATGCTAAACGTCGGCACATCCACGAATGCGTTGAAAGCTACACTCCTGCTCAGGTGTGGAAGTTTCTGAGAACTCTTGGTGTAGGAAAGTCGCAGGACCTGCATGTTGGCAATGTAGATCTCAATGGTCTCAACCAGTTCCTTTCTGCCCCGCCTGTTGTGATGGATCCAACTGTCAAACAAGCCACGCTTCTGAGCTTGCGCTCTAAGTCTCTTCCGAACACCCCACAATTCAACTTGAGTAATGTCGAAATCGATGTGGTAAAGAAGGCGTTATTGAGAATCAACACGAAAGCTGTAGGTGATGACAAAATTTGCCTGAAAATGCTATCGACAACCCTAGATGAACTTGTGCCAGCCATAACACACATCATAAACTTTTCTATATCTAATGGCGTCTTCCCCACGTTGTGGAAAAAAGCACTTGTTATCCCATTACCCAAAACATCCTGCCCCGCCTCTTTCAAAGACTATCGCCCCATTTCAATCCTGCCCATCCTCTCCAAAATCCTTGAAACTATTGTCCTTAACCAGCTTTCCAGTTACCTCTCCTCAAACAACCTGCTAAACACGTTCCAGTCAGGGTTCAGACCGGGTCATAGCACCGTCACAGCACTATTGAAAGTCACAGATGACATCCAGTCAGCTATGGACTGCAAACAGCTTTCCGTGTTGGCTTTGCTTGATTTCAGTAGTGCCTTCAACTGCGTAGATTTCGACATTCTCATTGAGCTTCTCAGATCACTGAATGTCTCCTCCTTTTCTGCCAGCTGGTTCGAGTCATATTTGAGGGATCGGCAACAGAGTATCAGGTCGGAGGAGTCATCCACTGAATGGTGTGACCTCTTTTCAGGCGTCCCCCAAGGTGGTATTCTTTCTCCTCTTCTATTCTCAATTTTCATTAACTCCATCTCGGACGTCCTGTCTTCTTCATATCATCTCTATGCTGATGATCTCCAGATCTACCGCCACTTCTCTCCTAACGATGTTAACTCTGCTGTGGAGGCATTGAACTCTGATCTGGAGGGTGTAAGAAGCTGGGCTACCTCTTTTGGACTCTTGGTCAACCCGACCAAGTCCCAAGCCATGATCATAGGTACCAGACACTCTCTTAACCTGTTGCAGCAACAGCCTGTTCCACCTGTCACTTTCAACGGTACCATAATCGTGTATAGCGATAAAGCTAAAAATCTTGGTCTTATATTCGACAACCAGCTGTCCTGGTCAGCGCATGTCAATGAGGTTAGCCGACGAGTATTTGCTACTTTCCACTCTCTTAGGAGACTCCAGTTCTTTTTACCTCGACAGACGAAAATCACTCTCGCCCAGTCTCTACTCCTTCCCCTCATCGATTATGCTGATGTCTGCTGGGTCAGTGCTAACGAAGATTTACTGAACAAACTCGAACGACTTCAAAATCTCGGGATTCGGTTCATCTTCGGTCTGCGCAAATACGACCATATATCACAGCATCGCAAGGAGTTGAAGTGGCTGCCGATCCGCCTCCGTCGGGATTGTCATATCCTCAACCTTCTCTATAACATATTGCGGAATCCGAGATATCCAACCTTCCTACGAGACCGTTTCCAATTTCTATCTTCCAGCAGACTTCGGAGAACTGATGCTGCTTCAATGCTCATAACCCCAGAGCATAACACCGCATCCTATGAGCACGGGTTCAGACTCCGGGCCATTCGGTTGTGGAATGCACTCCCCTGTGCCATCAGGGACAGTCCTACTCTAAACATATTTAAAAGCCAGGTAAAGAGACATTACCTCACTCTTTAAATCTCAGGTAGTTTGTATGTATTTATTAGTGTATGTATGTGTATGTAAAAATTTATTTATATATTATATTAGTTTATTAATAGTATTATATCTTTAATATTTTGGTAGTTAATTTTAGGATGTATTTGGATGTAAGTATATTCTAGCTTTGTACTCGTAGGTATATTGTTGTACACAAAGGTCTACCCTTGCTGATATATCAAACTCTCTCATCGGAACTTGGTTTGCTGGAAGAGATCTCTTTTTAGAGATAAGCTCGCCTTTGTACACTGTTTTTATTTACTTTTTGTCATTGCAATTAATTGTGTGCAATAAAGAAATTATGAAATTATGAATTATTATGAAATACTGAAATACGAGAGATATTGCAAATTAAAGGGGGCCCCGATACAAGAGACGTGTTTAGATACAAATACGCATTTCAAAATGGAGATCTTGACTGAAAGTGTTTATTTATTGTCATACATAGCAACCATGTCATAGATACAAACTACACATTTAAATATGATAGCATATTTCGCGTCAACCCACATGGTTGTGGTTAGCCGGTATGATGTAGACTCTCAATCCGGAGGTCGTCGGTTCAAATCTCGTGAAGGCATAAACTTTAGGTACCCTTCGTGTGCGATACCGACCCGCACTTAACCGATTATTAGGGTTTTAATACAAGAAGGTTCTCAAACGGGACCCTATTACTAAGCCTCCGCAGCGCTGTCCGTCCCTCCGTCTGTTTGTCCGTCTGTCCGCCACCGGGTTCCATTTGAAGAACCGAAAAACGGAGAGAGTTAAAACACATTATTTGTTATTATTTGCTTATAAATTTATAATAGCTATTGCCGCTGTAATAACAAAGAATGAACAACACACATTTTCACAAAACAAAGCTTTTTATTTGGTTAAGTACCATTTCTCTCATAAATCCCTACGCTCTCATCTATCAGGATAGGGTATATCTCTACAGGTATTTAGTCTTTACGATGGACGATAACTTTACACCAGCCGTTTTATTGAAGCCAATAAGCCTCCAATATTTACTACTCCACAATGTTAATCACCATTATTCGTTACAAACATAAAGTGCCATTATTAACGCAGTGCATTACGATAGCCATTTCATTGTGACACTGACTGAGTCATACACGTCAAAATACTCAGATGTTTCCTTTATCTAAGAGATAATCGAAAGTATATGCGTGCTTATGCAATGCATTAAATATTGCGGACTCGTACAAAACGGAGACCATCGCTGCGCTAGCGCAATGGGAACGTTCGGAGTAGCACTCGGGGTTAGATAATGTTACTATTGGGAAAATGGTAATTGCGTATGTGACCAGAATACTTTAGAGTAGAATGAGTATTATGTAGGTCAATAGGCTAAAATTATAATTGATGTTAATTACTTAACGATACCGTAACTTATGCAAATTAGACATTTCAAATGTCTTAATTACCTGCTTTTGGGAACTATACGAGTTGTAACTTTATAACAACACGGTAGAGTCGAGATTTTTAGAGATAAGCTCGCCTTTGTACATATCTTTCTGTAAATGTTACGTGTTTTTTTATGTTTTTGTGCAATAAAGTATATGATAAATGAGCCGACTTTTACGCCAATCTCAGCCAACTGCACTCATTCAACAAACATTATACTTACTTCGGTACACCAAATTAAATGCTAACAATAAAAGGCTGACTTGTTAAGCTGATATCTCTAACCACTGAACCTATTTTATTAAAACATCTAAGAACCATGACAGAAAAGTCCATTACCATTACCCGAAAACCGCATCAATATCCACTCATCCGTTTGAGCGCTGCCACGAACAGACATACACACATAGACAGACGCGCTACAAAGTTAAAACCCCCTACTATTGTCTGGGGTTAAAAAATATGAAAAAATCGGTCAAGTGCAAGTCGGACTTACAATCACATGAAGGGTTCCGCCGCACCATCGTACAGAAAGGCAGAAACAAGTGCCTGACAGTTATTACTGTCCGTGCCACAGAGCCCCCTGATGGCGGACAGAGCGGAGGCTTAGTAATGGGGTCCCATATGGCACCCTTCGGGTACGGAACCCTAAAAAGTACCTACTAAGAAACGTAGTAAAAACTATTAGGTACTAGACTACTTAGATATTCCACGGCTGTTAAACCCAAACGCGGCGCAAAGATGGAACTAGCGATACAAGATAATCTAATAAGTCAGATCTGAAGCCAGCCGTCCACCTCAGCAATAACTCACGGCGGAGAGGCAAGAGGTTAATTAAAAATAGCAACTTCAATCTCATGTGTCAGAGATGGAGTTAGATTAGGGATCTCCGCAATACTTAGTTTGAGAATAGCGGAAGACCAAGGAGATCGGGAAAAGCAAGGAGTTATTATTGAGTCTCACGAAAGGTACCTTTTGTAAAATAGGAATTAAAAAAAAATATTTTAGGAGAATAGCAAGACTTTAAAACAGGAGGATGACTAACTGTGTGCAATGAAGAAATTATGAATTATGTGGATATTGTTCCAACGATGACGGAAGATCTATCAAGAGAAAACCTCTTTGAATAATTGACTAACCCCCAGTTTCTGAGACGCTGATCACAGTTTACGATTAGCTAACAGAGCGATTAACTATTTCAGCCAATAGTGTGCCGCCATTTTGAATTAACCACCAATTAGTTAATCGTGACTTGTGATCAGCGTCTCAGAAACTGGGGGTAAGCGTGGGCGCAACTGCGCCTTTATCATCCCGTATGGGAAAAGGCGTGACGCTACGTCGGTATTTGTTTTATTTGCTAGTATTATTTGGCAAGTCATCTCAAAAAGCTGAAAGTGAAAATCAGATGTAGGACGTAGATAGCAAACAGGACAGACTCATTTCATTTCGCCAAGCACCTTGCTGTTGCATCTGGACGGACGTGACGTACAATTACAAAGATACTTACAAGGCTTTAGCATTAGAAATCTTCGGCGTTATCTTCAACTACAGTACGAAATTGGTTAGCTGCGAGTCGGACTGGCATACGAAGGGTTCCGTACCATTTTAGTACAATTTGTCTAAAACTAAATGACCATGAAAATAGGACTCTTGTTAGAGTTAGCTAATAATAATTGTATCTAATGCATCTAACTTTATTTGTATATGTCTGTTTTGTTTTTGTGTAATAAAAAATAAATCTCTCTTTTATTTTACAGAACCGCGTTTAGTCAGACGGACTAACGGACGGAAAGATAGAGTCCTTTTGGAACCATCCGTGTACGGAACCCTAAAAACAACAATCGACAGAAGTAGTGAGATATTGGGTCCTCTGTGCCCACCAATTTTCCGGCCGTTTCGCGCTTACGCGCTTACTGGAAAATTGTGTTACAGAGCACCCAATAACTCAAGTGTTATTCTGCCCTATAACCGTTTCTATCCACTATCTGAAGGCCCTATGTTGTATACCTACCCACTATATTCAAACCACATATTCGCGATCCGACCCATGGTAAGTATCTCACACGAATCGATGGTTAGGATATACATTTCAGTAAACTTTAATTTGATTCGCATAGGTACCCCACGTAAGTACTCTTGCACAACAAATTATAGTAAACTGAAGACCCTAAAATGGATCCCTACCCACTATATTCAAACCACATATTCGCGATCCGACCCATGGTAAGTATCTCACACGAATCGATGGTTAGGATGTACATTTCAGTAAACTTTAATTTGATTCGCATAGGTACCCCACGTAAGTACTCTTGCACATCAAATTATAGCTAACCGAAGGCCCTATGTTTTATCCCTATCCACTTTATTCAAACCACATATTCGCGATCCGACCCATGGTAAGTATCTCACACGAATCGATGGTTAGGATATACATTTCAGTAAACTTTAATTTGATTCGCATAGGTACCCCACGTAAGTACTCTTGCACAACAAATTATAGTAAACTGAAGACCCTAAAATGGATCCCTACCCACTATATTCAAACCATATATTCGCGATCCGACCCATGGTAAGTATCTCAGACGAATCGATGGTTAGGATGTACATTTCAGTAAACTTTAATTTGATTCGCATAGGCACCCCACGTAAGTACTCAAGCACAACAAATTATAGTAAACTGAAGACCCTAAAATGGATCCCTACCCACTATATTCAAACCATATATTCGCGATCCGACCCATGGTAAGTATCTCAGACGAATCGATGGTTAGGATATACATTTCAGTAAACTTTAATTTGATTCGCATAGGTACCCCACGTAAGTACTCTTGCACATCAAATTATAGCTAACCGAAGGCCCTATGTTTTATCCCTATCCACTTTATTCAAACCACATATTCGCGATCCGACCCATGGTAAGTATCTCACACGAATCGATGGTTAGGATATACATTTCAGTAAACTTTAATTTGATTCGCATAGGTACCCCACGTAAGTACTCTTGCACATCAAATTATAGCTAACCGAAGGCCCTATGTTTTATCCCTATCCACTTTATTCAAACCACATATTCGCGATCCGACCCATGGTAAGTATCTCACACGAATCGATGGTTAGGATATACATTTCAGTAAACTTTAATTTGATTCGCATAGGTACCCCACGTAAGTACTCTTGCACATCAAATTATAGCTAACCGAAGGCCCTATGTTTTATCCCTATCCACTTTATTCAAACCACATATTCGTGATCCGACCCATGGTAAGTATCTCACACGAATCGATGGTTAGGATATACATTTCAGTAAACTTTAATTTGATTCGCATAGGTACCCCACGTAAGTACTCTTGCACAACAAATTATAGTAAACTGAAGACCCTAACATGGATCCCTACCCACTATATTCAAACCACATATTCGCGATCCGACCCATGGTAAGTATCTCACACGAATCGATGGTTAGGATGTACATTCCGGTAAACTTTAATTTGATTCGCATAGGCACCCCACGTAAGTACTCTTGCACATCAAATTATAGCTAACCGAAGGCCCTATGTTGTATCCCTACCCACTATATTCAAACCACATATTCGCGATCCGACCCATGGTAAGTATCTCACACGAATCGATGGTTAGGATATACATTTCAGTAAACTTTAATTTGATTCGCATAGGTACCCCACGTAAGTACTCTTGCACAACAAATTATAGTAAACTGAAGACCCTAAAATGGATCCCTATCTACTAATACCTACCAGTCTGCTAAAACCGATACATACCAATTACCCACATCAGTTTACCTCAGAAAACCAGTGTACCTGTGATACCTCATAAACCTTTACCTCGGGGAGTACCTCAGAAGTTATTTTTTAATATTCTAAAATTCATAATTTCGAAAAACTTAATTAGTACAAATAACTTAACTAATATTTTTTCATGAACATAAACATGAATCGGCCTCTTGATCCAAGTAAGACTGGTACCTGAAAAAGAAAAATCCTAAATAAACATGTCTTTGTATACTTTATTGAAATAAACACAATTTATTAACTAGAAATGTCAAGATAATAAGACAGGGTGTGAGAGTACTACGTTGAATTTACTAATGTAAAAATGAATAATATTTTTTTAATAACTGATGGGATCTAAAATCAAAAGAATAATACCAAAATACAAATATTTTAGGCCCTATTTCCGTAGTAGACAGCGATAAATAATTAATAAAATAATATTCACCATCATAGTATTCCATTGATGAAAATCGAGTCTTTTCATCCAAAACGGGTGTCTGGAGTGTGAGTATTTAACTGAAAGGTAATTAAATAAATTAATCATCAGTTGGATAAAGCAGTTTCAAAAACGGGAAGTATGGTTATCTAGAGAGTAAGTATGTGCAGTATTCGTTACAAAATAAGTCCGATGAAAATAATTTGTTTTTTTTTTGATAACACCAAAGAGCTTTGTCAAAAAACTGAACTAAAAAGTAAGTTCTAGAGCTGTAAGTAACTCTTAACCGTTAAAATAAGAGTGAATTCCCTGGTTTAATCAAAATCGTCCTATATCTTCAAACATCTTCGAACTTATTTTCTTACGAATACGGGACCCATAAGGTTATTGAATTAATTAATCATCAGTTAAAGATAAATAACTCGAAGAATTGCGAGATTTTAAAAGGGATTTGATTAGCAGGTGTGGTTGGAATTCGTGTGGGTTACTAACCAAGGTTAATCGGGTTACTGAACTAAAGAAATACTTACATAAGAACTGAGTAACTTTTATGATGATGATGAGCAGCTCGATGATGACACTTTTAATTGATATACTATAGCACAAATTCACTGAAATTTTATTTGTATATTCTCAAGACAGGCGTGACCGCACGAATAATTTAATTTAAAGAATGACGTCCGACACCTGCTTGTGCAAAGTAGCGCAGTAAACTTGCATGCGTACATTACAGTAACAAATATACGCACCGCTTCCGTTCTTAGAACACTCAAGGCATAAGTACCTAGTTAAAAAAATTGTAGGTATGTATAAGTTTATTAATTATATTAATGAAATACATAGTAATGTATTTTTTTAAAGTTGCATACAAAAAAAAAGTTTTACTTTGTGTAATAAAATACATAAATACATTTGGATTATATACATGCGATTTCTTATTATCGAATGCATAGATTTATTCTTAAACTAACTAACATTTACACATAATTATGTATGCAATTACAGTATCATAGGCTATTTGCTATGAAGGCATGCTACTGTTCTAATTTTACTGTTATATCGCTTGGTCAGCACCGTTCTCACGCTCGCACGTCTGCAATATTGTAATAAGAAACTTTTGTTTTTCTGTAATGATGGATTTGAGTAAAAGGTGGGTAAAAAATATCACAGAAAAAGCGAATTTCACCTTTCGCAATTACTTAATTAAGTAAATTGTGAGAACAAAATCCTATAACTGGATAAGCGTTTTAAGTCTTTTTATTACATAAACTCACTAGCTTTAGTAACGTCGTGATAAGTAATATCATGATGTTATATAAATTTCGAAACAATGCCGTATGTTTTTAAGCATTTTCTGACTAACTAGTACTGGTAATTAAGACCTTATAGAACTATTTATTTTTTGTTGACTTAGCGTTTTATTTTGGTTAAATATCGAGGAAAGAGCTCTCAAAGTTACAATTTTCTCCAATTTTGTTCAAGAAACTTGAACAACAAGCTGCAGCCTCTATTACCAGAAACCATCAAAGAAGATAAATAAAAATGTATGTGAGTATTTTTTTCTATTTTAATTGCATTCTGGAACACACAATTTTTTGTTATTTGTTACATGAAGTTTCATCATCAACACCATCAATCAGCCCACACCTACCAACTGCCTGGGTATAGGCCACTTCTCTACCACGACAATGACATTTACTTTGATTATTTCAGGTCTGACTCCGAATACGAGTACGAGTCCGAAGTAGTCGTGACAACCCCTCCGACACCAGCACCGCCGGCCTCAACAACGTCGATCCGCAAGAGGAAGCCGAAAATCGCTCCAGCCACAGTCCCAGAGCAGATAAAGCGAAAGGCGACTACATCTACGTCTAGCGGGTCTGCCAACTCTGCCGCGAACAGGTAATTTTTTCCATACTTTGATTTTTTTTCAATTTACTACTGTCTGCGCCTGTAAAACTCTAGAAGGCAACATCACCGATTGAGTTTTGCATCGAGTTTCGTAAGGGCACATTATAACCGTTTTCATATCAGGCTGTGTGTGTGTGTGTGTGTGAGGGTGTGAGGGTGTGTGTATGTGTGTGTGTGTGTGTGTGTGTAGAGTCCAATTAAACCACATATTTAGTTAATCTAGTGGTATCAAACCCGATCACAAGATACCCACGATTTGTCATACTTTGATTTATACAAATACCGTGTAGGTATGTAGAGTCCAATTTAAACCACATTGTTAGTTTATCTAGTGGCATCACACCCGATTAGAAGATAGGGATTCAATACCCCTAACTCAGTTAAATTAACTGGCTACCATGTTATCATACTTAATTTCTGATATATTTTTTCAGCTCAAAGAAGCGAAAGCCGGATTTGTTTGCCATCTTACGCGGTGAGGAGCAGGCGTCCGGAGCCCAAAACGGCAGAAAAAGCGACGTATCATCGAGCTTCACAGCGAAGGTGGCTGGAGGGCGCAGTAGAAGGACCATTTCGGTTCCAGCGAATGGTGAATTCTTTATTGACTTGAAAGTCTATAACTTTAAAGATGTAATAGCCACAAATCCTGAAGAACGGTACAACAAGGCACTGGCAGCGCTAAAACTACAGTGCGCCGATGACTCAGAGGCTTGGGAGGGTGTACAGCGGGTCCTCTCTAACGCATTTGAGCTGTTCAAGGGCGGTGAAAGTGTGTATTTTACAGACAAATAAAAATACACATTGTTTTTGATCTGCTTAGATCTCGTCATCCTATAACTCATTTTATTAATAACTGGTTTTTTATTTGTTAATTTTCAATTAGTGTTGGATCAATTTTATGTATTTTTATGTCTTAATAAAATTATTTGTTTCTATTCTATTTTTTCGCAAATCATCTTCATTTAAATAGAGGTAGTTATACTCTATCCGAGTAGGCATTAAAAATGATGTATACAAACAAACATATGAATTTCGTTTGTTGGCTGTGAAATCGGCTTTGTTTACATAATTTTAATTACCTACATGGATAAAGTAGATTTTTATAACACACAATATTTAAACTTTAGTAAGTATAGCTAATTGAAATCAAATATACAAAACCTAATCTAACCAATTAATTTAATTAATTGTGGTCAATTTAATTAATTAGTACGTAGGTAGGTAAGTTACGTTATTTGAATTCTTTTTGCTAGGTAGGTACTTACATTCGATTCAAAATGCCGTTTTGTGTGTCCTGTTCAACATCAGTTGAGAACCGAGCATGGATAGGTCATTTACGTAGCAATGCACATAAACAAAACATTGAGAAGGTCAGGCATAGTGATGGCGTGGATATAGTTGCATCAGCATTTCGTTCACGAATTGTCACTTACCGCCTTACAGCTGATGATGATCAGCTGCAACAGGGATCGTTAGTCTCATTTTTAAATTCTAAAAAGAGTGTCATAAAGTCTCTTTTAGATGATTCATTAAAGAAACACACGTGTGTTAAAGTCAACTTTGAGGTTTTTGGTACGTTTTTATCATTCAAAAACGACGCGCAAGAAATCAAATCTTTTGGTACCAAAAACATGGTGATGTACTATAATTATGACTTTGACGAATGCTTGAAAGAAACTTGCTCTAACCTTGATAAAAAAATTCAAGAGTTTCAGGGACAGGATAGTGGTTGGACATATGTGGGAATGTCTCATCTCGAAATCAACATAAATAAATATCAACCGTTGCGCGCCTCAAGTTACATAAGGCTACCTAAGTTTATTCAGAATAAAAAGGCATGTTTAAACATACGCAACAAAGATCAGTGCTGTTTTATGTGGTGTGTTACAGCAGCTCTTTACCCTGTAAAAAGTCATCCCGATAGAGTTTCATCATATCCACATTACAGTTCACTCTTTAATACTGCCGGTATGCAATTTCCAGTAACTTTTTCAGACATAAAAAAGTTTGAAGAGAATAACCCAAATATCAGTTTTATTGTTTATGGGCTAGAAAACTCAAGAACAGTTACAGGACCTTTGTACAAGTCAGACACCCATGTCAATAAGAAAACAATACACTTGTTATTGATCGACAGAGGCAACGAATATCATTTCTGTTTGATTAAAGACCTGTCTCGACTCGTTCGGAGTCAGGTGACGAGACATCATAGCAAACTGTTTTTTTGCGAGACTTGCTTAGTATTCTTTCCTACAGATGAAGTGCTGGAAAAACATCTTTGCACTGGTGTTGCAACAGTTCTACCTGAAAAGGGCTCAGTCATAAAATTCCAAAACTATGCTCGAAAACAAAACATGCCTTTTGTTATTTATGCTGATTTCGAGACATTGCTTGAACCACACGGACAGACAAGTGGTGCAACTACAACCACCCATCGTCATATACCATCCGCATTCGCGTATAACATTGTTTGTTGTGAAGACCCGAGCCGCAATCGCATCGTGTCTTATCGTGGTCCTGACTGTGTTCAAAAGTTTGTGCAATCAATTTATAAAGACGCAAAAGATTTACATGCACAGTTGACAAATGTCGTTCCAATGATATTTAATGATGATGATAAGATAAAATTTGATAACGCAACTCATTGTCACATATGCGGAAATTTGCTATTTTCGGATAAAGTGAGAGACCATTCTCATATTTCAGGCGAATTTCGCGGAGCATCACACGCATTTTGCAATTTGCAATATAAGTCACCGAAATTAATTCCGGTATTTTTCCATAACTTATCGGGTTATGATTGCCATTTATTTATAAAAGATTTAGGCAAAGCACCAGGAGCTATAAAAATAATACCGAAAACAAAAGAAAATTACATTTGCTTCACAAAATTCATACCAGTGGATAATGGAGACATTGTTCAACTTCGTTTTGTAGATTCATACAAGTTTTTGAGCGCTGGTTTGGATAAACTTGCGAAAACACTGAAAAAAGAAAATTTCAGTCACTTAAAAAGTTACTATCCTGATGAAAAAAAATTTATGTTACTGACTCGTAAAGGAATCTATCCTTATGAGTACATGCGCGGTTGGGAACAATACCGAGAAAAAAATCTTCCAGCTAAACACCTGTTTTACAGTTCACTTACGGACGAGTGCATTTCCGATGAAGATTACGAACATGCAAAATCTGTTTGGAGGGAATTCGATATCAAAAATTTGGGTCAGTACACGGATTTATATCTGAAAACTGATGTATTGCTGCTAACAGATATATTCGAAAGTTTTAGAAAAACGTGTCAATATCACTACCATTTGGATCCGGCGTTTTACGTCACCACGCCGAGCTTATCGTTCGATGCAATGCTTTTGAAAACCGGTATTGAGCTCGAGCTTATCCATGACTTTGAGATACTAAGAATGATTCAAAGCGGCATAAGGGGTGGTGTGTGTATGTGCTCGCATAGGCATGCTAAAGCTAACAACCCGCATTTACCTGACTTTGATGAGTCAAAACCAAATTCACATGTTGTTTACATTGATTGTAACAACCTATATGGTCACAGCATGTGTCAAAATTTACCACAGTCGGATTTTAGATTTTTAAATGAAAGTGAAATTCAAAACTTGGATTGTTTAAATATCTCAGACAATGCTGCACACGGTTATATTTTAGAGGTTGATTTGACTTATGCTAGACATTTACATGACAAGCATAATGATCTTCCTTTTTGCCCAGAAAAGTGTATACCTCCAGGTGGAAAAACCTCGAAACTTGTGCCTAATTTGTATGACAAATATAATTACGTTATCCACTATGCACATCTTAAAACATGCTTAAAACATGGTTTGATTTTGAAAAAAATTCATCGTGCAATTATTTTCAAACAAAGTGCTTACCTAAAACAGTACATTGATTTAAATACTTCACTGCGGCAAAAAGCGGAGTCTACATTTGAACAAGATTTTTTCAAACTTCTTAACAACAGCATATTCGGCAAAACTCTTGAAAATCAAGAAAAAAGAGTACAGGTACATCTTGTTAATACTTGGTGTGATACCCAAAATAAAACAAAAAAAAGATCTTCAGCAGATAAACTGATATCTAGTTCAAGATTCCACAGCTGTGCCATTTTTGATGAAGATTTGGTAGCAATACAGTTGAAACCAGCCAGTATTACGCTGAATAAACCTATCTATATCGGATTCACGGTTTTGGAACTGTCAAAAAGCCATATGTACGATTTTCATTATTCAGTGTTTGAGCCCTTCTACCAAAACCGATTACGAATGTGTTACACAGACACAGATAGCTTCATCTATCACATTGAGACTGAAAACTTTTATGATGACCTTAAAAAACAATTCTTAAAATACTTTGACACCAGTAATCTTCCGGTTACGAATATTCATAACCTGCCTCTCATAAACAAAAAAGTGCCTGGTTTATTTAAAGATGAAATGGGGGGAAAAAATATAGAAGAGTTTGTAGGCCTTCGCTCTAAGCTTTATTGTGTCAAAACAGCTGAAAAAACCATCAAGAGAGCTAAAGGAATCAGAGCTTGTGTTGTTCGCGAATTTGATGTTTCCAGTTATAGGGAGACATTGTTAACGGGCGCTATAGTGAGAAAAAAAAATACACTTTTTAAATCCATCAAACACAACGTCTTCACAACAACTGTAAATAAAATAGCCTTGTCAAACAATGACGATAAACGCTTAATTTCAAAAGACAGAGTAACTACAAAAGCTTGGGGGCACACATCAATACTTGGCATTTAGGAAAAAACTTATAGGTATGTAGGTTTTCTTATATAGTAAGTTAATAGCAAATAAGAATGTGCTAGGTTACTACCCGCTTGTTTCGAGAATGCCCTTACCTCCCACACCGCACCATAACTACATTGTACCTACTAAACACACCTAGCTTGTGGCGCGGTGTGAGTAGCGCGGCGGGAGGTTAGGGCATCCTCAAAACTAACGGCTAATATGTTATACCTATTTGATAGATTTAAACTATAGATAATGATTACTAATGATTTCTTAAACTCGTTTAGTTTAGAAGTATCCAAAAATGGAGCTGAACCAGGGTTTAATTTAAACTGTAATTGTTCGTTAACTAATTGCATGAGTAAACTAAGTTTTTTAATAATATATGTGAATAGAAATGTTTTATGTACCTACCAGTTAAGTATCTACCTACTTCAATGTTATCTATGAGGTGAACCTACAACTTTTGTAAAAGTTTTGATTTGTAATTATCTGTACTAAAATATTACTAATAAATGGGTTTTAATCTTAAACTTTGTTCGTTTTATTTGTTTGTGTGTGTGTGTGTGTGTGTGTGTGAGAGAGTATGCGTGCCTGTGCATGATTTTGTTTCATTAGTTATGTACTGAAAGCTGCAAGTCGCTACAAGTAGAGAGAAGTACCTATTATAATCGAAATGATGTATCTAACCCAAAGCATTCGATGATTTGTCATAGGTGATATATGATATGTAACAACAGCGAGCGAGCGCATGTTGAAACCAGTTGAAGACTATGACGTACTATAATCAAACTTAGTAGGGACCTAATTATTCTAGCACAATGACTGCTTGATGACAATGACGCGACGACGCCAGTCAACTTTAGGTATCCAATATTAGGCATTTTGATAATAAAGTTTTAGATAATCGATGGTAGAAATTAAAGTAATTGGTATTGATACTTAAAGTTGTCCATCATCATCGCCTCATTGTCATTGAGCGGTCATTCTGCTAGCAGCATTGGGTCGTTAGACTGATTCAGCAAAAAATACAATGTTGTAACTAACAAGACACATTGCTTCGCATCCTCCATTACGAGTAACACACTGTTTGAGTTGATAGTTTGTTTACAGTTAAACATAATTTTATTCGGTTTTGCTATCAATATAGTACTTATAACTTTTTTCTTTGTTACAGATTCTGACCCCGGACCTTATACACATTCCTTTTGACTTGGCGCAAAATATATTCGACAGTGACATAGAAGAAACTGGTCCCCCGCCTTCGAAGAGATTAAGAACGATTGCAACAAAACGAAGCTCAAACGAAACACGGAAAACTCCAAACTCTTCCTCCTACGTGTACAACAAACTCACTGAAAAGGGCCATCATTTGGTGAAGATCGCAGTGTACGACCTTTGTGAAGAAAATAGTGAAAGTGCTGTGTTAAATGCGCAATATGTGGTTCGAGACATTGTAGATGAAGTTATGGACATGGTAGAAAATATTATCCGAATTATTTCAAAAAAGGTATGCGAAAACGTTACACTGTAATTTTAATGTGTTTCTTGTTGAAATTTTCTTCTATATTTTAATGTTTCATTTGATAAGTCTTATGTGTGATTTTTAAGTTATTTTTTAACCTAATGAACATACGAGAGTAGGACAGCAGCAAACAGTAGTGAGTTAATGGTACCTCTGTCCCAGATATTTTTTTGCTCTTATGTGAAAGTGGTATAGGTACACCAAAAACAGTGTGTTGCTTGTATTGGTAAATAAAAAAATAAAACTAACATTTTGTTTTACTGTGTTTCCTCCTAGGTAGGTGGATGATATGATTTAAATAAAAAAGTATTTTTTATCTAATAAAACATATTTAATTGCATTAGAGAATTAATTCCTATTAAAGTTTACAAAGAAAAAAACATATTGTTATCATAGTACCACTGCTTAATACATAACACATTTTTTAATGCACAGAATTTTTTATGATCAAAACAGTTCATTCTTTTATTCTTAGCATATTTTTCACATAAATTTGCAAGATTTGGGCTGCCCTTGTCTCCACTATCTATTATTTTACAACAATGTGGTGATAGCTCTTCTACCCATTTAACTTTCTCACAACCTTTTACAATAACATTTTTGTACTCCAAGATGGGTTTTACTATTCTTTTAAACTCTCGATAATCTATGTATCCTTCTCCCCAGAAAATCCCTCTTTTCCTTTCTAACCAAATCACTTGTTTTTTTTCCTCTACTGTTAGTGTTGAAAACGGGTATGGTGGTTTTACTAAATAGACTTGAGTAAATTCCGTGGTAGCAATTGCGAATTCTTTAACTATAAAACTATTCTTATAGTTGCGGAATCTTTGTAAGTCCACAAAGATGTACTCTTCACTCATGATATTTTTTTTACAATGTTGGATAATGGCTTATATTCTATAATACAGTCGTTCAAAATTAGACAGTATGCTGATGTTTGATCAGCTATTTCCGAATCACATTCTATCTCTACGCGGACATCGACAGGCCCTGTTTTTAAGTTTTCGTTTTGGCGACAGCAATCAATCACAAATAATGGAGCTTTTTCTTTAAACTCTGTCAAACTCAACAAAGGTTCACAACGATGTCCATAGTACGACTGTTGGAATCTAGCGTACTGCTCATATATTAATAAGTACTTATCTTCCGCGAACTTAACATTCAGACTTTCGTATGGAAAGTACGTAGAATTTAAAAATACTTTTACATCGCGTAATTGACAATGATCGAATCGCGACATATCTTTAGTGGCTTTATTTTTTCGATCAGTTTGCAAGCCTATAATTATAAATCTTGGTTTTTCCGTTTGTGAGGATGTTTTGATCGACCAAGTATGTTTCGTACTTCTTGGCAAAAGAGGATATTCATAAAGATCCCAATTTCTAAATGCTAAACTAATAGCTTTATCTTTTTCTAAAAATCTCAACAAGTTTATTCTCTCACGATCAGATACTTTTACATGTGGCACTCTCCAAACAATTTTGTTGATGGTTAGGTCATCTAAAACTTCATTAGTATCTAATTTTATCGCATTTAGATTCGTATTACTACGCAGAAGTATCAATTCGTGTTTACAGTTCATTATTATTTTGTTATAATCTTCTGCGAAACCAAGAATTTTGTTCAGGGGAATACAGGCAGAAAAGGTATCGCTATGTTTTATCCCATCCTTGTCCCATCCCCATAACCTAGACATTTTTGATTCATTTTCATTCATAGAAAGATAAGATTTCATAGTCGTTGTGATCCCGGGATTCTTTATTTTATCAAGTTCGACTCCGTTAAGCTCATATCTAATTTCTTGAAAAAGAAAAAGAAGTGAGTTATTCACAAACTCAATGCTACCAACTCGTTCTCTTTTATCACCAACATGACGGTATACCGTAACTGAACCTTCTATGTATAATGTACTTGCTGACGGTAGAACATATAAGTCTTGTTGGTTAATAGGTATGCGAATTTCATCGTTTTTGTTACAACTATTAACATAAGGCTTATAAGAATGAATTTGATAGCTTTCGATGCTATTGTCAACGGTAAGAGAGCCTGCAATATTTAAAATATTCATTTTTTTATAAGTTTGATGTACTTGAGAAATTCTTTATTCTCTTTAGTTAGCTTTTTCTTTTTATTTGATGATCGCTTATGCACGGCACGTATTGAACTGACGTCTTTACTTGTGGGTAGTAATATTTTATTAATAAAATCTATCATTTTGTCCTCAAGTGCAAATATAACTGTATTTCTTCCTCTCTCAGATTTATCAACTTGTTATTTGAATCTAAAAGTCGTATATTGATTTCACTCACAATTTTCTGGTTTACAGGAAAATAAATAATATTTTTTGGAATTTCTATAATCCTGTACCCTGCTGGTACACGAGGCGCGAATTCATAAATAATGTGAGCTGGTTGTCCGTTAATATAGGATCCACTTATGATGTCACATTCGATCCTTACGATGGTAGTAGGTAGAATGCTTACCGGAAAGGAAGACTCATGCAATATATTGGCTTTTAGAAGTTGATTTTTAAACCCCAACATCTTTGCCAGCGAACGAGGTTTCTCGAAATGAATATCTCTTGAACAAATAATCTTTGTACTCAAAGTGTTATTGTTACAAATCAAGTTAAAAGTACAACCTACTAACTTTGAATTTAAAAAGTCGTTGATATCTGCCAGTTCGTACGAACCTTCAGGTATTTCAATAACGAGATCGTCACCATAGTGAAACATGTTATTATTCTTATCTATATTAGGTATAGAGTTGAAGGTAGAAAATAAGACAAGACCACATTCATATTCACCGTTTAGCTGCAAAGCAGGCGAATAATTTGTTGATAGGGCTGATTTACACCCAGTTACTGATAGTGTGAACGACATCGTTATAATGAGCTACTTTGCACACAAAACGTCAATTTAAATGTTGATTCCAAAAGCGTTTAAGAAACTTAATACACAAATGTCCACAATTGTATGAGTTATTTTTTTGATAATTTATATAATTATAAAAAATATTTGTTGATTTTGTTAAATAAATAATTAATTCTTGAGGTGGTTTTAGATCTCCCTAACTGTCAAAGTAATCGCAATAATTATTTATTTTACAATAGGCTACCCAGTGCGTTCCTGGATTTTGTGAAGAATCCAAATTTAATATTGCGCATTCAATACGATTTGGCTTACTAGGCAAAGTGTCTCTCATATAAACTCCTCGAAAACATGGAATATCCTGAGTATAATTTAATAAATCAATATTACTAAGCGCGCGCCTGGGTAACCTTTTTATTAGTTTTTTGAAGAATGCACACACAATCCATTTCCGTTTTTGTATGGTTTGATATACAACCCACGCCCTAAAGCGATAGACTCCATCATTTTGTTATGGCGCTCCGATTCAGCGAGATTTTTTTTGGCTGACTTGTAATCGTTTACTGCTTTAGCTATACCTGCAGCACCTCCTGCTAGAGAACCCAATGCTGATAATCCCGCAAATATAGGGATAAGTGGAAGGATTCCTCCTGTTTTTGGGATGGGAATAATTCTAGGCACTCTGATATTACTATTGTTCTTTTTGTGAAATATTTTTTTTGCTGCTAGGTGAGCGAAACGAATAGCATCATTATGGTTTTTAGGTTTTATTTTTTTCATATGTGATTTCAGTTTAGCTAGCGAAGATTTAAATGTTTTAGTACCAGCACCTGATTTTAGTTTTCTTTTCATAACCTTATTCACCAACCAAGATGATAACTTTTCACCAGTGCTAGCATCTTTTGATCGTAACCTTTGCTTAGCCATATTTTGCAGGATTACGTCCGCTTTATGTCGATCTTTTAGATTTAAATAGTTATCATAAGCTATATCGTGTTTCATACACGCGTTATCTAACGGATTAATACCTTTGTCTCCTCTTTTCAACCTTTTTTGTAAACGAGTACCTGGACCACAGTAGTTATAGCCTGGTAAATGTAACTCAAACGGTAAATTGTTTATCAAAGTATTCAGGAGTCCTTTCCCTTTCATAACTAGGATGCTAATGACAAATAATTCATATGAAATGATATAATAAAGCATTTAGTTTTTTAAAATTGCTTTTTTATCAATCCAACTATTTTCTTTTTGACTGAGTCCTAACCATTTAACATAAAATTTATTTCCTCTTTTTTTTAATACCTTTTCTATCAAAAATGTATTAGGACAATTTGTCTTTTGGAGTTCCCATTCGTAGAAACATCCTTTGATTGGATCACCATGTTGGTCTTTTATGTAGTAAGTAGTTGGTGCAGAATTTATTACTTTTATGATGTAAAATAATTCAGTTGACCAATTTGGTGTATAGCCCTTATAAAAATCTCCCTTATACTTGCTGATACGAACAATGTCACCTACACAATACCTAGGCTTTTTGAAAGGCATAGAATTTTGTTTTTGTTTTATGTAATTTGAGATTGTCGATTCATTCCTCATATTTACATCACACGGCTTGTGTTTTGTAGTCCGATGCACTGTATTGTTATAATTGGTAACTACCTCAAACAATGGTTTACCAACCCACTTGTAGTTGCCAACCAAACTGAAGTATTTAAACAACTTTTCTTTTAATGTTCTTATTAATCTTTCTGCTATAGATGCTTTTTTAGTTGAATATGTTGAGTAGTGATTAATCTTAAAAGTTTTCATAAGATTATGAAAAACATCGTTATAAAATTCAGTTCCCAAATCTGTTTGTAGGTTAACAGGCACACGACCTTTTTCTAAAATATTTTTAAAAGCAACACTGACTTCATTTTTAGTTTTGGTTTTTAACGGGGCAACCCATGCATATTTAGAAAAAGCATCAATCACAACTAATATATACTTGAAACCTTTGTTAACTTTGTAATAATTTTTAATGTCAATTAAATCTGCTTGCCACAAATCATCAATACCTTTTAGAATCACTGCACGGCGTAGAAAGTTTTTTCTTGCGGTTTTATGTATTTCATTAACAATGCATTGCTTACTCATTTTGCATGAGAGCTAACTCCTAGCGCTATTATGTGATCCCTTATAAGTTTACCCACTTCTACTGTTGTGCACATACTACGTAACTGAGTCTTTAATAGTTGTAACTCAGTCTTTATATTTTTAATTTCCATCAGAAAATCTTGTTTTCTACAATATAATTTATTATTTTCATCAAAATACCCCTTAGTAACAGCTTCATCTGCACTCTCAGGTAATTTTAATCCTTTTAATCGACTTTGTTTTACGTCAAAATCACCATTATCATTCCGGGCGAGCAGTTTGTCTATTGATATTTTATCTGTCATATCCATAACGCGCATCCTTTTGTGCACATGGTGACCAAATTTGTCAATATTCATCTCGTCATTTAAGTTCCAAGGCTAACATACAAATAAAATAAAATGAAAATTGCACATGTATTTATTCAATCGATTACACCACATTCTTTTAACTCCTCTATTATAGAAATTATCTCATTATCCAACCCAGTGTTTCCAGCATCTCTAGAAGCAATTAACAACTTTAAACGTTCTACTAATTCATTCGGATCATCCCAATAAACATAATCTGCTTTAGGAACAAGTCTTTTAAATATTGGTAAGCCTTTTCCTTTTGGAACCCTTTCAGAACTTGATGATCTGTTCAAATTTAATAAAGGTTTTATAATATGTAAATATTTAAAACCTCTGTTACTATTAATTGGTTGATTGCAATCATATTTACGTCTATGTGCATTTGTGGAAAGAAGTATAGTTTTATAATGTTTTTTATCATTTTCAGTAACAACACTTAAATCTGGTTTTTGTTTGAAAAGCAACTCTTTTAACCCATTCGTTTTATCAAATGAATGACCACCAATGTTGTATTTGTTGGTAGTTTCAGAAAGGGATGACGATCCAACCATGGGCTGTCCTTTTACTAATCTAATCCCGTAGGGTACATCTTTAAAAATTTCAGATGACATAGACCATGATGATACAGACTTCGAATTCGGAGTCGAAGCTAAACGAGAATTTGTATCGAAAAATAAATCATTTGTTGAATCGCTCATCGAATCACTGACATCATCTTTATTTATCTCATCATTATCAGCATCATCATCATCATCATCATTGAATTTCAGCTTTTGTTTTTGGTAAGTATTTCTTGATGATCCACTAACATCAGAAATAGTTCGTTTTCTTGTAGTAGCTAATGGTACTGATTTGTTAAAGGAATTTTCGATTGTACTAGTACACGGTTCTTGATAAGATTTATCCTCTTTGTCAGCGTTAACATTGGTTTTGACCAATTTCTTGAGTGGGTCTGTAACTGGTTTAAACACACTATCTAGCGCCATATTAATATCTAGTTTACGGTTTTTTATATTTTGAACTTTTTTTTTCACAGCTTTTGCAGATTTTATTATTTGTTGCTTAAGTAATTTTTCGTCATTCATTTTTGTAATTTGGTTTACAACTTCTTGCTAAAGAATACTGTTGTAAAATGCGAAACAAGATTCTAAGCACTAACATTTATGAAGTTTGTTCATTCATTAAAATGAATGAAGGTGTCGAATTTCTTTCTGTAGCATCCTTTATTTTTTTGACAGTCTTTATTTATCACCAAATAGCTAAAGACATCTTTCCAAACTTCTGAACACATTTCACGGAATTGCATCCACGTCATATCAGTATTTACATGTTCATTATAAACATGACGTAGATTAATATCATCTTGCTTAAAAATTATGATAAGATTTGCATTGTCACGAATCAATTGCTTTGGAATTTTACTGTAAGTTTGGTTCAGGTAAAAACAATCAATGTTATTGTGTCTGCCCATTGCAAAGTAATCACGAATATTATTTTGGTTTTCGCACGCAACATCGTCAAATATTATGACAGAGTCCTGACAGGCATAGTTAGGGTGCAACACTTCTTCGTTATCGCGGTATTTAAAATAAGTAACTCCTGGTACTAGTTTCATTACGTTTTCTAAAAATATGTACTTTGGTTGATACAATGTTTTTGAATACACGTATATATTTTGAAAATTCAGACCATTAGGATGTAAGAGTAATCCAATCACCAAATTTGTTTTTCCACAGTTCGATGGCCCACAAACTATACAACGAATTGTATTGGGTAAAAGCTTTCCGTGACGACATGATGATTCATCAGATTTAACATAAATTTTTCCAGGACTAAGAGAAGTAGGTTGTTTCACAAATTTCATTTTTTTTTGCACTAAAGATGTATACAGCATGGATGTATTTTGAAAAGTGTTGCTGATGCAATAACGCAATTACTATTTATGTTCTTTCGCCAAATGACCGCGAACGTTTGAAAATAGTGGACAGAAACGGTTATAGGGCAGAATAACACTTGAGTTATTGGGTGCTCTGTAACACAATTTTCCAGTGAGCGCGTAAGCGCGAAACGGCTGGAAAATTGTTTGGGACAGAGCACCCAATAACTCACTACTGACAGATTTCGCGCCAATTCCCGCACAGTGTGCTGTCAATCAAAGGCCTTGTGTGTTCGTAAACAAACCAGGTCAAAGGTCTAGCTTTACACCGCAGAGTGGAAATATGCTACAAGCTGAACAACGATTCTAATTGTTGCTGACCTAGTTCTAAGAGATGTGAATTGAAGTAGAGCTCGTCTAAGCTGAAATGACGCGCCCCCCTCCTAGGTTTTGTATTCACTTGTCATACAAAACCAAGGTGTGGGGCGCGTCATTTCAGCTTAGACGAGCTCTACTAGGTGTTTAGTTAGTAATGTTGAGGCAGGAATGAAAGAAACATTAAACATTCACATACAGGCACATACATTGCTTCTGGCCTGACAGGAGGATGCCCTGTGTCGTGGGAACCAGAAACAGCGATTCACAAACATATTAACATCCATGACCTGGAGTTTTTTTTTGTTTTCTTCATCCCCAGCCGGGCATCGAACCCAGGACCTCTCACGTTTGCAGGATATAATCAAACTCAGAAAGTATCCACGCATTATAGTTAGTAGCAGGTGGCCGAGTCGTATTAGTCAAGACTCAACACCGCAGAGGGTCCTGAACTCTGAGTTCAACAGCGGCTTACTTTTGGTTTTTATTTTGTTTATATTTTAGTAGTGTGTTGAGGTTGCGCAATTCCTCGACGTATAATTTCGCTTCTTATGACGATATCACGCAAAATTATCGTCAGTGAACCGAATTTACAGACAACCAATTTTTTTATTACATCTGTGATTTGTGCCCCCTGTTTAGACCGGGTTTCAATAATTATATATATTAGAATCGTTTTTAGCTAAAATTTATAGTGTTCTGGAAAGAAAATATATGATAATATTCTCATAGACCATTACCTTATCTGCGACAATTGAAGCTCCAAGCATCCGGAAGAAGCTTTAGCAAAAGCTCCAAGATTAAACGCAAATAAAGTGCCAGAGCACTGTTATTGCTACTGTCATGACTGTGACAGGCCGCGCACGAGTTTAATCCTCGGTAGCAGAAGGGAGACGTTAATAGTGCTATAAGAGTGCTATAATAGTGCTATAACAGCTGTACACGGGATGGAGTCGCGGCGGGGCGCCTTGTGCTGGGACGAATCGAAGGGGGTTGGAGCTAGTTCCGATAATGTTACTGATATTTTGCCCACGACGACGACGGACGGCAGGAACGGTACGTATTTACCGCCCTGTGTTTTGGGTTAGTGGTTCCTTGTATGTGAACGAACCTATCGTAGAATTGGGCACATCGTGATATACCTCGCCATTTCATGATATGGCCAAGCCATTACTGGGCATATCATGATATGGCGGGTTTTAACAAAAAACATGTCTTTTTAGAAGCTTTTTTATTCAGCACTACACCATTCACAAAATAAAAGGCCTGTTTTGACAGTTCCCGCCCATGAAGTTTTAACCCCTAAAGCGTAGGTACGTCCAAAACCAATGAAATTTAGGGGTGATGGACTTAACCATCTTTGATTTTATACCTAACTACCGTCTTACTAACTACCGACTAACTAATCTACCGTCTCTGAGATAGAACTGAGACGGGTTGAGTTAACAAACACCTCGATTATTATAAACATTACGAGAATAGCTTTAGGTTCATGGAACAGTTATCGTTCCGACATGCGCTTTTTGTTACCGACGATTTGTTGTAATGGCTTTTATGGAACACACAGACTACTACCGACTGCCCAGCTACGAGATCGATTTGAGACTTGTGTAGTTGACCCTCGGCTCATATCGGAATGATGTTTTATTTCCCTAATAGCAATTTATAAATTCGTTAAAGACCACAATATTTTCCTCATGGATGCGTTATCAAAATGTAACATCTCCTGGTGTTTCAATCCACCCGCTGCACCGCATTCTACCGGTATGGCTGAGGCTGCAGTCAAGTCCGAGTGTCGGGAACACAACGCTCACGTTTGAGGAGATGTCCACGGTGTTAGCACAGGTTGAGTCTACCTAGGGCCCGCCCTTAACTTCACTCATCTGCCAAAACATCGTTGGAAAACTGTATTGTAGTTATCAAACAGCCGCTAGACTGACACAAGAGAGGGGTCCGCATTTCAACCGCCGCCGCCGCCGCCGCCGCCCGCTTGGTGTGACTGCTTCATAGAGTTTCTTGTATTTGACACCCGCCCCGCTACTGTCCCGCTAACGCTACGCCGGAGAGGCGTGCCGAAGCCTTGACTCCTCACTACGGAACCAGCCGAGCTACGAAGTTATGCGGCGCAGACTATAACTCACCATTACCATCCCTCTGTGCTAAAAGCTGCCCAATAAAATGAGATGCATTGCCTCCAGGTTCCATGATATAACACGGTGTTATAATATGTGGGACTCTCTTTCAGACTTTGTGAAGTGCTACGGCTAGTTATCGGATTATGTCGAGGTTTCGGGCTACGACATAGAGTAGAGAGAGATCTACTATAGGCGTTGTAAATCCCTTTTTAGAAGACCGAACCTTTAACATAGCCCGATTAATGCGGTCGTAAAGAAAGTGCCCCTCAGAAGAATCCCACAGTTTTATTGAGCGCGTTATATTCCGGCTTTCGTGGTACAAATCAGTCCGTCTGGTCACACTGGCGAAAGTTCCGAGAAGTTCCGATTGTCCCGAAATTGATGGCCCCGTCGCCGAATGCCGGACTCGAACCCGGGACTGCCGGCACGCGACATGCAGACACGCCACAGAGGTCCTTCACCTTTGAGGAAACAAGTCTGTCTTGCATAGGTGTATTGTACAGGGTGGATTTAGGCACTGGTTAAGTCATAAACATCAGAAGTGAGCTTATTTATCGTTAGTTGTGAAAAAATAAACTTATAGGTCAACGCAATCAAAAGACGCATATGTCTCAATTTTGCTGAAATTGCTTGATATTCGCAAGGGAATCAAAACCAAGAGGGTACTTCCCGTTGACCTAGAATCATGATCATGAAATTTGGCACGAAGCAAGGTCTTATAGCACAAGTAAAGGGAAAAATCTGAAAACTGCAAATTTCTGTCTTTCTAAAAAAATATTCAATTTATTTTACATGGATGACATCACACTTTAGTTTTTTATGTGGAAACCTAATTACACGTGTTACGCTCTCCAAGTGTGGTCGGAACCCTTGGTGCGCGAGTCCTACTCGCACTTGGCCGGTTATTTACTTTTACAATCGCTTTACATGACAGCTCGTATGGAATGATCGCGATCATTGGAAAGCGACAATTTGAAGTTGCTGTTTTCCAAGTTCAAATTGTCGCTTGGATTTTTATATTAGAAATAGTTTGGATATTAAGCATTCGGATTCGTGCTCGGGACCTCTCCAAACGACGCAGAACCTCCAAAGCGCCGCCACAGAGGTCATACATACATAACAGAACATAGCAGGTATGTTTAATGCCTCCGATCAGCTAAAGGCTCGTTAATTGTGAGGAAAAACCTAATGTTCTATGTTGTATTTATTATAATTCTTCATTTTATCAGCTAGTTAAGAGTCGCCCTGTATGGCCCTGTATGAAAGTATGGGAGAAAGTTTCAGCGTCAGATTCCAGAGGTCTCAAGTGACATTAAAAGTAAAATAAAATATGTCCGCTTCAAAAGTAATGTGGCTGCCGAACTTACGACGACGTATTACAACAGGAAACTGTCCCAAATGACGGTCAGTGGGGTTGTGGTTCGATGTTCTGCCACCCAAGCGAAAGGTCACGGGTTCGAATCCCAGCTAGGGAAGAAGAAAAATATTTGCTTGCGATTCGGGAGGCGACACGAACTATACTAACTAAACTAATTAAAATAAAACATCCGGACGAATTGTAAACCTCCTCCTTTGGGAAGTCGGTTTAAAATGGTGTGTTTGAAAATGGAATATTGGCCACCGCGCAAGAGCTGTCGGATTTGAACACGGATTTGGTTTTGACACCTCAAGAATAGCCTCGATTATTGTCAGGGCAACTAAAAACTAAACAGACACTTTTAACTGGAGTTTTCAAATAGTTCAGTTGGGCTCTGGATTATTATTGTTTCGTCACATTACATACCTGTAGCTACATTTACAATCTATAAATACTAGATTTCCCGTAACTACCACCAAATCTCTCAATCCTCCAGAAAAATAACAAATGACTTTTCTGGATGCACAAAATTCAATATTCAAAATATTTTATTATCGTAGATATTCACAAATATACTTAGTATACGTCAATTTGCAGTTTGTACACAATTATCATTACTAAATAATAAAATTTTGGCAAAGCACCGTAATCAAATCATCCACATAATAACAGCATGTAATAATACAGGATCACGTCAAAGATATCCAAAGAATCAAAAACCGTTATCTCATTATTATTAAAACTGCACCACACCAGGCATAAACACGAAGGATTCGTAATTTCTGGAACATCGATCAACTTTTTTTAAACCTGTTAAAGTGCAGTTTAATCTCGGATCACCGATCGAACCAAAGGGTCGAAAAAACAACCAAACGCATCGTATTGCACTGTTAACAATGGATTTAACACTCATAGGCCCCGCCTCTATGAATATCTATTATAGCATTAAAATTACTATATGACGGTCGAAAGTAAGAAAGGAAACATAAAATAGTTGTTCTCAGTAGCGGATCCAGAAGGGAGGCTACGGGGCCCAAGAGAACCTGTTCAAATGCATCTGCTGAGAATGCTGGGTCAGTACTAACGAAGATTTACTGAACAAACTCGAACGACTTCAAAATCCCGGGATTCGGTTTATCCTCGGGCTGCGTAACTTGGTTAGCCGGAAGGGATATCTTTCTAAAGATATGCTCTTATGCCTTTGTACACTATTTTGGTTTTCTTTTTGTGTGTTCAATTTATTGTGTGCAATAAAGAAATCTGAAATCTATAAATACAAGTGCCACATCGCTAAAATAAACGTTGAGAACACCATACAAAATATAGAGTTATCAAAGTTAACTCACCTTCAACTCATAGCAAAATCGATCTTGTCTAAGTTATAAATTGTCTAAGAAATAGAATTTAATTTGAAGTTTTTGTTTACTTACTTCGCTACAATTGGCTGCAACCCACCTTCAGTTGGGTTAAGTTAAGCCTCCTCAAACAAGGTTTCTGGATCCGACTCTGGCCCTGCTCTTATTATGGACGCCCCTACGAGGATTTCAGATGCGATAAATTTAATGCAGTGGACAGCAAAATTGTTGTTTTGACCGCACCAGTCGTCGAATGGCTCTTGTAAGGGTTTACGCGTTTTATTTCGTAGCCCTTCAATAGGGCATGGTTTATGTGCTGTCATTTACAATTATTGTTTTGATTAGTGGAGAACCTTACGAGTTCGCGGTTTTTCGTCTTCCCGGGGTTTACAATGTAGATAAATCGGATGTCGTTATCTACCTAAATCGTTCGGATGGGACATCACAATTCATAATTTCTTTATTCTTTCTTTCTTTTCTTTTTTCTTTCTTTCTTTATTCTTTCTCCCTTTATTTTTTCTTTCTCTCTTTATTCTTTCTTTCTTTATTTATTTTGTATTTCTTTAATATCACTAGTTTGGTATTTTAAACTTTCTTAACATACCAAACTAGTGATATTGTGCGTTCCTACAAAACATGTTAGCAATCGCTATTTGCTGAAGTTGCCACCTACTCACTCTACTAACGAGTACGTCACCAACCGTCGTATCGGAAGAGTTGCCACCCTTTACTGTGTTTACCTACTTAGACAATATAATTGAAACAAAAAATAAACTTTAGAAAAAAACCGACTTCCACAAACCCTATGATTAGATTAAGTTTAATACAAACTGTAACCCCCTATTCCTCCCCCCCCCCCTTGGGGAATTAATTTCGTTAAATCCCATCTCAGTTCTACCCTACGCTACATAAGGAACCCCTGAACAAAGTAAAAAAAAAACTTCCGGACGAATTGTAAACCTCCTCCTTTGGGAAGTCGGTAAAAATACTTTACTTTTCGCGACGTGCTACAATACAATACATCATCATTACTAGTACCAAGGTCTGACTGGACTATACAGATTACCTATTCATATATTATTATTGTTGTATTCATTCGGTCTACTAAGGGTCTACTCTACAAGTCTCCTAATTATTATTTTATTATTATTATCATCATCATGCTCAGTCCACATCCACAACTGGGCAATAGCCTCTTCTCACTGTTTCTTCTTTTTAATTTTAACTTCTAATAATATTGTTTTACTTTGTTTGGTAACAAAAACCTCAGGCGCGACTAACAATAATCTAGAATATTGCTGTGGTGTAATAAATAACCGGTGTAGTCGCATCGGTAACAATCCCACACGATTGTCTTCCTTCCCAACACGGACGCACAAAGCAAAACCTTGCACTTGCACCGAATAGTGATGGCTAAATATCGGCTGGACTATCGATGGTTTCTATTCTACCACTATACGGGCTGTTTGGAGTATGTTGCGACAAAACATTTTGGGGAGTTAGGGACATTATTCTGAACATTTCGCTATCAAACCGATTTGATCAGAGCTACTTTATTTTTCACTTCTCTATACAAATCATCTGATAACCGCTCGGCCCAAAATGTATTGAGATTTGGGATGTCAAAAAGTTACTCTGATCAAATCGCTTTCATAGTGTAAGTTGTTCAGAATGATGTCCTCTAATTTTTTTTGTCGCTACATACTTCAAACAACCTGTATACGGGTAATGCCCCTACAGATGGGTAATAATAACTCAGTAATTCCCCTGAATTATCTGTATCCCCATCTGTATCTGCCACAATAATTTATTCATATCATCCCTGAAATCCGTCCGTAGTCCACACCGAATGAATTTATTTTATCGATATCGATATTTCTATTAGATTCATCGATAAAGACATTGAAAGTATTTGTGTCTAATTAGGAAATTATCGATTCAATCAATAGTGTTATAAAGTATACCATCTCTACGACACAGGATATCTTAGTAAGGGACCATAAGCAAATATACATAAATTTACATTTTATGTGAGTACAACATAAATGTAGTGACAGGAAAAAATATCAAATATATCAAGAAAATCTATTGTGAATTTGGCCCCTTGACAGCCCATCGTAACTATCGATAGATTTTATAAACAGTCATCTCATCACTACTAGTAGTAAGAAAAGGACCACTGTCCCTTACTCTTCCCGAAAAGGACACAATCCTCCCGCAAAGGAAATGACGCTCATTTCCATCATTTCTTTTTAAGTCACCGTGTCGTGGAGATAAAACATTGCCTGGAGACAAAAGAATCAATATGCCTCAGCATTTACGTGAGCTAGGTACCATTATTAATCTGGGTATAATAAAGCCTCGAAGGCAGACGACCAATGAAGGATAAGGGTATCATTAAATAGTGAACTCTATCCTGAAGAAGTGCAAAGCCGACAGAAATAAACGGTCAAGTACGAGTAGGACTCGCGCACCAAGGGTTCAGATCACACTTGGAGAGCGTATCACGTCATCACGTGTAATTAGGTTTCCACGTAAAAAAACTATAGTATGATGTCATCCATGTAAACCAAATTTAATATTTTTGTAGAAAGACAGGAGGTTTTCAGATTTTTCCCTTTACTTGTGCTATAAGGTAAGACCTTGCATTATGCCAAATTTAACGATTTTATTTAAGGCCTACGGGAAGTATCCTATAGGTTTTGGGTCTATTGCTATTACTATGAAAATCCAACAATTTTACAGCATGTCGTAGCGTTCGATCGCGTTGACCTAGCTAGAAGGTTGTTTTTTTCACGGTTTTATGCGGCCGGAATTTCAGCTTGATACGTTCACGCGTTCTTATAAAGCTCTTGACACACGGAGAGACAGACGGAACGGACAGACGGACGGACAACAAAGTGATCCTGGGTTCCTTTCTTTCCTTTTATGGATTGGAACCCAGACATACCACAGAGACAGACTAAACAGACTGTAATCTCTTACATTTTAAGATAGGTACATATTTTACCTACACAACTATAATAACTATTACCACATTTACCAGCCTAATTAATTACTTACATTCGTTCAGGGGAAAATGCAGTTATCTAAGAATTAACGTTGGAAGCGGTAATTAATATATCCAGCATATAAGTACTTCGAGGGTGAATTTACGAAACAAAGTGTATTCCGCAATCCATTTATTTGCCCAAAAACATAAACAACAGCATCACCTCCACGTCTGCCCCCAAAGCAAAATGTGAACAAGTACCCAACAAATGACAGCGCTAAAAGATGACAGTAAACCAATCATCAGGCACAGTCCTGTCATCATGCGATCTCGGTGGACATTCGGCGCTGTGTGGATATAGTCCATGTAGCTGTATATAGCAATGCAGGACAAGCGGTTGCGGATCAGCTCAGCTTCGACCCCGGTAATGTTGAGTTCCTTAAAAGTAAGATTTCATTTCATTTATACTTTATTGCACAAAACATAAAAACACGTACCATTTGCAAAAAGGTATGTAAAAAGGCGAGCTTATCTCTAAAAAGAGATTTCTTCCAGCAGAACTAGACAGGAAAAAACAGATACAGAGAGGGAAGTCAGTGCACAATAAATGACTAAATAAATATACTTCAAACATAATATAATAAGTATACCAAAAATACTAAATAAATACACAATAGATATAAATTAAAGTCAGCTATAATCAGGGCTGGGTTTTACCAACAAAAAGTTATCCAGAGAATTACTATCCCGGGGATAACTTGTAACTTTTTCATAGACACCAGTGACACCTAGATCAGATCACCTCATTTTGAACTGTCATTTGTCATACTAGTTATTCTCGGTAAAACTTTTCGTTGGTAAAATCCAGCCTAAATGGTACATAGCAGCATGGTAGTAAATCAAAGAATAGCTATGCTACTTAGCCCGGATTTTACCAAAGAAAGAGTAACTTTTACTCGAGAGTATCTTCTACTTTTTCATAGACACCAGTGGCACCTAGATCACCTCATTTTGAACTGTCATTTGTCATACAAGTTATCCCCGGGACAGTTATTCTCGGTATAACTTTTTGTTGGGAAATTCCAGCCTTAACAGATTAATAAATCAAATCAAATCAAATCAAATATTTATTTATTCCACAAAAGAAAAGAAAAACAATTCATATAACTTAAATATTATGTGAAGGCTTATGTGCAAACTTAAAATTAAACAAAAGCAGTACTTGTGATCCCCACACTAGGCAAGCCTGTATCGTAGGGATCATACAGAGGAGAGACTGACACACATTGAAATTTAGTGTCACTTGCACCAAAAATAACAATTGCAATCAGCGCGTCAATCACAACCAAGTGTCAAACTTAGTGTTTCATTTCATACATTTTGACGACTGCTGCTAAATAGAATCAAGACGCCAATCGCAATTAGTAATTTGGCGCAAGACGACCTTATTCATGGATTAGGCGTAATTAAATCGAAGATGTTTAGGTAAATGTGTTATAAAAGAAAACAAAATAATCAATCATCAATGACAAAATTAAATATATATAAATACATATAAGTACAAATAAAATAAATAAATAAATTAATAAATAAATATAACTATACATTACAATATAGAAGTTGACTAATAAAATTATAAGATTATTTCAAGCAGCTTTTCTGTATCGCAGTAAGATAATGAGGACAGCCAACTCTTAACTACATACTTAACATGATAGTAAGACTTAAATTTAATTTCACAGTTTTGCGATATCCTATTATACAGGAAGGGATGGAGAAATCTAGCTAGACCTTGGGAGAAAGATGTCTTGACGAGGGGAACAGGTATCCGAAATATTCTTTTGTTTAGTAATTCTTGTAAAGCAGGAGTCTCCAGAATATGGGTATGCATTTTTAATGTAGATTTAAATATATATAATTGGCGCACGGTCAAAAATTGGCATTCCTCGTACAGACTAGTTGTAGGGTACCGAAAAGGTTTCCTGTACATGACCTTCAGGAGTGATCTTTGAGCCCTTTCAATACTTAACATATGCGTCTTGCGTGCACCGCCCCACACAGGTATACAGTAAGATAGGATACTCTCACCAAGCCCTAAATACACCATTTTTAGTACAGCCTCTGTGGCTATGCCTCGTAGGGGCTTCATAATGTAAATGAGCTTCCTAACCCTAGTTACCAGTTGATTTAGATGTGGCTTAAACGATAGGTGATCATCTATCAGCACACCCAAATATCGAATGTAGCGGGTATTCTCTATAGTTTCACATTGACAGTTAGGTAATAATACATTCAGTTGCACGTCACACTTATGAATCTTTATTGGAGGGGTCGAAGCCGGGGCAGACGCATTTGTCTTTGAGAAACATAGGTACTTTGTCTTTTTTGCGTTAAGTGTTAAAAGATTGTGGTCCAGCCAGTTCGCAATAGTGCACATACTGTCTTCTACTTTACATAAATAGAAGACAAAGAACTACACGACACTTGAGGGTTCTCCAACTAGCTGAATAACAATCCAGGATGGACCGGAGTATAGATGGGCATCTATGACCATATGGTCTCAGCCCGGACCAATAACAATCAAGGATGGACCGGAGTATAGATGGGCATCTATGACCATATGGTCTCAGCCCGGACCAATAACAATCAAGGATGGACCGGAGTATAGATGGACATCTATGACCATATGGGCTAAGCCCGGACCAATGAATGATACACTATTTTAAGTGCGTTGGTTAATGCGTAACCTGCGATGCGCTCTGCAGCAACTGTCGATATTTTAAGGAAAATAACTAAAGACAGAATACCACCTACCTGGACCACGTAATCATCATAACGTGTGCATGTTTTGTAGTACCCGATGGTGCAAAAGAGGACGTGTGCAAAAGTAATCATTACAACGAAAGCCCCAAAAATAGCAAAGATTCCCCACGGTGGTTTCCGAGTAACTGGGACTTCACTCCTAAAACATAATAAATATATCGATGAATTTCTTCCACTACAGATTCCAGTTATTGTATTAGTAAGTATACATGATCCATAATCTGTTGGTAAATAATTAATTACCTAACTATCAGCTTAGTTTTATGTGGCTGGTTGGCTGCTTGCCAACATGTTAAAATAGAAAAAAAGTGGCCAAGTGCGAGTCGGACTCGCCAATGAAGGGTTCTGTAGTAGCAAGTAATTATAAGTCTGGATGTTTGTATTCTAACTTTGTTTTTCATAGTGTTTGTATGAATGAAAAAGTTATCTTGAAGTTACCCCAGGTCTTGGATGTTTACATGTTCTCTATTTTTGTATAAAAATCGTAAAGCGGTTCACAGAACACATTTCCGTACTAAGTTTCAACTGTGTGGTTATATTAGTTTTGGAATAAAGTCGCTGTGACACACGGACGGACAGACAGACAGACAGACAGCCAGACAGACTTGACGAAACTATAAGGGTTGCTTGTGTCTCTAACGGAACCCTAAAAATGGGTAGGGACAGAAGGCTAGAAACATAGCATAACTTACCCTGCCGATGTCGATGCAGGCTCGGTAGCCTCGGTAGCAGTAGCAGGCTTCAAAATGCCGAAAACCTCATTTATATGATATAGCCCCATGCCTAATGAATACATTGCCAGGAAGATTGGCACTATAAATGCTAGTATGCATCCTGAATTATTGCTCCCCTCCATCTTTTGGTCTTTTTTGATGGCATAAAGAATACAGCCGTAGTCTTTCTGAATTTCAAATGAAGCCTTCCAGTGGTAGAACGGCAGGCCCAAGCAAACCGCAGACGTCACATACAAGATAAATAGGAGGCCATACATAGGACCTATCTCCTCTTCGGCACGATTTGAGCTCATTGTACTGGGGAAACAGTAGATCAGAGTAATAAATAAGTGAGTGACGTGTGATTGTGACAAAACACATGTACTGAAAGCGTAACTAGCAAGACTGGACAGAGTGCGACGACAATCAAATACTTATTCTTCTGATTCTTCGGTATTCTAGTTTATTCATAAAAGAGCATTAGGCTTTAAAAACAGCCTTCCACTTTCCAATTCAATAACGGCCTCAAATATTTCTGGTCTTATTTTGATTGACTTGGCTTAGGTAGCAAATGTCCGTTAGGTACCCAGATACGCCAAAAGAAATTTCCAATTGCAGCCTAGAGTGGATAAGTGGAAACGACCAGGGGCCGAATTCTACTAAGTTCACAAGCATACGACAAGCCTGGCACAAACTTCAATACGAGGTATTTGGTATTCTACTAAAACCGGAATCCAATTCACAAGCGCCGGCGTGAAGCCAGCGTACTTCGTATTCTACTGTCCAAAACGTACTTACGCTGGCGCCAGTTAGACGCCAGCGTACTTACTTCGTTCTACTGTCCAAAACGTACTTACGATTGCGCTTGTGAATTGGATTCCGGTTATAGTAGAATACCAAATACCTCGTATTGAAGTTTGTGCCAGGCTTGTCGTATGCTTGTGAACAGTAGAATTCGGGCCCAGACAGCCTGATAAACTATGAAAAACCTACGAACCACGGATCGTCTTCGTCGTTAGTCGGAAGTCTACCAGGTCCTTTGAATGACCAGTGATATGCCATTGTGCTTAGTTATGTGTTGCTGCAAAACTGAGACCCGACTGCTATTAGTTCTATTTATATTATAAGTACTGGAAACAATTTTGTGTAAAATGTAAACATTGTCGTTTACATTATCCCTATAGAGTCTGTGAATGCGTTTGAAGTTTAATTGAAATACACACTACTGTAGGGATCCACAGTAGAAGCCATTAATCCAAAAATTGAATTAAATTGAAAGACACACAGAAAAGACCTCAGAACAAGGCTAGTACTTCTACACTATGCTTTAGTTATTGTTCTTAGCGTTTTGAGTTACGGGAGTTACGGTTCTGAGGAACAAGGAAAGGACCTCGAAAGGACACACAGTCCACAGACCCTCAGATCAATGAAACTCTACCGTAGACAGAGGATATCCCGGCTGGATATTCTCCATCTACGCTCTTCTTTACCGGGCATAGAGCAACACGGCCTCCGGCCGGGAGTTTTGACCGCTCCGCCACTGCCAGTGAGTGTGGCAGGTGGCTCTATGTTTTTTTAACCGACTTCAAAAAAGGAGAGGTTCTCAATTCTATAATAATATGTAGATATGTATGTAATGTTATCAGAAATGCAAAATATTCACACATGTTAGTCTTTTAGGGCTTCCGAACGAGTTTACAAAATTTTATGGGTGTATGTACGTTTGTATGTATGTATGTATGTATGTATATAATATGTTTGTATTTATCTGTGTTTGTCTTCGCGTTTCTCCGTAACCATGATTCGGATTTTGACCATTATTTTTTATTGGATTACATTTACTCCAACTTAGCCACTCAAAGGTCCGCTGGTTCACCCATTCCACTATCCATAGTAATGTTTTTTCATAGGTTTTGATCTTCATCTCGATGTGGGTAGATTGAAAATTGTGGGCTGTGGACTTAAGACGGGCATACGAGTACCTATGGTAGAGTGTAAATTTCAGCAAAATCCAAAAAAAAATGTTAACTCAAAAGTAAGAAATAATGAAATTTTAACCACCACTCACCAATTAAAATGTAGGTACAAAACTAATTTGGTGTCGTTTTTTTTTAGGTAGGTGCCTTTACTTTACTTTATGGGCCTTGTAGCCTGATAATAAACGATTTATTATTATTATTGTTGTTATTATACAAAAAATTACAATATCTGATTCTCAAGGCATGGCATGGCAACCTAAATACCTCAAAAAAATCGACACCAAATTACATATGGTTAAAATTTCGTTATTTCTTACTTTTGAGATCATTTGAATGTTTTTATAATTATTTATTATTTATTTATTTATTGTACTTTACTTGCGTGAAATCTTGTAATGTAAAAATAAATGCATTATTCTGAAAGATATGGCGCAATTTATCAATTTCGTAGGAAACTCTCTTATGTCCACTATGTCCACTATGACGCGTACCTGTCTATCTGGTTACAGCATCAAATTGTATCATCATCATCAATATCATACAAATATACTTACAAATAAATAAAATTGGTTTCGACAACGCCCGACTGCGTGAGGAGGTATAATTATAATCCCACCAAAACATTCTGTAAAAAACTAGCCAAGTCTCGATGGAGCTGCTCGTTTATCTCTAAAAAGTAATGAAATCTAGACAAAGGCGTGCCAAGTCTAAGGTTCCTTACTGCGATTTCTTTATTATTATAGTTAATGTTGTGTGACTTGGCCGTTGAACATTCTTTATACGTTAGTGGGTACCTACAAGTCAATTTTGTTTACACGTAATGTTATATCTGTTGTAACTACCTATGTTATATCTGTTGTATTTTACATACTAATTTGCTTAAAATAGAATTCCTTTATATACTATCAGGAAACTTGCAACTTGTAATTTATTGTAATTAAATACGACGCAGTTCAAAATTGACTTGTACTCACTAACGTATAAAGAATGTTAAACGGCCAAGTCACACAACATTAACTATAATAATAAAGAAATCGCAGTAAGGAACCTTAGACTTGGCACGCCTTTGTCTAGATTTCATTACTTTTTAGAGATAAACGAGCAGCTCCATCGAGACTTGGCTAGTTTTTTACAGAATGTTTTGGTGGGATTTCACTTCTTTTTGTAGAAACGTGGGTATATTCATTTATTTTATTAGATTTTCTTATTTGACACAGTTTTTTTTATTTTTAGGAGCAGTTTTTTTTTTATTACAAATCTTTCTTTTCTTTTTCTTCTTGTAAACTTGTAATAAGTAATAATATGTATAAGTATAAAAGCCAGTCTAGTCTTATCCAGAGTTTTCCTTTAATTTTATTTATATGCGTATTAAAAGCAGAAGGGGAGGCATTCGCCCAGCAGTGGGACGCTATAGGCTAGATTAAATTAGAAGATGTGTCCCACTACCACAGAATAGATAATAGTACTACGTACAGAACAGCCACTCCCTTCCCCGCGCCGATTCAGACACCGCACCTTACCCCACCGCCAAAGGACGGATCAAGGGACTCTTTGTATAGGCGCTGAACGCACACATTCACAAACGAACGAGTTTGCGCGTGTACAAACGTCTTTGGCTATGTAGTAGTAATAGGTGATCATTTTACGAGCGTTTATGGAGTGTCCGAGGTGTGCCACTACGCTGTATTTTTGCAATGACAGTCGATTTTTTTATGTAATCTGTAATCTGATTAATCATTAATCTGATTATTTGATTTGTTTAACTAAAGACGGATACGTTTTATATGACATATCGTGTTTTATCGGTCGGTCGGTCGGCTGGTCGGTCGGTCGGTCGGCCGTCCCGTGCCGTCCCGTCCAGTCCCGTGCCATGCCGTCCCGTGCCGTCCCGTCCCGTCCTGTGCCGTCCCGTGCCGTGCCGTGCCGTCCCGTGCCGTGCCGTGCCGTCCCGTGCCGTCCCGTCCCGTCCCGTGCCGTGCCGTCCCGTCCCATCCCGTCCCGTCTCGTCCCGTCCCGTCCCGTGCCGTCCCGTCCCGTCCCGTCCCGTCCCGTCCCGTCCCGTCCCGTCCCGTCCATTGCCCTTATCAGCTGTTTTCAATTTACTATGGGAGACCCAAAATTTTTTTTCTTGGGGAAAGTTCATATTATTCTATGGGCACCATCATTTCCCAAAGTATTGATCGTCCCGTGCCGTGCCGTCCCGTGCCGTCCCGTGCCGTGCCGTGCCGTCCCGTGCCGTGCCGTCCCGTCCCGTCCCGTCCCGTCCATTGCCCCGATCAGCTGTTTTCAATTTACTATGGGAGACCCAAAATTTTTTTTCTTGGGGTAAGTTCATATTATTCTATGGGCACCATCATTTCCCAAAGTATTGATCGATATTTTAAAGTCACCTTGTATAGTTTTCCCTTTATGTTGCTATTAAAACCTAACTCTGCACCAAATTTCAGCACCGGAGTCTATGGGAAGTACTGGTGTTTTGACCTTTGACCCCCATAAGGTACCTGAGTATGACAGACTCCATTGACTGACTGACCATTGAATGAAAGATAAATTGATTTTATCATGGAGGAAAGTATTTCCTCCATGATTTTATATACTAATAGAAAAACACTTCACCAGCGCGAGTTAGAAGACTGGCAGACCCATCTAGTGTTGGATACCTAACAACTAGTTCTATGATGATCATGAGTGAGTGAGTGTCGAAAATGCGAAACTTTGCTTTCGAATAACTTCGGAACTAAATGACCTACAGACTTGAAATTTTGGATTTTAAGTATGTGATTGTAGCTTACTAGATGACGAAAATTTCTGCGTTCTGGTCTTATCCAGAGGTTCTCAAATGGGGGCCTGAAAATGCGGCGATATGGTTCCAGTAAAGGATGGTACGGCAGTGTTTGCTTCGCGCTCGACTTGGCGGGGGCACTGCCGTGCCCCCTAATGTTTTTTCGATGCATTCGTATACTTGTGTGAAACAAGTATTTTTTCTGCGTTTCGATTGCAATGATTATGTGGTCGGCATGTTGTTGAATTGGGAATAAATAATATCATCAAGGGGCAGTGAAAGAGTTGAGTGAACAATGTCGGCTTCGGTACCTACGTACCTACATCATCATGACATGCATGCGAGGCATGCGTACATCATCTTCTAATCTCTTCTGTTTCGAAAAATACCTTACGTGTTTACTTCTACAATTTAATGTCGATTTCCTGCCTTTTAAATTGCCTGTCGATGTTAATTAATATGATGTTTTCTCCAATGAATAAACGTTTGTCTATGTCTATGATCATTCTGCCATGGTCTTCGGCACATCACATGGTATTTAATAGGCTTGCGTTGCGTCCAAGGTAATCCAATAAATAAATCCAGGAACAAGTCATAAGTAGAAGCATTAGGTACAAAATGGCTTGACATTCTCAGAATTGTATATTTCCAGCAGATATATTTTATAAAGGCAATTTTGTGCAAAAAAAAGACAGCATTTGATGGCACTTTTACATGACGTCACTCTGTGGTTATTTCATAGAACTCTGGAACAAAAGCTCCTTTTTGACAGTTCATAAACTTGACAGGCCACAAGCCTATTTTAGATTCCTTCAAAGCAGTCTAGTAGAATTCATAATCCATTGAGACCTTAATGCATGAAAAGAAAGGTCTTGTTTTAGAGTTAAAAAATAAGTTTTAACTTGTAGAGTTGTGCTGCAACCAAAATGCAAAGGTGGCTTTGAGAAAGAGTTTTTCACTCTGATAGTGATCATTTCCACTTTTGCATGCTGGCATATCACGGTATGCCCAATTCTGCGATCTGCCTCCGGCACAGCATCGATTTCTATAGGAATTACATCCATGGTTACGCATGAGTCCCGATTTAGAACCAATCTCGGCCGGAGCGTATGTATTACACTCTACGGTAGATTATAATAAGTAGTGCATTTGAGTTGCATCTCTCACTCTCGGTTTTAAATTATTTTAGTGTTGCGGTGGCGGCGGTTGCGCCGTTCGATCGAGTGAAGTGAAAAATGAGACGAGTGTGAATCATGCTGGCTCACTGAAAGATCTAAGATATATGAGATATCTCTACGGAACAATAGTCCGAGACTCCTTCATCAACACGCACCAACTCCCACTTAATGGGAAAATAAATGGGATACCTACATTTAAAATACCTACCTCTATCTCTAACAAAGATTTTAGTTTTCGTTGCCTCTAACCCTCCAACCCCAAATCAGGGATTCACGATAACGGAATTCTGAATCTACATTACTTACTTTATGAAGAAGAAGTCTTCAGAATAATTATATTTTTAGAAGGTAAATGACAAGTGGAACGTAAAAAACCGGCCAAGTGCGAGTCGTTCCGTACCATTATCTATAAAAACGGCAAAAAAATCATGTCCGTTGTATGGGAGGCCCCATATTTATTATAATCTATTTTTTGTATTTGTTGATATAGCGGCAACAGAAATACATCATCTGTGAAAATTTCAACTGTCTAGCTACCACGGTTCATGATATACAGCCTGGTGACAGACGGACAGACGGACGGACAGCGGAGGCTTAGTAATAGGGTTCCGTTTGGCAACCTTCGTGTACAGTACCTAAATAAATGATTTATTGTCCTAGTTAGATCTAGTCAGCGCTTTGATTTTGAGTAGAGAGTCCATAGCCACACAACCCCTCCAAACAACACAAACCAAAAGTCTTCTGAAAAAGCTTCTATTCTTCTATTTGCTCCTAAAATATGCAGTTTTTGAGCCAGTGCCGCAACAGAAGTGTGATATTCTCAGGTCCGTGTAGCGTTGACGCGCCGCGCCGCCCGTTGCGGCGGCGGTGGTGCGCAGACGCAAATGTCAAGACTGCTGTTACGTAAACTGCGCCAACGCCAACGAAGCTATAGCTTGTACGACCTTTGACTACGTTTGAGAATTGAGTTGTACTCCCGACTCTAGTCATACTTTAGCAGCCTCTGTGACGCACTAATGCCCGGTTTCCAAAACAAAAATTGGCGTTGACAACTGATCAAACTCTTGTTATACTAATTTCAGGTACATAATGACGTGCCGCAATTTGGAATGGTTGGCAGCCTAGGTATTTGGTCTAAAATTCACAACGTATTATTCAATGCCCAATAGACAGGGTGTGTCGTGAAATAAATGGTCACTGTTGGGCGATATATCTGCCTCACTATGGAACATAAATTTGTCATTCCTTAATTGATTTTGAAATGGCCTCGTTTTGTTAAAGATCAGATATAGGCTGTAATAGAAGGTTCAGTCATGTTTGAAGGGAAATTAGGGAAAGGCATAAACATTTTAACCTTTCATCAGAAGGGTATTTACAAGGCAGTTACAGGCACAGGCATTGCTTTGGGTCCACATTATGATAGTCTGCGCCATGGAAAGTAGATACAGCCACTTCACGCACATAAATGAACATCCAAGATTCGGGTGATCTAGGCCAAAGTTTTCCATTAAGAACTTAAGACGAAATACTATTAACCGCGAATAAATATTAGCCATTTGAATTAGAACACGATAGCGTAATAATAATTAACGCATAGTGTGTATGTCAGAGTGTACAAAGATGCTTCTAGCATGAGTATACAAATTATACGAAGCTGAAATATATCACATCAACATCATAGATCAACCCTTTGTAGAGTTTTATGTTTTGGCTAAAGTACGTTTAAAGACAGGGGTGATGCTTTGTTTGTAAAAAGTAAATTATATTATTGAAAATTAAATAGTAAATTTGTAAATTGTAATTGTAAATAGTGATATATTATTAATTAATTTGTAATTTGTTAATAAGTAAAGTAAAGTAAATGTAGCCCATTAATGTCCCGACCGAGGGGCACAGGCCTTTACTCGGATCCGAGTAAGATTGAGCCATACTCCACCACGCTGGCTCAGTGCGGGTTGGTGGAGGGCTTTTTACGACTACTACATACTACGAAGTAGTGATTTGTTAATAGTAAATTATATTATTAATTAATTTGTAATTTGTAAATAGTAAATTATATTATTAATTATTAAAAATTATACACTATGTATGGCTATAGCACATTGCAGGACCTGGATAGTGCTGGGCAAGCCCTTCGTTAGGGAGATAGGGTGCCGCCTGGGACCGAGGCTCATTTTATTTTTATTTTATTTTATTTTATTCAGGTAACAAACAGTCACTTACAAAACATGGTTGATTGGATAATTTACTTAAAGACCTGGAGTACCATTAATCAATACAATTAAAGTGTTGTGAAAATATTCGAGCATGTTTGTATTTAAATTACCTACTTACTTAAAAAGAATTTCTTTTATTTGTCGTTTATAGCTAGGAAGTGAGTTTGCGAAGATATCTATATCTATCAGTCTTTTATTATAAGTTTCAAAGGACCGTCGAAAGAATGTGTTTTTTGCATAATTTGTGCTACATAGGGAAGAATAAAATGTTTTCTTTGAACGTGAGGAGAAGCGGTTAACAAACAGGCTTACCTTCTCAAGTAAACATGCCGAGTCTATGTGGTCATTTAATAATTTATAAAGAAATGAGGCATCTAAAAAAGTGCGTCTGCTTTCTAGGGAGGCAATATTGAATTTATCACACAGCCTTTTATTATCATTATAGTTGGTGCCAATCCTATAGTCTAATGATTTTAAAAATTTATTCTGAATCTTTTCAAGACGAGCAATGTGTACCGCATAGTGGGGATTCCACACTACACAACCAAATTCTAAAATACTACGCACATATGCATAGTATAGCGTTATAATCGTTTTCGCTCGCTTGAAGGGTTTTGAAAGACGCAGAATCAAACCAAGCTTTTGGTAGGCTCGAGCGATAATATGGTCGATATGTATATTGAAATGAAGTTTAGAATCCAGCATTACCCCCAGGTCCCTAATCTGCGTTACCCTTTTTATTTGAATACCATTGAGGCTGTAATCAGCCAATATAGGATTAAGTTTTCTGGTAAATGTTATTGTATAACATTTATCTACATTAAGTAATAACTGATTACGGGCACAATAAGTTATGAAATTGTTTAGATCAGATTGAAGTAAGGTGCAGTCTTCTGGGGTTGAGACTACTTTAAAAATCTTAGTATCGTCCGCATAGACCAAATGACATGAGTCTGAGAAAAATTCATATCTTATGCAGAGGATCTTACTTGCTGTGCAACGCTGCAAGCAAGCGTAATGGGGACCTTTGCATCGAATGTGACCCGGGGTGGCTTTTTTCCTAATTAATATAAGACCCTTTTAGTATGTTAGGACATTGGATTCATTTTTATTTATCTGTTGTTTAAGGGAAACTTAAACAACGTGATTTCTCACTTTGGCAATATTTTCTAGTCATGTCTTGCAAGGTGTAATAGTATAATGTGTAAACTTGGGTTCAAACTGCTATCGGGGCGGTGTACTTTACCTGTCACCTGTCTGTAGGTATTAGTGTCTGCGGGTGTTGGCTCAGACAGCTGAGGTTTAGGCAGACGACCTTGTTCCCAAGTTGGCTACAGTTGGTGTTGTTTAGGTTCTATGGTGGGGGGTTCATTATTGAGCCCCAGGCGAGCAATTTATCTTTGCAGAACCGGTTAAGGATACTATGGAATAGTAATCACATTGATCATGTAAAGGGACGGATAGGACTCCTTTCTGCCACTCAAAATTTTTGAAAACCGTGTAAATGGTACCTATATATTGAACTTTATTGTATCTTGTACCATGTTTAATTAATAAATGAATTTATCTATCTATCTATTCAATTCTACCCCAGCCCAGTCGATGACTATCGCCAAATGCGAAACAAGTCTCTGGCGCCAGCGCAGCCGACGACTCCGACTGTATACAGGGTGTGTAGTTACGAGTATCTACAGTTGGGGCAGTAAATAATTTGCAGAATGTATATGTCGGCGGCCGATCGTAGAATCGGGCACATCATGATGTGCCCCGCCATTTCATGATATGCCCAAGCAATTACTGGGCACATCATGACGTGGCGGATTTTAACAAAAACATGTCTTAAACTTTTTAAAAGCATTTTTATTCAGCACTACGTGATGTTTTTTGTGTCACACATATCAAAAGAACACGAAGACTATTCTTCACCTTATCGTTTCATGATATTTCACGTTTGGGCACATCATGATGCCCAATTCTACGATCGGCCGCCGACATATACAAAAATGACAGAGACAACAAGGATGGAAGGTAACAAAAACAAAAGTAAAATATTCAATGAAAAATAATATCTCTGGATTGACGCAGGAAATTAATTTGTCAAATACAGCAGTCACTTCAAACCGCATGGACGTATCTTCATACAGTACGAGGACATTGTTTTGGCACGTCGGGTCTCGTTTCGCTCTCTCTCTCTCTCTCTCTCTCTCTCCTTCCATAAGTCAAACTCCGAGTATCATACTCTGGGCACGTTCATACCTGCGTTGGCGCACTATATCACAGTCAGTCTCAGATACGATCGGTCTTTCAATAATAAACTCAGCCGATTATACGCGCCTTGTCTTATTTTAGAAAGCAGGGAATGCCTTAATTTCTTTATCTCAGATCATTCTTCTATTCATTCATTGGATTGCCCACGGCTGTAGTAAGTCCGAAGCAAAGCGACAGCCATTAAGTAATCGTTACATACATATATATCTTACTTGTTACATACATATACATCTTACTCGTTACATACATATACATCTTACTCGTTTCCGGGTAAAGGCTGAGCGTCAACTTACTTAGAAATAGCATTATAGAGAATCATTTTATCTTATAAGTGAGTAAAGCATTGGGAATTATTTATCTCAGATATCTTGACTCACTAAGCTGTGTAGTGCACCTATTCACGACGCAAACTTAGTAAGTTAGGCCTTTCGTTCATAGATAGAGCAACGCGCAAATCCTCCTTCAAATCAAAGTCCAACAAAGGTTATTATACGATACGGTACAGTATACGGTTTTATGAAACATCCTAATCACTATGACTTGGTACCTACCTAGAGAATACAATCCCGAGCATGTTTTTCAATCCCGGGATTACGGGATTTTTGACGCGTAATCCCGGGATCCCGGGGCTATCCCGGGATTAGACTATGTAGATTAAAAAATAAAATAAAAACTTGAATATTTTTTTAAATGTTTTAATAAGTACCAGAATACTATTCAGAATTTCGAAAATATTATCTCAGGAATATCAAAGCATCCAATGTCTGAGTTCCAAGCCTGCTTCGTAGTTTATTTCCAATATAAGCAGCAGCTGAAAAAGCTCATTCAGGTTCGGAATAGACAACAGGTACTTATATACTGTTTCTAACTGATATCCACGAACACCTCCATTTTCAAACAGGCTCATTTCATGTCTTATATTATTTAACACCCCGACTCATTTTGTACTTGTACTTCAGGATCTGGGGATTTCATACTCTTATCAAGTTCCAGCTGTAACTTTTCCTTTAGTGTCAATAATTAGGGTTGGGAGGTGTGTGGCCTTAGCTCATTATCTGTTTGTGATCCTGACATTTCTTTTTCTTCCGTGTCATCTCGACTATTAAGTATTTTATCAATACTTTTTATATGCTTCCTCACTAAGGCTTAGCACGCACTGTGGTTAAACGCGAGCGTTTAAACGCAAGACTGAAACCGCCGAAAAATATAGCATATAAGTTTACCATACAAGCGCACGCAAATGTGGCGTTTTTCAGTGACTGATTTAAAAAAAATATCGGGATACTGTCGCACGCACGTATTACATTAATATGACCTTGGCAAGGCGCAATGGACTACGGAATGCAAACTCGATCTGTTTGTGGTAATCCCGTAAATCCCGGGATTAGCCAAGTACAGTCCCGGGATTTTCGGGGCCAGAAAACGGCTGGGATCCCGGGATCCCGAAATTCGGGATCCCGGGATTGTATTCTCTATACCTACCACACCGCAGTATGTGACGCTCGCGGAGCAACACCGCAGTATGTGACGCTCGCGGAGCAACACTTGGTGCTGACTGAAATATCAGCGCTGATGGCTTGGCGTTCAGAATCTGCTGAGTCAGACGCCATTTATTATTCAATTGAGTGTATGAATGAATGAATGATTTATGTGTGTTTAACTTTCTTCTTTCTTAGGTAAGTATATCACAGGGTTCAGAGGATTTGTTATTGTTAGTATATTTTCACAAAAGCTTCTTTCACAGTAGCGTATTTCCAATTCGCATATTTTAACATTCCTAAAATTCCACATTTGCATTTTTTCACATAGCGAATTTTCACGTAGCGTTTTTCAATGTTCGCATTATTTTTTTTCGCCTAATTTATACCGCCCGTTCGGAAGTTGTGGGCGTGCCTCTGCCACCCCGTATGGAAAATCGTGTGACGCTATTTAAACATATACGTTTCGGTCTGAAATTGATTCGGTTAAGTTTTCAACAACCGTTACTCATCTCCGAACTCGCTCACGGATTATTCACGCGCCCACTGAATTCACTTTATTTTAATTATATACCTACTTAATTGTATTGAGTACTTTACGAATATGTATTTCCGGGTGGTGAAAATATTAATGTAGGTATATTGTGACCTAATTTATCATGGTTTGTTTTAGGAAGATGAATCCTGAGTTGTACGAAAGTTGGCATTTAATCTAATTTAGGGGCGTAAATCTCCTCTCGCTTGGTACATGCCATGACACAAGAATTAGCGCCAGTGTGACAACACTTTAATTAAGCAGTATCTAATGTGCATTTCGGTATTGTGTTAGCATACTGTAGCACAATTACATTACACAAAGTGTATGGTTTATCACAGTGCTCTTCACGTCTACTTGAAACAGACCTCTAGCAGTAATAAAGAGTTTGAGCGTGTCTCAGCCAAGAGCTAAACACGAGATTAACACTTAAAGTGAATGAGGTCCTCCCTACGTAGTAGTGTAGTGGGGTGCCTCGTCGCATGTAACTCTCAACCACTAATAACACAGATAGCATCGGTTTGCTAACTAACCATAGCATCATGTTAACATGCAATCAACCCGCCTTTTTAACCCGCAACGAAGATGTGGGTGTTATAAGTCTGTCTATCTGGCTGTGTGCTATGTCAGAATAATAGTTTGTTACAAAAGGGGTGAAAGAGAGCTATTTCGGACGAAGGTCCAATTTGGAGCCCGTGCGAGCCCAACTCGCAAAGGGCGCTTAGGATCGAGTCTACCCATATTTAGAATATAGTTCGAGGGTGAAATAGCTACTTACACCCCGAGGTAAGCATAATACTTTACATCATTCGAGCGGTAAATTAAACGGAAGGACTTATAACGACTGCGGTCGCAGATGCATGGTGGTTTTTAAGTGTAGATTATTGTATTTATAGACGATATCAAAAAACGGGAACCGTCGGAAATCAGTAGTTTTAGAGTTTTATTTTTTAAACGCCTTATCCCTCCATCAGCCGTTTTTCGACACCGGGACACGGGGTTCGAGCCTGGGCCCTCACGCATTCGAAGCACAGTCCCCACCACAATTCATAATTCTTTATTGTACACAATAAAGTTACATTAAAAGAAAACAGTTACATTAAATGAAAACACATGTACAAAGGCGAGATTATCTCTAAAAAGAGATCTCTTCCAGCAAACCAGGCGTGAAAGGAAAAATTATATAATGAAAGGGTAGGCAGTGCACAATAACACGTTTAAATAAAATATAACCGAACAAATACTAAATACAGAAGAACTACTACTATACATACTGATATACTACACTTTACATATAATAAATATATACATACAATAACTTTTACGAAAGAGAGAGGTAGTGCTCTTTAATACGTTTCTTGAAAAGAAAAGGGTAGGACTGTCTCTAATAGTGCAAGGACCACCACTACACCACAGAGGTCTTTGTGATATCAAGCTTAATGTAATCGGTTTCATAGTGTTCACCGCATACTTGACTGCAATAGATAATATTATGTAGGTTATCAAACCCACGTGTAGATGAGAGCAGTCTTCCAAAATGGTAATGGCTATTACTCAGAAATATAAATTGTGATTGATGCAAGTTGCCTACCCCCTGTCTCAACATGCATTTGAGCAATTGAAGTATTAGTGTGGAGACGCCACCACCCCTCTCTCTTTTTAATCTGTGGCCGAAGTAAAATATTTATTTTCAACAGACTTCAAATAAATTAAAAGTAAAAAAATATTTTTAAACAAAGCTTTTATTTAAAGAAAATAAAATTTCAATTCAATCAAATGCGTCATTTTATTACATTACACAATTTATACGATATAAAAGCTTGTTGCGGGATTTATCTCCAAGTCTGTGCAAATAGGTGCCTACCCACCTAATTAAGTCTACACAAGTAAATCTCGCAACAAGCTTTTATATCGTATTGTGTAATGTAATAAAATGACGCATTTGATTGAATTGAAATTTTATTTTCTTCTTTTTAGGGCATTAAATAAAAGCTTTGTTTAAAAATGTTTTTTTACTTTTAATTTATTTTTAACTTTTTAGTCTCAGCATCAGCTCAGCTCCATGTCATAAAAAATATTCTAGGACTAAAGTATTCGTCAAGACGAATCGAACGAGCCCAAATTCGACGGGCTTGCGATGTTTTATGACAGAGTTCCCATGACCGTCTTCCGTCTCCAGCAGCAGATCAGCTCCATGTCATAAAAAAATATTCTAGGACCAAAGTATTCGTCAAGACGAATCGAACGAGCCCAAATTCGACGGGCTTGCGATGTTTTATGACAGAGTTCCCATGGCCACCTTCCGTCTCCAGCATCAAATCAGCTCCATGTCATAAAAATATATTTTAGGACCAAAGTATTCGTCAAGACGAATCGAACGAGCCCAAATTCGACGGGCTTGCGATGTTTTATGACAGAGTTCCCATGACCGTCTTCCGTCTCCATCATCAGATCAGCTTTAAGTCAGAAATATATTGCATTGTCATCCGACTTATACACGTATGCGAAATTTCAGCTCAATAGGATAACGGGAAGTGGGTCAAATTCAAGCCGACATTTTTGACGCGAACCGTGATACCCACAAACATACAAACAAACATACATACATACAGTGCAAGTTAAATAAAAGCTTTTAATAAATTAAAATTAAAAAAACATTTTAAACAAAGCTTTTATTTAATGCCCTAAAAAGAAGAAAATAAAATTTCGATTCAATCAAATGCGTTATTTTATTAAATTACACAATTAATACGATATAAAAGCTTGTTGCGAGATTTACTTGTGTAGACTTAATTATTGCACAGACTTGGAGATAAATTCCGCAACAAGCTTTTATATCGTATTAATTGTGTAATTTAATAAAATAACGCATTTGATTGAATCGAAATTTTATTTTCTTCTTTTTAGGGCATTAAATAAAAGCTTTGTTTAAAATGTTTTTTTAATTTTAATTTATTTTTAACTTTTTAGTCTTTATCATTAGGGATCATTCAACAATTACGTGATCACCGGAAGGGGGGGGGGGGGGGGTCGGGTGCTTGTATATACATCGGATTATTTGAGGGGGGGTGGGGAAGAATCCATGATTACGTCATCTGCGCTTCGTTTCCGAAAATAAACTATATTTAAATATTTACGTCCAATTTTGAAGTTTATTACTGGTAACACTTACTATTAGATAGATGAAACGGGATTTCCGGGATCGGGATCCAAAATTTAGGTCATTTAAGACCCATAGAAACATGACATACGTGTCAGTGTTAATAAACAGCAAAAAAATTTAAGCACGGACGAAGATTACGTAATCAAGGCGAGGGGGGGGGGGTTAAAAAAAAAGATTACGCTGTGATCACATAGGGGGGGGGGGTTAAAAAAACGGCCAAAAATGATCACGTAATTGTTGAACGATCCCTTACAGCGAGGCAATTCAAGGATCAAAGTACTTGTCAATATAAATCAAATGAGCCCAAACACAATAGGATTGCGTCGTTTGGTAACAGGGTTCCCATGGCCAGCTTCAGGCTCCAGCATCAGATCAGCTCCATGTCATAAAAAATATTCTAGGATCAAAGTACTTGTCAATATAAATCAAATGAGCCCAAACACAATAGGATTGCGTCGTTTGGTAACAGGGTTCCCATGGCCACCTTCCGGCTCCAGCATCAGATCAGCTCCATGTCATAAAAAATATTCTAGGATCAAAGTACTTGTCAATATAAATCAAATGAGCCCAAACACAATAGGATTGCGTCGTTTGGTAACAGGGTTCCCATGGCCAGCTTCAGGCTCCAGCATCAGATCAGCTCCATGTCATATAAAAAATATTCTAGGATCAAAGTACTTGTCAATATAAATCAAATGAGCCCAAACACAATAGGATTGCGTCGTTTGGTAACAGGGTTCCCATGGCCACCTTCCGGCTCCAGCATCAGATCAGCTCCATGTCATAAAAAAATATTCTAGAATCAAAGTACTTGTCAATATAAATCAAATCAGCCTAAACACAATAGGATTGCGTCGTTTGGTAACAGGGTTCCCATGGCCACCTTCCGGCTCCAGCATCAGATCAGCTCCATGTCATAAAAAATATTCTAGAATCAAAGTACTTGTCAATATAAATCAAATCAGCCTAAACACAATAGGATTGCGTCGTTTGGTAACAGGGTTCCCATGGCCACCTTCCGGCTCCAGCATCAGATCAGCTCCAGGTCATAAAAAATATTCTAGGATCAAAGTACTTGTCAATATAAATCAAATGAGCCCAAACACAATAGAATTGCGTCGTTTGGTAACAGGGTTCCCATGGCCACCTTCCGGCTCCAGCATCAGATCAGCTCCAAGTCAAAAAAAAATTGCATTGTCATCCAACTTACATACGTATGCAAAATTTCAGCTCAATCGGATAACGGGAAGTGGGTCAAATTCAAGCCGACATTTTTGACGCGAACCGTGATACCCACAAACAAACATACATACATACATACAGTGCAAGTTAAATAAAAGCTTTTATAACAAGTTTAATAAAAGCTTTTAATAAATTAAAAGTAAAAAAACATTTTTAAACAAAGCTTTTATTTAATGCCCTAAAAAGAAGAAAATAAAATTTCAATTCAATCAAATGCGTCATTTTATTACATTACACAATTTATACGATATAAAAGCTTGTTGCGGGATTTATCTCCAAGTCTGTGCAAATAGGTGCCTACCCACCTAATTTAGTCTACACAAGTAAATCTCGCAACAAGCTTTTATATCGTATAAATTGTGTAATGTAATAAAATGACGCATTTGATTGAATTGAAATTTTATTTTCTTCTTTTTAGGGCATTAAATAAAAGCTTTGTTTAAAAATGTTTTTTTACTTTTAATTTATTTTTAACTTTTTAGTCTTTATCATTACAGGACAAAACATCTAATCTAGAATTCGAGTGCTTGTCAAGACGAATCAAATGAGACCAAACACGATACAATTGCGTCGTTTGGTAACAGAGTTCCCATGGCCACCTTCCGGCTCCAGCATCAGATCAGCTCCATGTCATAAAAAATATTCTAGGACCAAAGTATTCGTCAAGACGAATCGAACGAGCCCAAATTCGACGGGCTTGCGATGTTTTATGACAGAGTTCCCATGGCCACCTTCCGGCTCCAGTATCAGATCAGCTCCATGTCATAAAAAATATTCTAGGACCAAAGTATTCGTCAAGACGAATCGAACGAGCCCAAATTCGACGGGCTTGCGATGTTTTATGACAGAGTTCCCATGGCCACCTTCCGTCTCCATCATCAGATCAGCTCCATGTCATAAAAAATATTCTAGGACCAAAGTATTCGTCAAGACGAATCGAACGAGCCCAAATTCGACGGGCTTGCGATGTTTTATGACAGAGTTCCCATGGCCACCTTCCGGCTCCAGCATCAGATCAGCTCCATGTCATAAAAAATATTCTAGGACCAAAGTATTCGTCAAGACGAATCGAACGAGCCCAAATTCGACGGGCTTGCGATGTTTTATGACAGAGTTCCCATGGCCACCTTCCGTCTCCATCATCAGATCAGCTCCATGTCATAAAAAATATTCTAGGACCAAAGTATTCGTCAAGACGAATCGAACGAGCCCAAATTCGACGGGCTTGCGATGTTTTATGACAGAGTTCCCATGGCCACCTTCCGGCTCCAGCATCAGATCAGCTCCATGTCATAAAAAATATTCTAGGCCCAAAGTATTCGTCAAGACGAATCGAACGAGCCCAAATTCGACGGGCTTGCGATGTTTTATGACAGAGTTCCCATGGCCACCTTCCGTCTCCATCATCAGATCAGCTCCAAGTCAGAAAAATATTGCATTGTCATCCGACTTATACACGTATGCGAAATTTCAGCTCAATCGGATAACGGGAAGTGGGTCAAATTCAAGCCGACATTTTTGACGCGAACCGTGATACCCACAAACAAACATACATACATACATACATACATACATACAGTGCAAGTTTAATAAAAAAGTATTCGTCAAGACGAATCGAACGAGCCCAAATTCGACGGGCTTGCGATGTTTTATGACAGAGTTCCCATGGCCACCTTCCGTCTCCATCATCAGATCAGCTCCATGTCATAAAAAATATTCTAGGACCAAAGTATTCGTCAAGACGAATCGAACGAGCCCAAATTCGACGGGCTTGCGATGTTTTATGACAGAGTTCCCATGGCCACCTTCCGGCTCCAGCATCAGATCAGCTCCATGTCATAAAAAATATTCTAGGCCCAAAGTATTCGTCAAGACGAATCGAACGAGCCCAAATTCGACGGGCTTGCGATGTTTTATGACAGAGTTCCCATGGCCACCTTCCGTCTCCATCATCAGATCAGCTCCAAGTCAGAAAAATATTGCATTGTCATCCGACTTATACACGTATGCGAAATTTCAGCTCAATCGGATAACGGGAAGTGGGTCAAATTCAAGCCGACATTTTTGACGCGAACCGTGATACCCACAAACAAACATACATACATACATACATACATACATACAGTGCAAGTTTAATAAAAGCTTTTATTAAAAAGGAGGAGGTTCTCAATTTGACCCGTATGTTTTTTTTTCTATGTTTGTTACGCGATAACTCCGCCAATTATGAACCGATTTGAACAAATCTTTTTTCGGCGTATAGGTAATACCTCAAGGGTGTGTAAGGATGGGCCTATTAGGTGTGGAATGAGACAGTCACATGTTCGAAAGACGGTTGTATATTGAGTCATGAATCATAATAAAGAGGCTATTTATAGATGTAACTAGGGTTCGGGTGTGCATACACTACACCTTCCCCCTTTTTTTGAAAGTAAAAAATATGTATAGTATAATTTTTATGACATTTAACAATTTAGATCAATAACATCAAAACAACAATGTAATAACTAATTTCTGTAAAATAACAAAAAAATAAATCACACGTGTAAAAATATCAATTGAAAATTTAAAATCTGTAATAAAAATATAACAATTGAAAACCTTTTTTATTTTTGTTTGCCTGATACAATTTTGAAAACACTATCAAAATAAACTATTAACATTTATTACTATTTCTCACCTATTTTTAACAACTTCATTAAAGTATAATGATTACATAAGAACATCAGGTTATATATTTTCTAAAACTAATTTTGAATACACGAAATAAACGAATTAGTACATACACGAGTAAATACACGAAACTAAATTATCTATCTGTTTTAGGTGTAGGGTTGACGACATGAACGAATTTTATACATTTAAACAAAATAACAGAAAATCATAAAATTAATGAATCGCAAACACAAAATTACACATTTCTCAATTATTCATCAAACATGAGAACGATTTATTTTTAACACATTGAACTTTTACACAAAATTATAACAATTAATCAATTGCAATTTCAAAAGTCAACATTTCTCATTCCTTCTATATCTCTTTCCTTTCTTCACGCATTTATTTACTTTATCAAATCTTATTCCATAATCACAAACTACTTTTTATTTCTTTATCCATTACATACCTTCATCTTTAAAGAAAATTGTCACATCTTATAAAAATATAAATCTTCATTGCAAAACTATCAAAAATATACTCGCTTTTCATAAACAATCGCTATCAATCAAAGTCTCTATTTAATTTCATATCTCACTTCATATTAGGTACTTACATTATTTATTTATTGACGTCATAAGGTACTTTATTTTTTCACAATACTACCACACATATTCTGGCTCCAAGTCTACCTGCCTGAGCCTGCTCCTACTCGAGAGCTTCTAAGGTCACCGATATCCAACGTTCTCACAAAGGAAGCTCGTTCACGTCATGATCGAAGCGAAGGATTCGTGCCTTGTACCTTGTACCTTTGAGACTTTAATGAAAATACAATGACCTATCGGACTCGCCAATAGTCACGTACCAGACTATAACATAACTTAAACTCAATCCAAATGAATCCTTCGAATTTTAAGGTATTCTGTAAAGATTGGATGATCAGTCCAACTTTTCTCGAAAACTTACCAAACGAAGTGTTCCCAACTCACTCACTCTGTGGCCTAGAGTATCATATCTGTACATTCCATACCTTCTCTTATGTTTCATAATCGAAAACAAAATCATACTTTAATTCCTAACGACAACAACAATCAACATTCCCAAATCCAAACAAAAATACTTATAACTTTCCTATGTAATACGTAGCCATAGAACTCAAAACTTGCAAATATTAAATAAATCTTCACATCAGTGGTTAACTTTTCATTCCATTTCATTTTCATACTTTTCAACTCTCACATCAACCAATATTTTCTCACTTTTATGAAGTATCCGAATCCGAAGTGACCATATCCGCTGGTCAGACTAAAATTCTATGAATAAACTCGAATGCAATCTGTAAAATAAATGTAAGCGCAATTTCTAAACAAACTTTTTTTAATAAACTAACGTTAGTGGTTCCGTCGTTCGCATATGTTATTTTTTATAAATCTTTGCTGAACTTCTTTTTCATACTAAATATACCTTACTCATTGGTACACAAACTAAAATTCATACATTCGCTTACTATTCAAACCTTGAATGGTTCCATACTTCATCTCTCTGCGGTACCCTAAACTTGCTATCAATCATCCATCACCTTTTACGTATCTCCCATATTAGTCAGCTGCATCTAAATCTTTCATTCTTTATAAGTCGCACTGCGGTAACATGAACTGCTAATTATTATTATAACAATTCTTTACGTCTGTAATCAAAACATGCCTTCTAATTCTAATTTGGTTTCTTCTGCAGTGTTGCATGTCCATATTTGGATCGCCTGCGAACACTGTATTGAATTTCTATAACTTTTGAATAACTATGACTGTTACCAAGTCAAATGAAAAACTGAATCATCTATGTACTTAATGTACATTTGAAATCAGAATTATGATGCAATATTAAAAAAAATACTAGTACCTAGTTATAAAAAAAAATACTTTCATCTTCTTATTTCACAGTTTTTATCACATTATTCTCATATTTTTCAAAATCTCCTCAAAAAAAAGTAAAAAATATTCTACTATTAAATCATCTCATCCCAAATAACTGGTGTTTAACTTATTTACTTTTCGGCTTTCAAAAATGTTCTCCATTCCTAAAAAATAATATCAATCGTTCATTCACACTTCTCTTGCTGACTATACTAACTTTTCGTTCTATGCCATTCTTCAAATATTTCTCGCAATCGTCATTAGAAAAATGAAATACGAATTTATTTCGTATCGTCAACCCTTTGACAATACAAAATCTAGCCAAAACTTAAATATACTAATCGACAAATAATAAAATTCACTTACATGTCATACGTATAATAAAAACCATTGTCCAAAAACCACATTCACGCCACGACGTCACCGCTCGTGTCGCACGCAGCTCGCTCGGAGTCAGCACATCCTGGGACCCGTACATCTCCCAGCTGCTCCTCACTTGACCCGTACGGTTACGCCCGGCGCCCTGCTATCCACATCATAGGCTTAGGAAATCTCCCGGCACCCGGCAGCACAAATCTTCTGTAATATTTTCTTTTCTCTTCTTGTGTATATAAGTATATTCTTTCTTCTATAATTATCTTCTTTCTTCTATTTATCCGTCTTCTTCTGGCTGCAATCCGCTAATGTCGTGGTCTCTTCATAGGTCATCCCGTTCTTTTTTTATATATTTATCTTCGTTATATTTATCTTTGCCAAGTTCTTCGTGTATTATTTAAATATTATTTGATTTATTTTATCGCCATTCGGCACAGCACTACCTGGCGATAGGTAGGCTGGCCTGGCAAGGTCGCCATGTAAGGATGGGCCTATTAGGTGTGGAATGAGACAGTCACATGTTCGAAAGACGGTTGTATATTGAGTCATGAATCATAATAAAGAGGCTATTTATAGATGTAACTAGGGTTCGGGTGTGCATACACTACAGGTGGTCCCATTGACACCAGGTCAGGATCTGATGATGGGATCCTGGAGAAATTGAGGGAACTCTTCAAATATTATAGGCAGACATATAGTGATTTTAGTGTTTTTCATAATAACTCGTGCAAATGCACATGGTAAGCATAATATTGTATGGCAAGCATAATATCATATGGCCACCAGATCTGCTCAATACTAGGTACAAATACAATGCGTGGCTGACGGGCAGGCAACGCATAGCCTAAACCGGTGGACCTAGAGCCATGAAACTTTGTACAGAGGTTCCCTAGTAGCGTGGGGTAGCACTGAGATGGGATTTGACAAAATTAATTCCCCAAGGGTGGGGGGATAAGGGGTTACAGTTTGTATTAAACTCAATCTAATCAAATAGGGTTTGTGGAAGTCGGTTTTTTCTAAAGTTTACTTTTTGTTTCAATTATAGCTACCGTTCTTGTGGTTAGCCCCTAGTCATGCAAAATGGAGTATTGAATATCTCACTGAACGTGGGCTTAGCTTTGTCTCTGCCACCCCGTATGGGAAATGACGTAATACTTTGTTATGTCTTATTTTTGCCCGTTGTATGTGAACGTAGGTACTGGGCCCGTATTCTACTGTACACAAGCATACCACAAGCCTGGCACAAACTTGAATACGACGCATTTGGTATTCTACTAAATCTCACAAGCGCCAGCGAGACGCCGGCGGCGTTGGAACGGCGCCAGCGGACAGTAGAATACGAAGTAGGCTGGCGTCACGCTAAGTTTGTCCCAGGCTTGTGGTATGCTTGTGTACAGTAGAATTCGGGCCCTGGTCGTAAGAGGCGTGCGTTCATTGTGAGATTGCGCTTCCATTACTAATTGCTCTTTTATTCTGGGCCTTGATCCGTTAGAAATGCATACTTTTACATTCGATGATTTATCACGTGACTACACATATGCATTATGCAGCGGCGCTGCGCTGCACTTTCTTTTTAAATCGTTTAACAAATGATTCGGCGGCTTCGGAATGAGTACTATTCATCACTTGTCACAAGATGGACGATAAATCAAGGCTTTGGTTTAAAATGTTTGTAATGAACGCGCCTTTACGCTTAAAACACACAACTCACTTGTATAGCTAAAATGCATTGGTAATGACGTATAGCGCACGTATAGTGCTAGGAAGTTTTTGCAGATAGGACTACCTCGCTAATCGAAAAAAAAATAGTCCTTATATCCTTCCCTGCAGAGACTATATATCCAATTGACTGCGCCTGCGGGGGAATGCGGCTCGCCAAACGTTTGTTGTATTCAATGTACGATGACGGGCCGCCAGACAGTTTCGCAGCGGCTGACCAATCACAGCTCTCTTACCTCGTCTCCCGCCGCCCAATTTACAATGGTGAGTTGTGTTTCAAAGGAAAATGTATCTATGCGCTCTCCACTGGTTGAGTGCTCCCTGCTTCTCTGCGTACGCGCCGAATGAGGCAACTGACGCATCTCATATTCCCGGCCATAGGGTGTAAAAAAGTTGCATGCAACTTCTATCTAAGTATCTGTCCACCCTCCAACACACACTGTTGAGTAAAGGCCTCCTCTTCATTTATGCCATTTATTGCGGTCCTGGGCCAAGCTTATCCTCTGTTTTCCGGCAGTTTTGGCGACGGTGGTGTCATCCGACCATCGGGCTTGGTGGTCTGCCTCTCGGTCTACGCGCACCTCTTGGCCAAAATTCTGTTACCGCCAGGCGAAATATGTTAGGGCAGTATGCAGTTCGCGTCACCGTTAGAGAAGGTCTGTGCCGAAGGCCAAAGTTCACATGTATGCAGGAATGTCGTAGCTGGACTGTACAAAAGCTCGCGTGCACAATGCTATCGAATTTATTATGATGTTGATAGTGTCAATAACTTGTAAATGCATTACAGTGGAGGATGCGCTATAACGGGAACACTGGATGAGGTGCAGTCGCGATCTCACACCGAATGCATAGACCTCGATTAAAAGTCTTATTGGCTCTGAGGCAATGATAGCTCTTCTTTGAGACTCGGTCATTTGTCGATTGGCACAAGCTTTGGCTCATTTCATTACTTAATATAGCTTCATGCCTTTCCCATACGGGGTGGCAGAGGCACAATTCACACCCAGATAATCAAACTCCAATTTGTGTTCAAGGGGCTAGCCTATCGCCGCAGCTGTGGAGAAGAAGATTGATGGTATCCTCACGATGTTTTTCGTCACCTTTAGAATGTCCCTGTATGTAATGTAAATTGTATAATTAACTTACTTGGGAAATGCTCAGCGAGAACCGTTTTCGCTTCGATCTTTGCTTACAACTTTTAAACCTGTACCACTCTTGTGGAATAAAGCATTATTGTTATTATATTATATACCCTTATCTTTGTCAAAGATAGATTTTGATAAACCTAATTGAAATTATTTAAACGTATTTACTCTCCATCTAATAAAACCTCCCCTCTTCATCCTCACCTATTGGTAAAAGAAACCTTATCATCCCGATAACCCACGGGGTCCTCGATTATCGTCGGACGTGTCTCACAAAACGAGTCGGACCGCATTTATCGGGGTAACAAATAGCTGACAATATATCCTTGACTAATTATAATTAAGCTCACACTGATGAGGTGTTCACACTCGCGCCAGTAATCATAGACTTTAATTGGGCATATTAAGTATCTTTAGTGATGTCGGTATGCGGACGTTTTATTGCTTTAGCTATTAGCTAGGTGTAAGCAAGGTGTAGTCATATTTTAGAGGGTATACTTAGTTTAGCTTAGGAGTCGCTTTAAAGTTTAAAGTTTGTGGTAACCCCTAATCGAAGTATACCATTTGCATTCCCATACTCATTAATGAGCTTTATTTAACCTTATAAGTACCAAGACTTATTAAGACGGTAATGGTATCTTGAGGACCGATCGGCTTAGGATCCTCAATTGAAGTTGTAAAAGTTATCGCGTTTGAAGTAGTGGTACTGAGAGAAGAACCAAGACCCATACAAGACTCACCCTGAATTGCACGAAACTTTGAAAATAATAAAGCATTAGAAACAAATGACAATCCTATGAGATTCTCGCCAATAAACAGTCGAGTGCGAAATAGGACTCACGCACCAAGGGTTCCGATCACACTTGGAGAGCGTAACACGTGTAATTATATAGGTTTCCACATAACAATATAAAGTATAATGTCATCCATGTAAACCCAATTGAATATTTTTGCAGAAAGACAGATGAGTTTTCTGATTTTTCCTTTTACTTCTGCTATAAGACCTTGCTTTGTGCCACATGATTGTAGACCTACGGGAAGAACCCTATAGGCAGGTTTTGGGTGCATTGCGATTACTATGAAAATCCAAGAATTTTACAGCATAAACGAAATAGTCGTAGCGTTCGATTGCATTTACGTAGCTAGAAGGTTGATTTTTTCACAGCTATATGCAAACACAGACCTTAACAATTAACATAAATTTCAGCTTGGTACGCCGCGCGTTTTTATGTAGAAGCTTGACACAGACGGACGGACGGACGATCATACGGAGGGAAAACAAAGTGATTCTATAAGGGTTCATTTTTAGGGTACCGTACCCGAAGGGTGCCAAACGGGACCCTATTACTGAGACTTCGCTGTCCGACTGTCCGTCCGTCCGTCCGTCCGACCTGTCTGTCACCGGGTCCGTCTGCACGAACCGTAATAGCTAGAAAGCTGTAATTTTCACAGAATGTGTGTGTATATCTGTTGCCGCACCAACCACAAATACTGAAATACGAGAGATATTGCAAATTAAAGGGGGCCCCGATACAAGAGACGTGTTTAGATACACTTACGCATTTCAAAATGGAGATCTTGACTGAAACTGTTTATTTATTGTCATAGCAACCATGTCATAGACACATATACTACACATTTAAATATGATAGCATATTTCGCGTCAACCCACATGGTTGTGGTAGCTCAGCCGGTATGATGTAGACTCTCAATCCGGAGGTCGTCGGTTCAAATCTCGTGAAGGCATAAACTTTTTAAATTTTCTTTTTGTTTATTTTTTTATTGTTTTGAGTGCTTTTGATTTGTTGTACGATGGTACGGTACCCTTCGTGTGCGATACCGACCCGCACTTAACCGATTTTTTTTCCTTTTAAGGATCGCAACCCTAAAAATCGTTTCGTCCAACTCAGGGTCTATCTGATACCTTTCGTACCCTTCCTTGTCTCTTACCGCAACATTACCGCAGCCTTGCAATGAGTGGAAAACTCCGAAACACCATGCGGTACATTTGCAATAGGTACATTATGCGCCGGAAGAATTTATCTCTGCTATAATTAAATTTCACACAATCCAAACAACATAAACTTCTGAGATTCGGCGAAGAAAAATGTATGTTTTTCTGATAAATTACAGGAAGAGGGCCATTGTAAGACTATGTTCAGCGATTGGATTTAAACTGTTTATTTCGAGTTTTGCTTTATAGTTCCTTACCAGAACACGGGGGCGTCAACTGAAGCGGAAGCAGATATGAGTCGCTAAAAGTAGGTGGTCAGCTAATACTAATCGTTCAAAGTGACTACTCGTTGGAGGACCGTTAAATGTAGGAATGATAAGAGCATTGAAGCCTAAGCGCATACCCTCCATACGGGGCTTCCTCCAACATGGCAGGTGTTAGCACATAACTTTAGAAAGGTGCTTTCCCACCGCCGGCGCCACGACGCGTCTCTTGTGTAATACCGCCCTTAGATTGGCACAAATCCAGCGCCCGCGCCCCATCATTAGTGAACTTTCACCAAGGAAACGCAATTTTCTAGAAAACGGTAGCGAAGACCAATAAAGTTTCTCTTTTTATCCGACCGTGGCCGCCCAGGGCTCTGTTTGTTACGGCATTATACTCGCCCTAACTGGGCTTACTATCACTCACCTACGAACAACTCCAGGAAATGTACAACAACTCGCGATACACAACTTTTTCATGCAGTTTTATTGTGCATTCCATTTGCATAATGAGAGGCTGGCGACATCCGCGATGCGTCGCGTCGGCGACACTCCGTGCCTGCGCCTGCGCAGCCGCCGCCGCCGCCGCATACCGCACCGCGTCCTTCACCTTTCGCTAAAGGAAGGGAACACGACCCCAGCCATCTCACACAATGAAGTAACTAAACTTGTCTACTTGCAAAACTTTCCTGCTCACGATCTGACACTGCCTTTGTGATCCCTTATCTGGAACTCTCTGTGAAATAATGCACACTCGACTGTCGCAAGTCAAAGGTTGTTAAACAAATTGGCTAACGTCTTGCAAGTTATCAATCATCGCAAGATCTGCCCCAATTTTCGGGCGAGGAAGATGCGTATCGACAAAGTTCAAGGCTGGTTGCTCTCGAACAATAATAGTTCAGATGTTTCTCATATTACTTTTACGATGTAGTCTCGTTATACTGAACCCCGGCAGGTATAATGGCGAGATTTCAAAACAAACCCAACGGTACCGTGAATTAATCCTTCCATTCACAGGAGCATAATAGAGATGGCCCTAAGCGTTCCGATGAAAGCTGCATCGCGTTTGTCTCGGGAGCGAGTGACTCAGATCCTGAGCTGTTAATAAACAGCTCAACAGCTCACATCTCGGCGCCCCGGATCGTGAGTAATTAAATAAAAATCTGACGGATTAAGTTCAGCGCGCTGGCGTTCAGTCAGACCAAATCTGACGGATTACAGCGAGAAATATGAACGCGATGCAGTCACAATGGAAACCTCTTTGTTACTTGGACTGCTTGCTTGGCGAAATTGTGCACCGAGTACAAAGAGTACCTACTACAAAGTTGTAGGTAGATACTTTAGCTCGTCTTTGGTCTGGAGATGTTTTTTAGGAAAGGTATATTACGATTGCTAAACATGTTGCTAGGTGGGTATTCTTAATGTCCCACAGTCAGTGCCAAAGTAAAGTTGAAGAAATAGCCCTAATTTCCTATTTCAAAAACTTATCTATTATGAAATGTCTTTGTAACAAACACATAGGCGTTAAAAGAAACTGGGGCGATGCAAATTATGTTAATCCCAAATTAGTTTTAAGCAAATGCTTACTTAAATGATTCTATATTCTTTAGTCGGCTCCAAATATGTAAATAGCGATTACTATCTAAATTGGTCTCAAAATGAGCAAATATTGAGCTCTGAATAAAACAATACTCTAATACTTACATCGTTTTTTACTTGAATGACTATGATACATACATTGCACCATGAAATTCACAAGACAATTTCACAGACACGAAATGCAGGAAAACAACTCGAAATTCTTTAATGTTAAAACATTAAAATCCATTGCAGGTGTCAGCTTACTAGAAGATGACTCTACCTTCGTCGCATCCACATCACATCACCACGGGGTGTCTATTCTCGACGTTCTCGATCTCGCCGAATTCAATATCGACATCATCGTAATGAGTTACGCAACGTGCCCATTGACGAAGACAATGCTGCTAATAACACCACAAGGTCGAGACGGAAATTCTATAGATGATATGCAACCAACCGAGAACATAAGTAATATGTGTTTTCGTAACGTGTTATTGATCAGGCCAGTTTGCAAGGTGTAATAATTTAGTCATAATGTCATGTCGTGGATGTCGTACAGATCATGTGTGAAAGGTCTATTCATGTGTGGTTGTTGCGCATTGATGCGTGTTTGCGACATGTGATGTGTGCTTATGGTTATTTGAATTGGTGATAATTAGTATTGATGGAAGTATTTTGAATTTGGCAAAAATGAACTTAATTCTCTTTGGTAGTAGAATGACATCATCATCATTGTAGTGCTTAGTTCACTTCACTCATTACTGGGCATGAGGCATTCCTTTATAGCGCACAGTCCGCACTCCTGGGCCAGCCATATCTAAGAAATCCCATATTCTCATCCCATCTGCCATGGAAGAACTGGTGAATTGGCTCCAGATCTAGGACGGGAGCAAGATTTGTTCTTACGCTGGGTATTATTAATTTGTTACAATACCCAATTGTAACAAATTAATAATGCCTTCATCTGAGATATACCTCCATGTAAAAACTTCATAACTAACAGTTACAAACAAGATTTACTCAATTAACCAACTAAGAAATCTCAAATTGACTAGCTGTTATGCTGTTATGCATAGTCCACGTCAATATTTAGTTTTATTACCTACACCTACATACTAACTAAATGGTTGCCCACAATTTGAACGATTTTGCGGCATTTAGTCCAATCTAAGATTAATAAAGATAACATGATACAAGCTTTTAGTTTCCAAAACGTGTTATTAAACTATGATTTACGGACTCCTGCGCAAATATGGCGGAGTTAAATATGCAATTAGAATGTGACGCAACAGATAAATGAAAATGTTGCGAAAGTTAACACAAACTTTGACACCTCTGACTGCGACTTAATTAACGCCTATTTTATTTTACAGGTTTATTTAATAAACGAATAGAAATTACTAGCAACACTTCAAAGGTTTTTACAATCAGGTTCACTATTGTATATCCAAAATGTGATTTCACTTGAGTGAGTACAGTTTTTTGCGAATGCTTAAATTAAACACACCTTGAAGGCAACATACAGAACATACACCGGTGTCCGTCACTTGGCAAAACATACACCGGTGTCCGTCACTTGGCAAATACCTTTTATCCTTAACAAAAACTCAAACGAAACGAACAGGAAGCGCGCTTCCACTGAGTCGAAAAGGAATTAAACTAAACTTGTTTCTTTTGAATTTCGAATTCTTTGACTGACAGGTGTTCCTCAGTCAAGATGCGCATGATTCAATCTCCGATCCGATTCGGGATACTCGGAATCCGATATGGGAGCGGGACAGGATAGGCCGAGACCATCAATCCGGGAATCGAACCCCAATCATTTAGATAGAGCGGTTACCCGATAGGCTTAGTGTGAAGCTATGCGTGGAGGAGATCATAGTGAAATATTGGCACGAAGAAGTATAGAACACACGCCTATACAGGGCTTACAGGGTGTAACAGAAAAGTGTAGTCATATTTTAGGGGGTCGTTAGGGACATAACTCTGAGCAACTTTCACTATGAAACCGATTTGATCAGAGCAACTTTAATTTTCACTTATCTATACAAATCAGCTGACCGCCCGGAACAAATCGTATGGAGCAATGAAAAATTAAGATGCTCTGATGAAATCGGTTTCATAGTAAAAGTTGCTTAGAATGGTCTCCCTAACAACCCCCTAAAATATGACTACACCCTTCTGTTACACCCTGTATAAACTATACTTTATACTTTGCACACAAATCAATACATTATGACAATTAAAAATGGAAATGACATGTACAAAGGCGAGCTTATCTCTATCGAGAGATTTCTTCCAGCAAACCCAGGATGGAAAGGATAAATAAATCAACAATAGGTAGATCCAAGTGTACAACATCAAATACTTATGTAAAAAAAATAGGTAATAATATAAAAAAAAATATAAACTACATACAAATATACCATCTAGGATTTATGCCTCTACGGCATTGATGGCTGAGCACACACAACTCAAAATTCGACGGATACCTAAAGTCGTGCAGTCTCTGTCTCTAGCTCGGAAACGAACAGACCAAATAACATTTAAAGCGGATGTTTATTTGAGTAGCAGTCAACGCATTCGGTCATATGAGACATGTATGAAAAAAGATCAAATAGTGTAGTGTAGCTTGGCTCGAGTTGCAGCCGCGATCAAGACTTCAAGATGGAGCATGTTTATATATTTGCAACCTCGTAAATCCTGCGCTACATTTATTTCATACCATAAATACTTATGTAAAAACTAGGTAGCAGCTAACGTCCAGAGGAAAAATACAGTCCTTAGGAGATAGCTTGTCCAATACATTTTTAATACAGTCCTTAGGAGATAGCTTGTCCAATACATTTTTAATACAGTCCTTAGGAGATAGCTTGTCCAATACATTTTTAATACAGTCCTTAGGAGATAGCTTGTCCAATACATTTTTAATACAGTCCTTAGGAGATAGCTTGTCCAATACATTTTTAATACAGTCCTTAGGAGATAGCTTGTCCAATACATTTTTAATACAGTCCTTAGGAGATAGCTTGTCCAATACATTTTTAATACAGTCCTTAGGAGATAGCTTGTCCAATACATTTTTAATACAGTCCTTAGGAGATAGCTTGTCCAATACATTTTTAATACAGTCCTTAGGAGATAGCTTGTCCAATACATTTTTAATACAGTCCTTAGGAGATAGCTTGTCCAATACATTTTTAATACCTACTCACAATTCAGAATTCTTTATTGCACACAATTATTTTAACATCTACAACTCTTTATTAATCTGTGCAGTTACTTACATTATATGAAAACACGTGTACTTACAAAGGCGAGCTAATCTCTAAAAATAGATTTCTTCCAGCAAATCAGGCGTGACAGGAAAATGTTCAGAGTTTCTTAACTCTTAAATACATAATGCGCTGAAATTTTGAAAATTGCAAAATCTAAGTAAGTTTATGTAGATAAGTAGTCCTAATATTTTGCGTGACTCCCATCCCTGAATACCACTCAAGTTTCTGTAAAGTCTATCATTAAACTCATTTTCACACACAGACCATGGGTGTTTTCACCCCTTCGAGCTACGACTTAACAGACTAACTAAACATATTTTTATTTTACCTCAAACAGCATTCCTTCTTGTTGTAATGAGCGGATGCCCAAGACCGATAGCAAAATGTGGCCACATTATAATTCCACTCTTCCATCACCCATTAAACCCTATCCCATACACTTTTGGGTTTAATTTACAGTATGGTAAAATAATACGTGAAAACCAAAGTTAGATTATACTCAGTCCTTGCCGCGTAAGGAATAAAGGCGATGATGCTAATCTTGAGACTTAGGTTTAATATTATAATAGAAGTTGGCGCCAGACCACCGCCAGACATTTTTGCACGTGTTTATGATAGAATCTTACTTAGGGCTAGGCGTTGATGATTAGCTTAAGGCTGGTTTCAATTTCACATGGGAGGCTTATCGACGTATCAGCGCAGCGCCGGGTTTGGTTCGTCCATGTCTGATAAAAAGAAAGAATTATGTATCTTTAGTCATGGTTTGTAAAACGTTGTACCTCACGCCTTAAAGAGATATAGGCGGTGGTGGTGTTTTTATTCCGAGTAGAGACGTAATCTACAGGATAAGACAGAAAACAAACCTAACATAGCGTAACGCAATTTCCCATACGGGGTGGCAGAGGCACAATAATTGTGCCCACTAGAGACACGCAGTAAACGTACATAGTTAATGATAATGACTGAGTATTCCAACTCTAGAAGGCTAGTTGTCGTTCGTGCCCTGATGCCGTTTCAAGTATAGCCTAACTATTCCATTCACAATACCAGGATTTCACTGAGAATCTTAGCAATGTTTATTTTTAGATCAATACAACTACCACGATATCCTAAATCCGAATACAACTTTTAACAGCTCTTACAGTTTCCTTCCAAAATTGCGAGGAAATTCTCCTAACAATTTGCCTCAACCGGCAACAATGACAATAATTCTCCCACCGTGTAACAAGAAACAGTTCTTGTCGTGTCTTTCGAATAAAATCCCTTGCAATTGGCGCAATTCTGTATTTAGCTGCTCAATAAAACGAGGACCGCTCGTGCATGTCATTAGCATAATAGCTTCCCATGGAACACAGCTGTATGCATAATGGAAACTAACCGACAGATTTACATTCAAATCGAGGAAAAATTGGACTCCGGAGGAGAAATTCCGAATCTTAAGTGCCAGTTAGTCTTGAAAAACAAAGCCGTCATTAATGGGTTTGTAGATTAAAGGATCCTTCGGACCTCCATGAAAAGCGCTCGTTAACAGATTGCACTCAAAACTGTGGCCAAATCGATCGATTTCGCAGATAAACCAGGGTCAGAGGGCCTCGATCCCGTAAAAGCCCTTTATTAAATCCTTTCCAATAAGCGTCTCGTCATTATACCAATTTGCGGGTAATAACTATCGCTTGTAAGTGGTGAAGGCTGGTATTGGTGTACAGTATTCCTCGGAAAATATTATAAGTTCAATGACTTTGGATGATTTGATAAAGGACCAATCGATATGCTTACTCGCTATTCGAGTTCCGTACGAGGAGACCGACACCCTGTGGCATGATTCTCGCGCCTTCGATATACGGATATCGAGACCTATATTGACAGATTCCCCTACAAAATCACTCGATATAGATGTAGAGATATCGTATATCGGATGCGCGAGATTCACTCGATATAGGTGTAGATATCGTATATCGAATGTGCGAGAATCATGCTCCTGTAGACCTTTTTTCACCGACAGTTCGCTCTTTTTCTTAGCTGTATAACGATTGTTTCGGAAACCGGCCTCTTAAATTTAGGGGGTCCCCTAGTAGCCTAGATGACCTTGCGTAATACCGCTTAGTGGTCCCTAAAAGGAAATAAAGGGTCCCCTTACGGGATTCTTGAAGAAATCGGCCATAACACCAGCAAATACAGATGTAGGCTCTACAACATTGGCAACAAACTCAAGAAACCTTTTCGTCTTTGTATAATTCCTTGACGCAATTAACCGCGTAACGCAAGTCTAGGCTCTAGCTCTCAACTAATACCTAGAACCTAGATCATTACCATAACACACTCAGCCGGACGTTATGAATGATTACGCCTCATTAAGAGTGTCACCAACCACTTAATAAACTAGTCTAGTCTTCGTGACATCTTTGACGCAATATTCTGGGGCCCAAGTCTGCTAGCACCATGACCGCTCTGTTACAATTACGCAACGACACGGTGTAGACATTGATTGATTACAATTACCTTAACGTACACCATTAATAGCCTAAAAAATATACTCCAAACGGATTTTTAATAAAAAAATAATAATAATATCTAATAATTACATTTGTATAATATAATTTGACTTTCCAAAAAAATATTATCATTATTGTAATTTAAATTGACATTATATCTTCTCGGTGTGGCTTTTTTCATATTTCTATTTTATAATTGTATTTTTAATAAATTTGCACATCCTTATAGGATAAAATATAGTTAAGTTCAAAAATTGTACCTACCTAACATCTTAAGCACCTATATTTGCAAATAAATATCTTTGACTTTGACTTTGATCTCTACACAGGTAAGAATGGCCAAAGTGGAAACTATGGACGCCCCGCTATGAAAACATCACTTCGCTAAGTTGGAGACTTGGAGTTGATGGTGGCGCCGTCGCTCATTCTACAGATAAGATGAGGCACTGTAAAGGTGATCGCTTCAATCGTCACGTCATTGTCTGAGCTGTCATTGTCCTAGCAGAATTGTGCCCCTCTGGTAAGTTGCCGGTACAAATTGCCGAAGACCTGACCAGGAAACGTACTGACATAGATAGTGGGCAAAGACTATTAGTGGCTGAGTCGTGACCTCGTGTAACTACTGAACGTGTTTTAATTATGCAGAGTCGAGCCAATGATAGATTGGACAGAGCAGTGGGTTTCTTCTGGTGGTAAGTACTATTACTTTATCTATACCTTCTCGATCCTTTTGACGTCGGAAAGATATTCGACTCAAAGCTACTTTGTTGAAGTTTGTTGTGACCGGGGTCACAGAAGAGATAATAGTACTACGTTCAGAACAGCCACTCCCTTCCCCGCGCGGATTCAGATACCGCACCTCACCCCGGAGTCAGGGAGCCTCTTCGGAAGACACTTTGTTTAGGCGCTGAACGCACACATTCACAAACGAACGAGTTTACGCACACATTTGCACGTGTACAAATGTCATTAGGCTATGTAGTAGTAATAAGTGATTATTTTACGAGCGTTCTATGGAGTGTCCGAGGTGTGCCGGGGTGGATCGGCGCTCGAATATTCAGGAATTTTTATTGACTTGCATACTATACAAACAATGTATGTGCCTGTATGTAAATGTTTATGTTTATGTTTATAAAGAGAAGGGGCCTTATGGCCTTTTAAATATTAAGGGGGCTCCCATACAACAAACGTGATTTTTTTGCTCATTTATGCTCGTTATTGATAATGGTAGCAGGTAGACGCTTAAAATGTTCACAATATATTGAGTATATTATTTACTTAAAAAATAAATAATTAAATTAAAATTAAATTAATATGTAGAGGGGGTTCCCATACATTTTTTTTGCGGTTTTTTATAGATAATGGTACGGAACCCTTCATGCGCGAGTCCGACTCGTACTTGGCCGGTTTTTATTTATTAGCTCATATTCAAAAAGTATTCATTGATCGATGCAAATGGAGAAATCACGGAGATTATAACATCATGTAGAAACTCGACAGAGATGATACGACGACGCATCAAACGCCAGTTCTAGCGAATCAGTCACGTATCTCGATGACCGATTAGTCGATTACACTTGAGAAAAAAACTAGTCGGTGAGACGACAAGAAAATGATACGTCCATTTGCTACTAGCTAAACAGGTAGAAAACATACGTAAGTTCATGTCATTTTCTATACGGTATGGCAACGGCACAGCGGCCATATTTAGCATGTATTCAACATTCGACTTTGCGCGTGTTAGGGTAGCTCGCCTCCACAGTTATGAAAATATAAAGATTGTGTCGTCATGATTTTCCATAACTCTTAGTAGAATATTAGTATATTACGTACATATCACTCACCCAGTACAGTAAGCCAACTCGATCCTGTTCGTGATAAGAATGCAGTGAAATTTAAATTTAAATTTGTTAAAACACACTCACAGGACAGGACACAACCTTCACGTTCGAAAGTTTGCCTTCAACTGGTCACTGTGAACTTGGCTTGATAATTGGAAACGATGTGATTGGTTACTGGGCGTGGCTAGGCCGCCGGACAGTGATGACTGTACTGCATTCTTATCATGAATAGACTATAGTTAGCTAGACTGCGGACGAAGTAGTAAAAAAACTCGCGCATTTCCTGCCCTCTGCCTAACTATCACGGGACAAACACGAGCAATTAGAAGAGACCTAATCGTTTAATCTTCGGCAAGAGATGAAAGTGGACGATAAGTATAGTTTAGTTACTCGTAGTATAGTTATGATATCCGATCGACTGCGATACTGACGTGATGGCCAGGTGCAGTGGAGCAATCGCATTTCTGCTTTGTCAAACTACTGTCGGTTTTGTGAGAGATGATAAGTTTTCTAAAACTTAATTAGGTATCGCTAATTGTGTGTTGCGCTGAAGATTAGAAAAAAAATCGCGACATATTCGCAACGTAGTAGTGATCAGACCGCTGTGTGTTGGGCATCTTACCGCCGCACCACACGTGAGTTTGGTGATACGAGTGCAAAAAACTCACAACCGTTGTCAAGATTAAGTCGAATTTCGATAAAGTATGACGTATGAAACTCCATAGTTGCCTCCAGATAACTAATTAGTGAAATCCTGCTGTTAAAATAACAAAAACCAACATAGCATCACGTATTTATTACCCATACTCATATAGGGTTTATACCCAACCCATTCCCCTCAGTGAAGTTGCACAGAGGTTCCCTCAGGAACTAGATGTTTACTTTTACCAACGCACCCAAAATAAACAGTAGCTTGATGAGACCGCCGCTGTAGCATGACGACACGTCAGGGTGTCACTGGTATTGCATCCAGTCATCCGGCGCATGCTTCGATGACTTCATGATACTCTGATAGTTGCTCAATAGACGCAGTCTTCCAATGACATCATAATTTCTTTGTGGATTTGAGGAGACGCCGGATTTGTGTTTGTGTTGTGATCTAAAAACATTTACATTTACGTACACGTTTTCTATAGTCAAGACAAGTATTAGTAGGCATTTTTAAGACTAAAGAAGAATCTAAATTTATGAACAGGGATTAAATCGATCGAACGAAACTAATCGAAAGTATTTTTAGTTACACCGCTACTTCAATAACAGGCTTCAACAATGTTAATAAATCATAGATTAAATATTAAGTAAGTACCTAACAGTCTGTCACGAATGCCAAGCGTCACACCTTTTTCCACACGGAGTGGCAAAGACGTAAATGCGCCCAAGCACAGATTAATGCCCAAGTTCAAAGGGCTATTGTGTGAAACCTATGTTTCACACAATAGCCCTATGGCCCTATGGCCACCAGCTAAGTATGCTTTGACAACTTAATATATAATTCCTAGGGTTTCGTACCCGAAGGGTGCCAAACGGTACCCTACTATTACATAATATTATAGTATCTGTGCTATTACTAAGCCTCCACTGTCCGTCTGTCCGTCTGTCTCTTTGTCTGTCCGTCAGCGGGTTCTATCGCATGAACTGCTATAGCCAGAAAGTTGAAATTTTCACAGAATGTGTAGAGACAAATACTGACCTACACAAAATATTTAAAAAATAAATGTGTCCCGAACCATACAACAAACGTGATTTTTTGTACATTTTTGGTACCATGGTGCGGTACCCTACATGTGAGAGTCCAACTCGCACTTGGCCGATTTATCGAGTTCTAAAAACTCTTGTTCTGCGTTTGTTTATTTTCTAGCTAGTGTAGCGTTTATCCATCTTCTTGCTTGCCTTTAACCTTTTTTAAACCTGAGTTTATCGAGCTGCTCTAGCGATACCTGTAAGACGAAACTCTCCCTAAGTGTTGTTCTTAGGCACACTTTATTGCGACTAACAACTCATAAAAGTCTATCAAGGTTTACCAGTAGAGTCGTTTATGCCTGCTACAGTCGCGAAGGCTCTTGGAGCAATTAGTAGTGGAGCCGCCTTTAATCCGCTTATCATTATCATCAGCTGGTTTTCTGTCAACTGCTGCTGATGCTGACTTTTCCATTCCAGTTCTGTGGCAATTCATACCATGTTTCCTCGCTATTTTCCTATAGATTGACCCACCTAGCTACTGTTCGACACACGCTTCTTTCCAGGTACCCGAAGGTTTTCAAACGCTATAACAGGTAGCGCCAAGTTTGTTGGCACATGACTGCCGCGTGGAGGGGGTAGCATCGCATGGTTAAAAGAGATATGAGTACATGGGAGCGAGAGGAGTGTGCTCGTTCAGGTGACAGAACACATCAAACTCCTTACAAAATCGGTCCAACCAAGTTCTATGTCAGGGTCGAAACGAGGTGGATATGGGCAGGACACTTGGCTACGCATGATGATGCACGGTAGACCAAAGCAGTTACAGAGTGGTGGCCAAAGGGACCGACAAGGCCAAGGCAGACCATCTGTCTGATGGTTCAACGAAATCTTCAAGTCGACAGGACCCTCTGGTCGGTTAATTTTGGCTGCGTAAGATGTGCAATCTTTTTTAACGCGTTAGTGCCATTTACAAGGCGATCCGTTTTACGCAGAGACTATTTATATCCAATTGACTGCGCCTGCGGAAGAATGCGGCTCGCCAAACATTAGTTGTATTCAACGTATGCAACCTATGTACGATCACGGGCTGCCAGACAGTTTCGCAGCGGCTGACCGATCACAGCTCTCTTACCTCGTCCCCCGCCACGCGCCGCCCGTAAATTGGTGAGTTATTTGTTTATTTATTGAAGTAAAACTTCTTGGGGCACGGGGGTAAAATTTATTTAACCTCTCAACTGTGGGTTATTCATATATTTGCTTTTCAATTGCTAGTAGCCGGGTGCTATCACGAGTGGCTAAGAAATGTAACGGAAATTGGAATCGGTGACGTCAGGGTCGGCTGAAGACTTTTAAAACCGCAACTATTTTCAATACGGTTTTTAACTAATCAGATAAGATAATAATATATTCGTACAATAAAGAATGTTAATTAGTGAGAGAAAAACCTGATGAAACGTTAACAAATAAAAATTATTTTAAGCATTCTTCCACGAGTTCTTGATTTCCGGTATGGCCAAAACCAGTGACGTGACCAAAAACTACTTTGTTCAACCTCTTTGTTGGAACCGGAACTTATGTTTGACAGTTGCGCGATGCGATCCATACAGTTTGTAAGAAAAGAGTTTCATCAATGTCACACGGGTCGATATGGATTTCTAAAATGATGAACGAATCGTTTTGTGGCCGGTAACTATGGAATAGGTACCTAAAACGCGCTGCGTAGTCGCGCAACGGGCAGCTAGTAATCGCATAAAGTCACTTAGAATCATCCAAATGTGATATTTAGTTTTCAAGCAAATTCCGATGTGATGGATGGCTGCATTAAGACTTCTTGAAAACAATAAGTAGGTACCTAGAACTGTTCTAAAGCCACTTTTTATTATATAGTGCAGTTCAAGTCACAAATTAGCAGTTTAGCTACTAAGTACGTGTTATACCTACCTATTTAATGTTTATCTGTAGTAAACGGCCAAAGCGAGGTCTACAGCTTACAGAGCCATAAGTTTAATGGCTTATTGTTTCGCTTATTTGTTTGTATGTAATTTTTGTAATACATATTTTAAAGTTGAATTGTTGTTATAACTGTTGAAATTATACGATTTTGATTTTAATAAGCTTTTGTTAGAGTTAATGCTTCATGCCAGTCAATAATGTTGAAGTAAAATATCAAAATCGAGGTATGTCGTATGGCGGACTAAGGAAATGTCAAGAATAAAATTAAATAAGAGTTACGTCATCGCTTCGCGATGAAGTAACCCTAAAAAATCCTAGCAAAGTAGGTATGTATAGGTTAGCGGGGGTAGCATAAGGCACGCCAGTCACCCCAGCCACGAATTTTGTCACAATTTAATGTCATATCATAATGAATGCGCGCTATTTTATGGAGAAACATCATTGAGACGCGAAAGGAGTTGGCAATTTGGCAAAATGACTGCCCCAGACATGTACAAAGACTTCTCAACAGCCAATTAATAGCATTTAAATATTCTCTCATAAATTACTGCGTCTTTAGTAAGTTTGTAGAACTTGAAGGAAATGATTAAATAATTAAGAGTTGTCACTTCATACTCTATGATTCCGCCATTGATTAGTGACTTTTGCCATCGTTAAAAATAACATGCAACATAATTGCCAATTGCCAACTAGCAAAACTGTTGAAAACAGGAGGTTTCCAGAGGAGTGGCTAGATGGCGTTATGTTGCATGTTATTGCAAAATGGTGCTTATTTCTAGCGACGGCAAAGGTCACGGAATCATATTGGAATCACGGAGTATTGAGTAACAACTCTTATTTACCTATATATATATTTTTTTCTTCAAGTTCTACAAACTAAATACAGACGCAGTAAATTAAATTTATGAATGAATATTTAAATGCTATTGGCTGTTGAGAAGTCTTTGTACATGTCTGGGGCAGTCGTCCATATATTGATTTAGCCATCTTCTTTGTCATTTATCTGCGCGACTGAGGTGAGTGGCAAGCCTTATGGTAGCCCCGCAGGTACACATTAACTTGGAATAGTTGAAAATACGTACTCGATCAATTAAATAAAGGGACTGGGCACAGAGACAAGAAGAGCAATGCATACATTTGAGCGAGACGGCTTAAAGACGTGACGTCAGATGGTATATAATCTGAGCGAGATGCAAATAGTAGTGACACTATTGAATGAGTTAAGTACCTATATCACCACGAGCGCGACAAATTGTAGATGAAGGAATGGTGGGAAATAAATGACATGACTTCACATGACGTATTAAAAGTAAGTACAAGTATAAAATAATTTCAAATAATCGGACGTCTGAAACTTAAAAGTAACTTGAAGCAGAGATTGGATCTCAAAATTGGAAATTTAAATCTCTTTTAGTATAGGTAGGTATAGGTGTATAGTATAGGTACCACTTAATGATCTAGCTACAGAAGTTTTACTTCTAACACGTGTACGGTGCTACACGCGTATATTTTTTTTTATTAATTAATTAATTAATTTAAAGTAAATTCGTACAACATGACAGAAAAAATCCAATTCGTCGTACAAAGTATCCAAACTATAAAATAGATTACATCAAACACCACATGAGTTGTGTTTTAAAGGAAAATGTATGTGTATTTTTTCCTTTCACGCCTGGTTTGCTGAAAGAGATCTCTTTTTAGAGATAAGCTCGCCTTTGTATAGGTGTTTTCTTTTAATGTAACTATTTAAATTATTGTGTGCAATAAAGAATTGTGAATTGTATCTATGCGCTCTCCACTGGATAAGTGCTCCCTGGTTTTACGGAACTTAATGCAACGAATCTGTCAAAAAGCGTTAGTTCCACCTGTCACCGCAAGCCAAATGATCCTTCTTCTTCTTCTTCTTTTATTAATGGCTGGAAATTATAATGTCTTGAGGTGATTTGATGATGGAAAGCTAGAGGTACAGCTTTCCAAAGATCTTTTGGCGTGCGTGAGAGGTGAATGGAACCACAGATACTATAATGGAACTAACCCTTGATGACCAATGAGGAATGAAAGGTCGATGTTGATGACGTTCGTTGCATCAAGTTGCGTAGTAGTGGCTCTACACATTGGCCAAAATACCATTGGAAGACTAGCTCTAGTGTCACTACAGAGGCGGTTTCAGTATCAGCAAGGAGTTCCGCGCAGATACGCGATCTCCGTTGGCGCCACGGCTGCGCGCGCGTCTAACCCGATACGATTTATTGCCCTTATCTCCGGATCGCGAGTACAGGTGTACGAGGTATTATACACGGATTGTGATGGTGCATCGATTGCGTAAGTGCTTGTTACAAATTACTTACGTCTTGTAGTTGTGGTTGGTTGTGATTGTAGGACATAGGTCTTCCGAGCGGTAGTAGTAGGTGACTAGATTTAAGAATTTGCGGAATTTGCAGGTTGTACCTCTCTAAGGAAAATCGGTGCCTTGTTATTATATTACGTTATGTAAAACGCATAAAGCATCTGGAGCCCAAATCTCTAATAGAAAACGCATCGCGATAGCATAACGATTGCTCCGTAGGGCGCAAGCTACCGTTTGGCAGTGAGTCTCCAATCTAAATACGCGCCACCGACAAGCCAAACATGGCATTTCGCGCCCTTATTGGAGCAAACGATATGGTATCGCGATGCGTTCGCCATTAACCCTCGAATCGTCGCGTGGGGTCTTTGAAAGCCTAGGTTTTAAAAAATACAAATATTTTATACTTTGGTTTGTGCAAACGCTTTGAATGTTTAAGTACCTTACAAACTTTGGGGTCTTCGGAGACCCCATGCGACGAATCTCGTATGTGAAAAGTACGCGACGGGCCGAGGGTTAAGGTCCATCATTCTCATTTCTACACTCTACAGACTATGCAAGGCCATACATACATATTATACGCTACCTCAACCAAGTGAGCACTTGGTGGAACACTTTCTCATTCACCATCACATTGCTTGTCCTGCGATATGATATTGGACGCGACGCGAGCGCGACACGTTCGTTGTTGGACAAGCAAGGCCATGGTAGCTGTACCACCAGCTGAGCTGCTCGTATACCATGACAATAAAGGCACGAATTGCAACTGTGTAGTTTACAACGCTAATACTATGTAAACTCTCTAGCTAGCTGAAGTTTGGTCGCAGGGAAATTCTAAAAACACACAGCCTTCTATCTACCAACAAATCCTGAGTATATGGCTGTAGACGACGCCGCAATACAAATTGCGAGATCTAGACATCGCTCGCTATTCATTCATACTCATCTCGTTAGGGAACCCCAAGTATAACTATAGTCATTAGTTACACACCATTCCGCATGGTCCTGTGCAACCTTTGTGTCTAGACTTACCAGTTGCACTTACTCGATTTCAGCATCATCGTCATCGGCAGCTATAAGCCTCCTCATTTTAGAGCCAACTTGTTCGGTCCTGTGCCAATCTTATCCAGGTTTGCCCCACGATACTGGTAATGTCATCGACTCATCAGCCTGCTGGTCCACCCACGCTTTATTTCCTTCTGCCGACCACCACTCGTTCATAATATTTACCAATCCTCCTAGTAGCTGCTGGTCGACTCAAGCTTTTCATTCCTACTTTCGTTCATAATCTTTACCAATTCTCGGCAACTAGACACTAGCTATAAAGAGAGTTGCTATTGACGGCCCTGTCCGACCGATATAGCGCCTGCCGTGTCGTGTCGTGTCCACATTTCTGACAACAGCGACACGGCGCGAGTGAAAACAGCGACTCATTAGCTGTTCTAACGACATGTATATGATCCGATCGGCATCCGCGCGATCTACGACAGTATCTAAGAAAGCGGATGGTGTTGCAGTCGCTCCGGTGGTGTTTAGGAGCGTGTCAGAAGCCGTATTTGGTGTTTTGAGGTTGTTAGAGGAAAAGTGCTCGAACTTTACAATCTTTATCGTTGTATCTGGTTTGTAGTGGACTGGCCCCCTGTCACGCAAAATGGGGTAATCAACTACTGGGTAAACGTATGCATAATAATTATTGTGCCCTGCCATACCGTATGGGAAAAGATGTGACGTTAACTTTGTTCGTTGGGTAATATACACATAGGGAGATTCCATTTTACTATAAACAAAAGCATGGCGCCTTTTCCCATTCGGGCTAGCAGAGGCATACATGTGCCCACTTTAAGCCAGTTATTCAGTTACAAAAATGGGACCAACTGTTCATTCTCTTTCCCATATTTAGCCATTCGCAGTCGTCGTGGCTCAAGATCTTAGCCTGCACAGTAAAGGTCAGTAAAGAAACTACAGAGTATCATTTTACTTATTTATTTAAAGAATTTATCTTTATATGTTATCGTATCACTTAATCTTTAATATCATGTAGGTGCGTACACCTTTATAAAATATACTCTTATGACAATATTTACAGAATAACTAACATAATAGTCTCGTTTTAGCCTAATGCGAGGCGAAAGTTCATTATATTTACAATAAATATTTTATACTCAAAAATATCATAGTCAGCGATACAATACAAATAGCAAATAGACTCTTAAAAGATCCTGTGATAGCTTTCCAAATTATGGCTGGCCAACAATCGGAGCAAATATAATCATCTAATTACAAAAACAGTCTATCGGTTTCAGATATGTACTTACTTACATAAAATTATTGTACTTGTTACATATTAAATGCTCAGCGACGGCCGTTTCTTCCGCACGCTCTTACTGTTCTTCCCGAATATTGTCCCGATGACCTGATGAAGACATTCAAGGGGTGAAGATCATTATATTAATCTTAGCTTCAGGTGATGATGATGACTATTCATTCTGATCAGGCATATTCGAAACCTATCCAAAATGACAGTCATGGCAACTCATCACTTTTGATTGAGCCATTGAACAGAACTCATCAATGGCTCGTTCTCAAAACTGGTGAGCAGTTAGGCATCATATAGTTAGGAGATCTACACCAATCAATTCCAACCAAATTCTTAAAAAATATTACCTATATTTTAACTTCAGGCTCTTCATGTCCCATTGCTGGGTATGGGCTCCCTGCCCCATTTCATTTTTGTCTATCATGGGCATTCATTAACCAGTTACCGTCCCATATAATTATCCTCCTCCCCGAATGATCCTCCCACCTAACACAGTTTCTTATGCTGGTGTAACATTATTTCGCAATTTTCGCAATTTTACGCAATTGCCATTCAGTAAGCTGTGATCAAACTCTGTTCATTGCTATGTCGTCCGTAAACTATAATCTTTGTTGACAGTGATAGGAGGGATTCCAAAAACGAAAACGTAAAATCAGAAGTCAAAAAGGTCACAGCATGATATACACCACCCTGATGATCTGTAAACTTGGAGTGTAAACTCACTTTAGACACAGAATAAGCTGCCAGCTTCCTCCTCGGCTGCGGCAGTAGCAGCGCCAGCGCGCGCGCCTCCCGAAGCAGCGCGTGGAAGGCGAGCGCTGCGCCGGCGCACGACTCCGCCGCCGACACCTCGTAGAACTGACAGCCGAAGCGGAGAGACAGCTCCTGGCCTTCCTCGGCATGGACCTCCCTTGGAGACAAACAATCGTCATCATCATCGGCAACTTGTTTCCGCCTACCGCTCGGTATAGCCCGTTCGGAGCAGTAAACTCACACATAGCAGGCGGCTCCCTCCACTACACTACACACCTACAGTTTTACTCCCTAGATTGCCCCCGCGGCTAGAAGTCTAGAGTCTACCCTCACCTAGGTAGAGCGTTCGAGGTCAGCCGCGACCTCTCGCAACAGGGACAATAGCTCCGCCGCCGCGCCGCCGCGAAGGAGAATTATGCATTATCTGAATTATGCATTTAGCAAGTTCCACACTGTGCCGCCGGTAATGTTAACTACTAATGTGATTCCTTAGCAAGTGCGTAATTACTATGTGAATCTGTATACTCCCTTGTTAGGTAACCCAATTATCTTTCCTTATTTGTTAGAGATAGATTCCCCTGTCAGTTATTTGTTAGAGATGGATTCCCCCTGTCAGTTATTTGTCAGAGATGGTTTCCCACTGTGATCTCTAGTCTTCCTTGGCACTTGAGTGACGTTAACAGGGAAGCGCCAGTTCTATGCAACTTAATGCAACGAACCTGTCCAGGACATTTCATTCCTCATTGATCTATCTGTGACCGTGCTGCAAAAGATCGTTGGAAAGATTTAACCCTCACCTAGCGTGTTCGAGGCCCGAGATAGTCCTCCCTATCAGGAGCCTCTAGTATGCCCACACACTCACCTAGCGTGTTCGAGGTCCCGTTTATTCCCAAGCAGAGTGACAGCAGCACAGCCGGGCAGCCGCGTCCTCTCCAACAACGACAACAGCTCCGCCGCCGCCGCGAAGGAGCGCCGCTCGCACACCGAGTAAACCACTGCGAAGGCGTCGCCCCATCGCACGTGGTCCGGCAGGCAGCCGCGGATCTGGACAGGGAATGGAATTCTAGATTGCTTTCCTCAAGGCATGAATCCGGGACGGACCGCAGACCGCAACTGCAGGCAACACAGCGGCGCCGCAACACCACCACCATAGAAAATGGGATGCGACTGCAGGCCGCAGTGCCGCCGCCGCTTTCGGAATCAATTTCATAGAGATGCATAGAAACCAGTAGCGTCGCCTGAGGTCTGCGGTTGCAGTTAGCCGTCTGCTGTCCGGGGGTATACGGGGTGGCAGAGGCACAATTGTGCCCACTTTGAGCCAGTTTTTCAACACTCCATTCATCCATCCACCCACACAGGCACTAGGGCCCTAGCCTCCGTCGCGTATTACAATTTGGACCTGGATTTCCCTTGATATTAATAAGTATCTGTGTTCTTCGTGCGAAGATTCCCATGACATATTGTGTCAAAATACATCACAGGGATCAACAATACTTAAAATGTCCCATGAAAAATCTTATGACATCAGGAAGGGAAGAGGTGAATGAGGCTAGAATATAATCATACTGTGTATACCAATCGTTACCGTTAAGCTTACGTTGGGAAAAAATGTAAACACACAATCGAAACATCAATGCAATAATTAGTTGCCATTTGAAGTCAATGAACTTAATTTTGAATGCAATCATTGTGCTCAAGGGGTCCACCCCAGGGGTCCGATATGGGACCGGAGTTAAATCTCATGCAACCATTAAATGCTCATGACCGATTACGCAACCCGAAATCGTTTTGTTCTTTCAGTTCCGTTATGTCGATGCCATCATGCCACAGATACACGACTTTATTTGGACTGGTTGGGCGTGTAAACAAACGTTGACGCAACCTTTCAATTAACGATAGATTCTGTTTATTTCGCTCGGAGGCGTATTCGTGGATGCTATGATGGCATCTGGTGATAAGTTAATACAAGGCCCATAAAGTTTGCCTAATTAAATTGTTCGTTCGGGCCCGCGCGGCCAGCGCAGGCGCGTAGATAAACATCTCCATTGTTTACCGCTAAATTAAGATCAACCGGGTTCACCGCTTCATTTCATGCAACATCGTCGAACCAAACCTGAATTCCGATAGCATCGGTTTTTAACTTATCGTTGGGCATTTCGTAATTTCTCTCGGACTCACCGCGCAGTTTGATGTGTCTAGTATTTCAACTTCGGACAAGGCGCCATCGAACGCAACTCTGTGTTGGTACAAGAAGTCTGAAACAAAGACAGTTATTCAAATCACCTGACATGTTTATACGAGAAACTTATTTGTGAACTTTAAGCGTATGCGTAAATAACTTCACTGAATTAAGATATTGCAACGAATATATGAGAAGCTTCCGGAGTGAACATTTCGAGTCGTCTAAAGGTCTGACGCAAAAGAAACAGTCTTGTTGGAAACTGCGGGTAACGAGATTTTTATTGCAGAGATAGTTGTTGAGTACGCGAAAACTGAATTAATTAAGCGACTCTGAAATATTAAAAAGTAATTACAAGTGGCTGCTGACGTAGATTCCTTTATTACTTATTAATTAAAATGTTAAATTACTGTAGTATAGAACAGGATACAGGAGCTTGGTGATTTATTATGAAGGCAAAGAACTTACCCCCAGTTGAACTGTATTCGCCGATATACCGCTTCGTCAGGTAGCGAACCACTACAGCTGAAACAAAAGATAACCATATTATAAAACATATCAAATATTCCCAATTCATTAAATAACAAAGTGTTAATATTTCTCATTTTCTGGCGCAATATCTAAACTACGAGTAAATGTGAAATTCTTGCATAAAATGCATACCTAATGATGTCAGTGATGCCTCTAATTACTGTTGAAAATCACGACTAACACCACAGAAACCACCACACAACAAAGCAATCACAGGTTCGTTGCTCCCGGCTTTCTACGCTTCTATTACTTTAATTTGTCTCTTCAGCCTACCACCACTCCTGGAATTCTCATCTCGGAAGATACAATACAAACAGTCATCACATCAACAATGATGACTCGACTGATCCAGTGAATGCCCCCGCTTCGCTACCGACTAAATGAAGTGGTGAGAATCCTTCTGACTTTCAAAGGAGACGCATTTTTTTAGAAAAATAAAGTTGATTACGCGGTTCTTTTCGGCTGGCTTTTTGATCGGGGCGCATCGTGGTCAAGATTAGTATCCTCTTTGTGTGAACTCCCTAGCTTTCTCTTGTCGGGCATTAGCTTGTATTCTTTTGAAGGTTTTGTGACTCACAAATCATTTTTTGATATGAAGGCAAAAGTAACGGTAGATTCCTTGGTATGGCAGTATCCTGTACCCACTTAGGCACTAACCGAGACACTCTCTCTGGGATCGGATTACAAAAACTCGTTCATGCCAAAAGTCTTAAATTCTCTCTAAAACCTCAGGAGACCCGAATTTAAACCCTTTCTCACGACGCCACCACACAGGTATCCCGTTTCACACAGGCATTATAAGACACAACGAATTGTTTTAAATCATATCAATCCTTTAAAGACAAATTACGATGGTCAATCGACATGGCACCACGTGGGTTGATAGATTGAGGCTTTATCTAAAAAACAATGCATCGATCGATATCGAATAAGGAATCTATGAGGTAATTAATTAGTTAGGTAGACCATCAATCACATTGACTGCACGAGTCCAACTCTATGATGCTGACTTGCTTCACTTGGGCAACGCTTACCTAAAAATTACTCGAGCAATGATGTTACTTAATAGAAATGAACCTAGTTCTACGAATTAATTATAAGGCATTGTGACAAAATGAGGGCAGCGTTTCTTAATTACGTATTACTTGACTCTATCAAAATATACATAATATGTAATCCGTAAATAGCAAAAATGTTACTAGAACAAACAACAATAATTTAGGTAAGAGACATGCCAGCTAGACAGTTTCAAATCAAGTAATTTGAAAGCTGCGTCTGAACAGTGATTAACAAACAAATTATAGTGTAGTGTAAAATCAGAAAACCAGCTGAAGTTGTTACCAACAAAAGTATCGGTCACTCGAATTGCACTAAAAGCGATCACTGCTATTGATCAACATCTGTCAGAGTGGATTCTGCAAACAGTGTTGCGTCCACGACCGACGGAGGATGACGGCAATGTATCATGACTCGGTCATCCATCATGCGATGAAAGGTCGTCGCTCGCCGCACACATTGTTATGGTACCTTATTCTAAAACCCAATCGATATATATTTCATTCGTCTTCGGAACCTCGCCTTGAGGACTTGAGGATATATGGATAGCTAAATTGTAACACTTTCTTTACTCTGATGCCTTTATAGATTCAACATACATTATTAAATGTTATTAAATCACGGACAGCGCAAAAGACTATTCTTGAACAATAGAGTCTTCAAAGTTCCATCCACTCCAGAATCAAAGGAACTAATAATCTAACGAAATGCTGGCAATCGATCATACGGTTCTCCAATGTTAACTATAAAATCGATAAAGACACCGACCATAACACCTCAAACAACTACATAATGCAATTTTTGCAAGAGAAAATGGCTTGACAGGTAACCGTTGCAGCAACCTATGATGAACCATCATCGGTCTATTCAGTCGCAGCGATGATGATGGAATCATTAGTGTGCGAAAGAACGAATGCTCTATCAACAAACCATCAAGGAGAGACTTTTCTTTCAGTCATGTCGTAGGTCTGCAAAAAAATAATACAAGAATCAGCACCATGTTTCCTACATGATTGCTGTCGGCTACTGTCGATTATGTATGCCCTCACTGTGTTCGTATCGCGTTTATTTATAAAACGTCTGGGCCCACCGCAACAGAGTCGAGGAATCCAGTGGTGCATGTGGGTTATTATGCAGTTGTTCCAGTGCCTGGGGCACCCAGGTTTAAAAATGATATACGGGGTAGATAGCTCTAGAAATTTCCCATGTGTTATTTCAAATCTTCTAAAATGTTACTTAGTGTCCTTTATCCCCTGGGGGGTAATAGGACGGGAATACGGGATTATGATGGTGAATATATTTACTATACGAAAACTTTCTTTGATTAGCATTATCAGGGTCTTCTTACAATTACAACAGCAGCTATCTTAGCTTACTTTACCCTACTCTCTCTCTCTCTCTTCTGAGAAGACACTCTTCTTTATGCTTATTTCTCTATTTCTGTACTTTAGTCCACGCATGAAAGCTGATACACCAGTCATTTACTATTAAGTTAAAATAGGGGCACCTGCCCCCCGTTCAGTAACAACAGGTTTTTTCCACCAAATCCTGTGGTTTCCCTTCACAAAGGAAGGATAGTGTTGCAAATGCAAAAGTCTTCCTTATGTATGAGTACTGGTTAATAAGTCTCTTGGTATAAGGTCACCGGCTCCCGAACCGAATCATACTCGCTTGCATATCACCAATCCACTATCTCGGTAATCAATTTCTGTCAACCTGGAATGCCAGTTTGACTGGCAAAGTCGTAAATTGAAAATCTTTATTGGCTACAGTTAATTGATGTAATCGCTTTTTAACGATATCCTTATTAAGTTGTGCATGATAGTCGGTGTAATTTCAATATTAAATAGGGTACCGGTAGCATCTATTTAAGCTACTTTCAAACTATTACTATGTTGCTTTGCAATACGATGATATCTTTCAGTGGTATTGATTTCAATATTATGTATTCAGAAGAGTACAAAAACATGTTTGTCTTTTGGTTCCCTAAGCCCTAACGCTAACATCTTTTAGGTCTTTATAACAACACGAAACTATTTTAACAGATCCTTAAACGTGTATGTTTACCAGTAAAGGTCAACTAATTTCACGTTGACCCCTATTTCCAATCTTTCCTTTTCTCTGAACGGAGAAACTAGACCATCATCCAATCATTTTCGAGCCCCGCAAATTCAACAGGCTACTTGCCAGTTAATTTCCCCAAATCCATTAACCTGTTGACTGGCAGTCTTCACCTCTATACGGTTAAGGCAATCACGCGCTCCTCCAAGGTCTACACAGGCTGGATGTATAATTACATGGAGGAATTTTCGTGATCTCTTACAAAGCAGTAAACGATGTTAATGGGCCAAGCCTCCACTTGACCACTCCAACCGGCTAGTAGACAAGATCTACTTTAAAAACAATTTTGCCTGTCGCCCTGTGCATGAGATCGCCTATAATGGATCGCAAACGCATGAGTTTTGCCGGGCTCCAGGGCGATTCCTGTTCGATGCATGCCAAACGAATTCAATGGAGATTCATGATTACGAATAATATGTTTGAAGACCTTAGCTATCCAGCAATATTTAATCCTGGTTCAAGTAAACAGCAAGAGCACGAAAATTACAAAAGATGAAGACATGTGTATCAAATTAGCAAACTGGATTGAGGTCGGGACATCAACTGAATCTCTCAACATTAAATTGTTGACACTAAAGTGAATGAAACGGCAAGTCCAACCACAAAGTCAACTGTTCCATGCAATAGAAACCAAAGGGGTTTATGATTTAACGAGTCTTAAAGAGCTCCTAAATTAAACCGAAAAAGAACAAGAGCCAGGGAGGGAACCAAGATCAAAAGAGGAAATCATAGAGTTGCAGTAAAAAGGGCGCTTAAATCCGCTGAAAATACGCCCAAAACAGATTGAGAACCAAAAGAAATTTCAGGATTATGCGAGTCGCAGAAAAAAGGGCACAGAAGAAGTGCCCAGCAAGTCAGTCAGTCGCGTCAGTCGGGCAACAATTAGGGCGGCGCAATTACGACCGGTCGGCGACACCCGTCGCTGGGTCAGCCGCGATTTCCCGACACGGCGGCGGCGCCGGCGCCGGTCCGACTTGTGTAATGCAAAAACGTCCGATTAACACCGCATACCCCGCCGAGGTCGATGATCTCTGTCTCTGTTTAAATCTCCCAACTATCTCTCCTACATCGCAACTAGCGACATGGTGGCGTCACTTACGAATTGATACGTAGGCCACAATTATTGCCGGATAATTGTTAACCATATATTATTAAGAACATTGTAAGGCAATTCCCGGTTAAAACAAACAACGATGGAATGCGACCTTGCAATCTTTGCAAAGCAATAAGGTGAGATTTGAAGGGAAACAATGGAAGAGGAGTAATCTACATTGACAATGAATGTTTCCACTCGATGGAATGTGGAGATTAGAAAGTAAACATTACAGTAGAAGCAAACAAATAGCAGGTGACTGGAACCACGACGTAGATTAAATGTGATTTTATGTTTACAAAACTATATTTCAAATAAACCGGACACATGTGTTGCTTAATCATTGTATTTTACAGTCAAGAAAATAATTCACCTAACAGATTTTATAAAGCAGATGTAGATAAAGAGTTCAACAAACAAATCATGAAATTAACATAACACAGCTACATGTAGGAGTGATCCTGTAAAATGGGACACAAAAACATCAATAAGGCGAAACAAAGATTGGGCAACAAGACAAGACAATTAACAGTCGATCACAACAAAACATGCTGACAACTATTAAATAAGAGTTTTTTAAAGTAAAAGAAAAACAAAAGTGATTTTCATAAGTAGTGAAAGTGAGTATTTTAATGAACTTTTGTCTAGACGTTGACTTCTTGGATTGTCATGCTTGTTGTAAGATGTCAGACTCTCATTATAATACTCGTACGTCGTCGTACCCTACGTAATACTCATTGACCTGATATCGACTTGAGGTAAATGCGCAGGTTTTATCGTTTGACGACATCGATTTCATTTGTAACAACGTTAACGTTCATTCAATAAATAGGAATGTACAAAATTATTACAAATGTGCCTTTGCCACCCTTTCTGAATATAAAAACGTGACGCTAATTGTTTTTTTTGCAAGTAGGTAATTCAAGGATAATGCAGTTTATCTAGATTCGCAAAAAATAGAATATTCGGAATATTTTATGCCAATGACTTTCCAATAGGGTCAACATTTATGTCTCGCCTGCAATATAATCTCGAAACGTATGATATCTTTATTATTAAAAGCCTGTTCCTGGTCCCATACTTTCACAATCATCCCGTTATAAATGGTCATTATCCCGTCCACGAGAGAATCATGTCCTTTGAGGCATTCTGTGATGTAATGATAATCGTAAAAAAGCATTTTGGTGTACAAAATTACAGGGCTCCCAATACAAACTCCCAATTTGACGCAGTCGAAACTTTTAAATACTTAAACTTATTTTTGCGCGGTGCCTTTATTTTATCGGACGGTGAAATTTTTTTTATTGAAGCATTTCATTCAATAAATGTTTCTTGCTAAAATCCTTTTTAATAATGCCACTCAATTCCGACATCGGTATTTAACGAAATAGTAACATTAAATTCATTTTGGGAAATGATTACATTATCTTGTATCAAACTCGAGGGAATTGCTTGAATTAAATGTTTCAGTGTTAATGTTAATGTTAGATGAAATCCAGGTTTTTACGCCATCGTCAAGCAGAATTCAGGACTTACTTTTTCTTTTAAAATTTTAAGACTATTTAGAACTTTTAGCAGGTTATTTGATCATAAACCTGAAATAGAAACATTTACAGAAGAATTTTCTTAGGTTCCACATGGAATCTTCAAGGAGTCAGGATAATTCAGAAGGTTTTTTTTATAAATCAGTACTACTAACCAGACTTCCCACACCTCGGACTCCCGAGCACCACCACCCTGATGCGGCTCACCGTCATCTTCATCTTCACGAATTGTCCACAAATTCAACCTTATGCAAAATCAAACATGCTAATCATAAAATACCACATATGTCCTGATTGATCGAAAAAATAAATCACTTTTTCATAATCATCGCGGAAAAGATCGAAAGGAATATCGTGTTTAGGATCGCGGTCGCTCAAGAGCTGTTGACTCGACTGCACGCTGCGACGGTTCCCGCGCAACTGACTGCCTGCAAAGAGTTTTCGACGCGCGCGCAGCCTGTGCTGTGCAGCCTCCGCGCAGCACAAAACATCACATCGATCATTTGATTGTGCTCGTAGATAACGTTGATAATATTAGCGACGGTCTTTAGTGCCCGGCTCTAGCCGGATTTACAACCTTATAATACCGTCAGGTTTATGTGATCTAACTGAAATTAATGATTTAGATGTTTCAGCGCATTACTGAGACGTGCAGACATTGATGCAGAGAAAGATGACTGCAAACCAGTTTTCAGTAATTACAATCCGGATAATTAGCTTAGATCCTTGTAAAACGTCGTCTTAGAAGGTATTACCGTATCTGAGTAAGCGATAGCGTTTGTCATGCATATTCCTGCGGATATCTGGGAGCGTACATCCGGGATGGAGGCACTGGCTGGCTGCAGGCGTGAGACGGGTCTATCTCCGACACATGTCAAGGTGAGAGCGCGAGTTGCGTCCGCGCTATAAATTCATCCCCGGACGTAATTGGAGCTGCTCCGCCCACATGCTGGCGAGTCTTCCTTCCTTACCGAGGGTTAGCACGATAACAACACGGTCTAACTGTAGAAAGCACCTAGACTTTTGGCTACTGAAAATTCTAGGATTATCTGCAAACGTTGGCCTTCATTGCGCTGAAGACAAGAGACTGGTCAACAAGCTCTATCAAAAAGAGTCACGACTGTCAACAATCAATGGAACAACTGATTGAGAAAGGGAGTAACCTTGAAATAACTGTTTAAAGGGCGAGTAGTTCCTCGTCATAAAAATGAGAGAAAACTGTAGTCCGATATTAGTCTACTGAAGTATCATGCTAAGGATGCAGGCGAGCCGGCACTACCAGTTCCTACCTTCTAGCTAATTTAATCCAACAATTAGCCCTTCTATTTAAAGAGCCGTCGTTGCAGCTGCTATACGAGACATTCAGGCGGTTCGCAATTCAAAGAATTTTTGACTTCGCGCAGACGTTTGTCCTTAACACGAGTCTCATAAATTTCTAGAGAGTTACTGTCGCAATCGTTTCCTTCAGTAGCAGTTTCAACCAGTCCTTTTGATTTATATCTGGCACGGTATTTTTACCGTCTTCAGTTACCTCATCCCTCCTTCGACAAGAGTGCTGCTATAATATATAATAGAGCTTTCGAAAATCGAAAGAAAATACATTTGCATAGAAGTTAGAGCACGTCGCGTTTCTCCGCTCATTATGGTAGGTTGTGTGCAAGAAAAACTTGGCTTCCCGACTCAAATTGACCATTAAGGAGTATAGCTTCCTCGTGTGCGACACGTCTCGTCGAATTTATGCAATCTTCGTCACAGATTATGATGATCTTATTAACCCACGCTTAGTTTATTCAGATCCAAGCGTGTAAGTAATACGATAAAATTTATGATGAAGATAGCTGATGTTGTTGATATAGTGTATTTTGCATTTAAAACTCTTGGATATCATATTAACTGGCAACGAAAAGTGACACTTACAACAAAAAATCTCAGATATAGACTTGTGTGCAACTCGGTAAAATTCTACAGGGCTCAAATAGATTGATTATATTAGAGGTTTCTCAAAATTAAGTTGGTTCCTATTTTGGATGTGTTTTATGTATCAGTTAGTGTGCCTTGTGTATCATCTGTACTTTGTCTCATTTAAAACCTATCCCTAATTCTATATCCTTCCCTAACTCCGATCTTGAATTGTGTAAACATAAGTAAATAACAAAAAACTGGTCTTGTGTTACTATGTTTAGGATGTCAGATTTTGTGTTATGTTGTAAGTCTATATTTTGTGCTATGTGTCGCTTGTCATTATTTTTTCTCCAAATAAATAAAATAAAATTCATAACTTTAGACCAAACTATAAAACACGAATGAATCATGATTCCCTAAAGTAGGTATTACATTGAACGGGGCACGATATTTTTTCAAAGTATGTTAAAATTAACGTTACATGGTGTCTGAGTGCTGCCTGCCCACTTATACATGGTGTCTGAGTGCTGCCTTCCCACTTATACATTGTGTCTGAGTGCTGCCTGCCCACTTATACATGGTGTCTGAGTGCTGCCTGCCCACTTATACATGGTGTCTGAGTGCTGCCTGCCCACTTATACATGGTGTCTGAGTGCTGCCTGTCCACTTATTCATGGTGTCTGAGTGCTGCCTGCCCACTTATACATGGTGTCTGAGTGCGGCCTGCCCACTTATACATGGTGTCTGAGTGCTGCCTGCCCACTTATACATGGTGTCTGAGTGCTGCCTGTCCACTTATTCATGGTGTCTGAGAGCTGCCTGCCCACTTATACATGGTGTCTGAGTGCGGCCTACCCACTTATACATGGTGTCTGAGTGCGGCCTGCCCACTTATACATGGTGTCTGAGTGCTGCCTGCCCAGGCCCAAGTGCCCACTTATTCATGCCCATTATAAATACCTGCTGTACATTACATTTTATTAAGCAAAACGATACATTTGCAACAGAGAGAATTTCGTAAACAATCTCGCGTGTCAGAACTCGTTTCTTAATGGGGTATGATATGGTCCCCGCACCCAACAATGGTTGTTCACATCTCACCATCTTGTTAAAGACATATCAGATTTAAAGAAACAATTATGTGTAAACACACAAACACCCGTAAGTTGAACGGTAAAAACATCGACATATAAAAGAGAGAATGGAGAAAATACAATTGAAGCAAAAGCAAATAGTAGTTACATAAAGTGAGCGAACAATGAGGTAAGCTTATTGTGGTCTGACGCTCTAATTGTTTATGTTTCCCGATCAATCATTCGGCGATCTAGATAAGTATAACTATGTTGGAGTAGATAATATTGATAAGGTATTAGACAATAAGCAGATCAAATTTTAAGGAAATGCACTGACAGACACAGATTAATTATAAAGCCATTTCATGCCTGCAATATCATAATCTTGAGATACGAATTGAGAAAGAAAGTGCTGACAGTATAAAGAAAGAGGTTATCTCCAGTAAATCCAGTATAAAAGTAAGCCAACTAACATGGTACAACAACTACCTAAAATTGGTAGAAATTAAATAACAACACAACATAAGATAAAATATATTCAACATGCTTCATGAAGTTTTAAAATCCCTGATGAAAATGGATTATTGATTTATGAAGCATAACTGTGTGTCTGCTATCCCGAGTGGGAAAAGGTTTGACAATGTTAGTTTTGTGTAAATCAGCGCATCCGTTTTCGCGATTCTTCCCACATCCTCTCTCGGCTGTCACTGAAAGCTGTTAATCCAAAGTTCACGCGGTCGCGGCGGCGGCGGCGGCGGGCCAGCTTCGTTATTAAATAAACCGAATGCAGCTGACTGAGATGAGGTCAGATGATTTCCGAGTTTCGAAGCTGAACGCACGTGGCCGCCGCGGGCGAAACAAAAACTGCCTAATTGAACATTATTATCGTTATGTACAAGGTGAGGATTTACGCAATTTCATTGTGAATTGTCACTCGAGAAAATGTTGACCGAGATTTTGTAAAGCAAATAGGTTAAATAAGGCGACCTCTGTAGCGCTGGTGCTCCTCAGGCAAGAGGTCCCGGTTTCGATTCCCGTCTTGAAAAAAGAACAGGTCTTGGATGTTTACATGTTTATCTTAAGGTTGCTGGCTCCGAAATCTGACTACGAAATGGTAAAGATAAGTCTAATTTCGTAGCCAGCTCCTAAACAGGATTTTATTTACTTATTTGGTAGGTAGCTCCGAAATCTGGCCACGAAACGGTCCGAAGGGTTTATGACGGCAATATTTCTGATTTCCACGACCGACGACACAAGGTAGGTATGTCTAGAAGCAATGTATGTACCTGTATGTAAATGTTATCTTATGTTTGTGAATCTGGAATGAATCTAGTTGAAGATCCATCCAAGAACGAAGAGGAACTTAAATATGATGGATGACGCATAGTAAGTATTTGTTTAACTTTACAGTTTTCGCAATGAAGGACAACAAAAAGAAAGACAAACAGATATAATTCATTCTTACGAGAGGGACGCTCATGAAACTTTTATGTTTTACCATTATCTGGCGAGAATCCCTCGTAAACCTCCTTGCACTAATTAAGTTTCAACTCTTGAGGTCCGGTCTGTGAGTTATGATATGAAACATCAAAGGTATATTTTAAAGGATTGTCAACTCTTGGAAATGTACAAATTCAAGCAGGCAATTTATGTTCACACACAGCATGATTCGCCAAAGTTCAATCCGAAATGAAAAAAATATCGAATAGTTGCATAATTTGGTAAAATAAGGCTTTGGAATGTATCAATACCATAAATATTGTTCGGAATTGCTCACAATAAGCGTTTCGACCGGCCAATGCTATGAATTCGAGCTGTATCTGGCCGTCCATCGATGAAGACATTTATTATTTCACGTCGGACGCAGGCTTGTAGTTGTTGTAGCCTGTAGCACGACGTCCTTGCGCGAGCATTTCACTTCATAAACACAGCACGTTGCATAACACCCGATGCAACAATAAATTTTGCAGTAACATCGGTTATTCCAACAATACAGCGCGCGAAAAGTGTGCCAATATTATATCTTAGATTAAATCCGGCCAGGAATGCGTTGTTTGACACAAGAAGATAAAATTCCCATCTTCTGAATAAGCGATAGTTAACATAAAGATGACAACTTTATCACGGTACACATAAAATGTGCTTCTTATTTTCACGTGTCGAATACTTACCTACGTAAAGTCTAGTGACTTGTCACTTCAGCCTACACCGATATTGAAGTTAATAATTGTCTTATTTGAAACGTGCCGCAAGTAAATCGCCGGGCACACAAGAAATGCATTAACAAAGTAAATGTACCATTTACTCCGAACGGTCTTGCCTGTGCGGAATAACGAGGGTTCGGCAAAGTAAGCACTGGCGGCAGAGCCTGGACAACAGGAAAGCAATGAGCCGGGTTATAAATGAGAGCTATAAAGAAGCGAACTAAATAAATAGTGTAGAACCTGCAGACAAAGTAAGCTGACATAGTTACGAAGAGTTAAGAGGTGAGCACACACTTTTCTGTACTTTCTGCGAGACAAAGGGAAACCTTGCAAAAATGTGGCCAGGTGGCTTGCAGACATTGCATGTGAGGTGACATCTGCTTTAGAACATCATGTCATGATATACGATGTGACAGGTTTAGAAATATTTTAAGACGTGAAGACGTGATTTTGTTGGACATAATTATAAAGTATCATAATTTTTACCTCCGTACAATGTCAAAATGTTTAGATTAAGTAATTTAAATCCGTTATTGGCTTTTGTTAAGTTTTAATTTAGCCGTATAAAACAATGTAATTTAGCTGTGGATTTTTTAAGACAAATAAAATAAATAAAATAAAAATAAAGTGTGCTATTAATTGGAATGCCAATCGATCCGATTTGGAAGGAGGCTACAAAGAGAGAGAGAGTATAAAAATCTGCTTTGTTCAAACATATTTTCTTGATTTGGGATTTGAATGCCGGCTGGGAACAAAACCTCAGTCAAAACTCGTGATTATCTCAAAACGAAATTACTCTCTCTTTTCAGCACTTTCACAAGCAACTCAATATTATCCTGTCATCAACAATAACAAACTGGAAATTATCTGGAACGATCCGTCGATCATTTTAAATCGTAATCTCGCTTGATCGTCGGTTACTGACAGATCTTATTATTCATTTTGCATGCAACAATTCATAAAAATATTATATTGCAAAGGCTTTATATTTCGGATTGCTGATGATAATTTTATATTGAAAGTAAGCATCGGGCAGAATGAGGGACTTTCTGACATTTTACAAAATCTCCATGGAATGGCGTCATACGTTCGTTTGTTGTTCTGAGATGTAATATAGTGTAGTCCCCTTAAATGGGAATGGTCTAAGTATTGACCAATTGACTGTCCGATTCCATAGAATAACTACTTACCAACATTTGGAAAACTGTTTCGGTTGTTGCGAACAAGAGTGGTGGCAAATGAGTACCTATTATCCTGTTGTAAATAGTAACTTTCGTAAAGCGAGGACATTAAAGTCATCTGCTGAAGAGGTTCCAAGCCTTTTAAATCAGCTGCCAGAAATCTCCCCATTGAGCAGCGTAACTCATTCAACTCTCTCTGGGTTAACTCAATGCGCACCGGGAAAGTCAACACACCACGCCTCTCCGATGCACTCCAGCGAAAAATAATGGAGTGTCGCATTCAATCCGACTCTTAACCCCGACATAACAGTCAGTCGACAATTCATGCCTTTAAGTGTAATACAAAATGAAGATAACGGAACTCGCCATCGTTATGCATGACGATAATTTCAGCCTTGGCCATAAATATTGTACAGTTATTGACGAATATTAACATATCCTGCCTATCCCACTTTGGGGTGGGCAGCGTGAGGAGTTATTGTCTCATGCATATACTACTATGATGCTGATCTGATGCTTCACTATTATGCAATGCTGCATCTCCCATAGAACATCGCTTAACAGCTGGAGGTACGTTATGAAGTATTTCTTGCATTCTGGTAATCTGGAGGATGTCTCAAAGGGTTTTGACTGATATGCTCTAATATTTGCTGCTTCGCTGATTCTCGTTCTGGATACATAGTATTGAGGTTATGGCCAAGATATAGTTGTAGTATTTCCACATACACACAGGCAGATATCGCGTCTTTATGAGATTAATATCTGTACAATACGGTCACTGAGTACGATTGATTTGCTACTGTAGTTAAAGCGGAAACTTGTCAGTATGCCCTATCACAATAGGAATTGGTCATAAAGGACCTATAGTCTAGCCGCTGAGAGAATGCGATCCTGACACATGGCGGTTTGGGATGCAATCCCCTTTGTGGGAGTGAGATAGAGTGAAAAGTAGCGCAGGACAAACAGGGACATAGACATGTGTCAAGATCGCATTCTCTCAGCGGCCGGAGTATAAAGGGCATTAATAATTTCACAAATCCAGTTACAACATTACGACTGGCCTCTACTCCTCGCCTACATTCCCTCCAACAATTTATGGATGCACCAAGAGGGTCGTATTCGTATATGAATTGCTAAACAGTCACTAACGAGATATTTGCGACGGGATTCCTTCGCGCCAACTTGCCCGTCAGAGTATTAATTAGCAAGGTAATATAAATGCTATCGTCATTTTGCTACTTTGTACTACGCACGCGAAGATTTCGATCCTGTAGCTTTATCTCTACCTTTGAAATTCATACCAAAATTCTTACTTGTTGATTGTGAATTGTGCAATAAAGTATGTTCTAATCGAATAATCATGCAAGTTTAGTTACCTAGTTTACACAAGGCATTGAAATCCCAGTGGCGCCGGGGACGGTTGCACAGTTATATCGCTGTGGGGTCCGATGGGACCTAAACAGGGCAAGCTGTAGGGTCCACTGGGACTGAAACAGTAATGCAGGCGGTATATCACGTCGTCGGTCGATCGATGTTGGTGAAATTGGTCAATACGGCGTAAAGGTCTTGTCTGCCCATCAGTTAGTTAGGACAGGTTAGGTTTAAGCCTACGATGCCGCTCGTTTTAGTGTGGACGCGAAAGGGCGATATGTTAAAAATAACCGGCCAAGTGCGAGTAGGACTCGCGCACCAAGGGTTCCGATCACACTTGGAGAGCGTAAGACGTGTAATTAGGTTTCCACATAAAAAAACTAAAGTGTAATGTCATCCATGTAAACCAATTAAATATTTTTTTAGAAAGACAGAAATTTGCAGTTTTCAGATTTTTCCCTTTACTTGTGCTATAAGACCTTGCTTCGTGCCAAATTTCATGATTCTAGGTCAACGGGAAGTACCCTCTAGGTTTTGATTCCCTTGCGAATATCAAGCAATTTCAGCAAACTTGAGACATATGCGGTATCTTTTGATTGCGTTGACCTATAAGTTTATTTTTTTCACAACTTTAAGAGATTACAGACTTGAGTAATCGATATTATTTTTTTAGAACTTAATATTTAGTGGTAAGTTCACTCCGCGTCTGCACTAGTCCGTTTGCTCTTGTTCGCAAGACCGACAGTTCCAGGCCAAGTTTATTTACTCTGCTAACAAATTCACCAAAGCCGCCACAGCTCTACACAATACAGCTGCTAACTGTTTCAACGGGCGCACCGTAACTTGATTGGCGTCTATCATCAGATCGGGCGAAATTGCACTAATCCAAGGTGAAGGAGTATGGATGGCTCGACCTTTCAATAATTTACTGGAGGATCTTGATTGCCAATTTGTATAGAGTCCAGTCCAATAAACAAACAACTTATATGCCCTAAAGGAGAACTCGAGCAGACAGCATGGAAGAGGATATTATGGAAATGAGTTAAACATCATGTCATTTTGAAGACCTTTGTGGCGTTGTGGTTCGAAGCTCTGCGAGGTCCTGGGTTTGAATCCCGGCTGGTCACGAAAAAAATCCAGATCTATGATGTTCAGGGTTCATCCCGGCTCAGTGCGGACTAGTGGCCAACTAGACCCTGTCAGAAGTATTAAGCTGCTCCCGACACAGCACACCACCATGTCGATATAATGCCCGAGATTTACAGCCTCATCATCATCAACACGGAACGCACGAGAAGAGGAAGTAACAATGTAGGTACTAATTATTTATATCTTCCCCAATTCCGAGTGCTAAGGCCGTGGCTAAGGCCACATCCCCTCAGTAAAGCCGGTAATAGGCTTCATTCTAAACAATCTTGCATCTCTGTGCAGTTTAATTGAAAGTTTCGGTCGGTGCGCTAGTCCGTCGGTTGGTTGAGCGGCGTTTCACCTGCTTCGCGAGACGAGCTATCGGTACCTCACCGGATCACCGCTTTGGGGGGCTTCCGTAAACCACGTGGGGTTGATGAGTAATAAAAAAATGGCGCTATTAGAAAAGGGGTTCGAAACTTTTTGTATGGTGCCTGGGGGGGGGAGGGTACTGGGATACTGCAAACCCTAAAATTTCACACAAACATTTTAGGGAATTACAGTTTTAGGTATCCCAGAAAGGATCTATTTTCTTTGTGCATAGTGCACTTTGCATGGTGCATATAAGTTAACCTGGATGATCTTCAATAATCTTCATTTACTCAAATTGAAAAAGAATGCTCAAGTGAAATACTGTGACAGTCTCATGAAAGCATGACTTCGGGTGTCTGTCAAAGTTTGAGTGTTCGATTGTCCGATTGTCGAGATATTTAGGCCTGGATGCCTAAATATCTATATAGCTGGGTCTAACCACAGGGTGATCATCTTATACAAATTAGAATTAGTATCGTAAAAAAGAGATGGCGTGAGGAGTAAGATTTGTACTTTAAACGCCATGGTTTCAGTTAACATACTTCTAGGTGGCGCTAATCTTAGAATAAATCCTATTATATCTTAGCGCCATCTCGTGGTATTTGCAATTTTTCGATGGTGCTGCACCAAGCGATAATGGCCTCGAACTAAAGAAGCTTCCGTAGCATCTCAGTTTACGCCGGTGCCATATTTTGTTCTAGGTGGTCTTATTGTTCTGAGGTCTATCTGTATTAGTATAATATGATAGTATCTGTGGTCTAACACTTATCCCCTTCGACCTCCGCGGTGTAGCGCCAAATATCATCGGGCAAGAGGTCGCGGTTTCAATCTTCCCCCACAGTGGTCCAATGTTGAATAGATATAGATAAGAGATAACAGGCCAAAAATAGGACTACTACGCATACGTATAGTTTCTACAGAAATAATGCTATTTTGGCTTTGATGTAGAATCTCTCCAGCTACGTACTTTATGGAGGCCCCCCTAAGCCCCGGTGCGGCGCAGCGTCAGCTTTCTGCTAGGAATTTGACCGTGGCAATTTGTTGTGTATAAACAATAGGTCGTGAGCCAGTCCACCCCTCGGCGCCCGATAGCGGAATCTGCGAAGTATCATATTTACGACCTAACTGTCATGCCTATTACACAATGTAATTCGTTATATTGAAAGCCAGAAAGAAAGGTCTGGGCGAATCGCGGAGCCCCATCTGTGGGCACGGTGCAATCGTGTTGCCTTAACAGGAAGCAACTGTTTAGGAGTGTTTGAAAATCTTACAGCTACACTTCAGAAAGTTACAGCTAACGGACATTAATGTTTATGACTTTATTAAGAGTTTACGCACAGTCACATAGCGTTAATGTTTCCCATGCCATACGAGGCGGGATAGGTACTGTTGTGCCCAAGTTAATTAACTTTTAAATTGAAGTCTACTTTATAAACCCTCGTCCTCTATTTAAACCCCCGCAGAATCGGGAAAGTTGTCTCACAATTAGTAAGAGGCGTCGAAATTAATAAGCACTTTAAATATAACCAAAAAGTTGGAGTTTTTAATTAAAGCGCGGTAGAAAGTCGTCAAGTATAGGTACCCTGCAGGATATCAGCGGGTCCAGTTGTCACGAGAGGCTCAGAGCAATGCTAGTGCAGACGGAGGTCTGTTTTAGTTGAAATAAAAGGCCTGCGCTGAGCGCTAGCCGCTGCACAACCATATTCTAGAGCCACACCGATACCCTGTGTCTGAGTGGCGGCATCCATCTCCATCACAAACATGCAAGGGCCGTGGATTTCTCATCTTCCTCTCCGGCCGGGATCCGAACACAGAAGCTCTCCCTTGGAAAGCACAGCCACGACAGCCCTGATTTTATTTAGGCGCTGCTTCTGGGTGGTACTATTTGAATTTCATTCAGCGCAGTTAGCAAGTATTTTTTGTTTTAAAGCATAAGACTGACAGATTTTGGAGCCTTAGACAATCTTCCCCTATACGGGTCAATGTCCCTCCGTCCCTCTCGACTCTCCAACGCAAACTACAACAACACGTGGCAGGCGAAAATGGCCACTTTTACTTTGATCAAAAAGCTCGCCTGCTTCCGGACTACACCGCAGTGCAATGCGCATGCGACGCCAAAAGTGTTGTTATTTCGACAAGCAGCCGATACAATGTTCGTGTCGTCCACTTTCTACCGGAAAGCAATTAAAAATCATTTGCATTTCTCCTCCGATATGACTTGTATTAACATTATTTTATGCGATGGAATTTTCTTGGGGCTTGAATACTCGAAATACTGGAACGGATGCATATATAGTATCACGAATTTTCTCATTAGGGTGGCAGAGGCACAACTGTGCCCACGTGACACCAGTTGTTCAAAATTCTTTGCGTGCTAATAGAACAGCAAGACACAAATGAAATGAAACATGGCGGAATTTGTTAAGTGTTACTTGGCGCTTTCAAAATCCTAACGAGGGATAGTACCAGCCTCTTTATTAATCTGTGTACCAGCTTAACTTTGTGTGTGTGTAATCAGCTTAACTTTGAGTGTCGATGAAACCTCGAATTGCTAGGTAGTGCATTTCTTTCTGCTCGCCTTACTGGCCGGGAAGTTAAGCTTTCATCCCTTGCAATTGCAATAGATATTTTCAGACGTCTTGGTGTCTGATTTTACGTTTTTGATGGGATGATATTTGTTTGTCTACAATATAGAATGATGCATTATTGTCACACTTCGTCAAGATAGACAATGGTATTGCACGTAAGGTTCTAAACAGTCTTTCTCCTTTTCTGCTTTGCACGCAAACTACCACCCGTGCTCAGTCGTTTGCTAACTGCTTGGACTTGTCAAGTCGTCCTCCAAATCCTCAAACTGCAATGTTTAACAACAATCTCTTGAGGTTGAGTCAAGGGTAAATCGGGTGGAGGAAACGACGAAACATCGGTGTACAACTACAACCAGCTCACTTTTGTTTATCTCAACGCCGAGATATTTGAGGTTAGCGCATAAGTCTGCGCGCGCCGTCCTTCTGACAGCACAATGGGTATTCCGCGCCATAAATCATAGCAGGTGGACGCGTGCGGCTGTTTGTTTAGCTTTGAAATACACCCGGGATCTAACGTATAATCCGGCGACGTTATATTTTAGGATTTTTGAATAAACAACTTACACCCGTTTGCACTAAAAATAAGAATCGCCTAAGTTCTTTCCTAACTTGTTTAAGCTGCTCCTAGCAAAATAACCAGCCAAGTGCGAGTAGGACTCGCGCACCAAGGGTTCCGATGACACTTGGAGAGCGTAACACGTGTTCCACATAAAAAACTAAAGTGTGATGTCATCCATGTAAACCAAATAAAATATTTTTTAGAAAGACAGAAATTAGCAATTTTCAGATATTTCCCGTTACTCGTGCTATAATTAAGACCTTGCTTCGTGCCAAATTTCATGATTCTAGGTCAACGGGAAGTACCCTCTAGGTTTTGATTCCCTTGCGAATATCAAGCAATTTCAGCAAAATTGAGACATATGCGGTATCTTTTGATTTATTTATTTATTTATTATATTTGGTACACAAAACAGCAGTGGGGATAAACTTGATTGACCTTAAGTTTAATTTTTTCACAACTTTAAGAGATCACAGACTTGAGTAATCGATATTAATTTCAACTTTATACCTCTATGCGTTTCTGATAAAAAGTCATAACAGACGGTGAGACAGGCAGACAGACAGACAGAAATTTACAGTTTTCGGATTTTTCCCTTTACTTGTGCTATAAGACCTACCTTCATTCCAAATTTCATGACCCTAGGCCAACCGTAAGTACCCTATAGGTTTTGATTCCCCTGCGAGTTCCACGCGAGTTCATACAAATTCAGCAAAATTATGACATAATATCGCGGTATCTTTTGATTGCGTGGACCCAGACGTTTTTAGTGAAAATAGTGAAATTGAAATGAAATGAAATTTGTTTATTGACAGATAACATGGTTTACACAGATTCTACTTAACTAAAATAAGTGGTTTCCCATAGGGGGTGGTAGAGCCACTAATCGGGGGACTGCTTGAGTAAGACCCACACATAATTTACAAAAATATCATACAGTGAGCGTCAGAAACATGTATAATATGAGCACGTAAGCTAGGTACTCAAATAGGTCTACTCATGAGAATGTTGATATAATTTCGACACTTTGGTTGTATATTATAGATATTTCCGATTATTTATGGTGTCTAGATCTATATTATAGTCTATTCGTGATAAGAATGCGGTGAAATTAAAATTTAAATCTGTTAACACACATTCACAGGACAGGACACAACCGTCGCATTCGAAAGTTTGCCTTCAACTGGTCACTGTGAACTTGGCTTGATAATTGGAAACGATTTGATAGGTTACGGGGCGTGGCTAGACCGCCGGACAGTGATGACTCCACTGCATTCTTATCACGAATAGAGTATATAACTTATCTTGCGTATGATGCGGTGCTGGCTGCACCCTTACCCAATGAATGAATCTACCATTCATCTATCAGATTAGTTGGTTTATCCGTGCTCCGTGCTTACTTCCAAATATTTAAGATCATCTTAACAATTACGACCAACTGCCGTGAATTTGGAAGAACAGATGTCGGCCTAATCTCGCGGCGGACAAAGGACTTACAATAACTTAAAAGAACTGTTTTGTGTGGTCGGTAATAATAATAATCCATGATCAATAACATACAGTGAGACTACGGTCATTAGGATGCTGCTCGTGCTTGAATGACCAAAGAAAACTTACTACAACTCAAATGCAAAATGACTGTAGCATCATTATACCAAATCCGGGCGTCAGCAGTATTCTCTGGTTCCGCACGCACAAGCTAAACTACACCATTACTCTACAATATCACTCCATACCACTCAAGAAGTAAGAGCGGCTTTACTGTTTATCTTACGTAGAACAGTAGAGATGCGTAGGAGTTTCCGAGATGCACCCATTTGTTTTACTTACCCCTTTAATGCGCTTATCGACGTGTCTCGAATAGTCTCGATCATGATCATTGTTTACAGGTGGTCCTTTTCCGGGATGTTTGTCTCATGTTGATTAATCTTGGATGCCAATAATTACAATTGATGGATTAATTCAGTTGTGTTGTGTGTGAGGCAAGGACTTTAACAGAGTAGGTAATTCTGTGAAATTCTGTGGGCGTCAAAACTAAACTAAACTAAATAAGAATGAAGACTAAACCGTGAAATGCGGTCAAGATGAATTGGCCTGGACCCTAATTCTCGTGCTATCGAGATCATCTCTATACCCTATTCGCTAATTGATCAAAGTGATTTGGCAGGTCGAAATGTCACTTAGCGAAATAATGTTGCTCGCTTCTGAATCAGTGACGTGTATTTTTGAATAATTGATATGTCGGCGGCCGATCGAAGAATTGGGCACATCATGATGTGCCCAATTCTACGATCGCTGAAATATCATGAAACGATAAAATCTCTTAAGGCAAACACTGCGGTAGTTTAGGTGAAGACTGAAGGGGGCGAGCGTAGCGAAGCCCCCGAATAGGCTTCGTGTTCGTTTGACATGTATAACACAAAAAACATCACGTGTAGTGCTAAATAAAAATGCTTTTAAAAAGACATGTTTTCGTTAAAACCCGCCACATCATGATGTGCCCAGTAATTGCTTGGGCATATCATGAAATGGCGGGGCACATCATGATGTGCCCGATTCTACGATAGTGTTATTAGGTATCTAAAATCGATAATTCGACCATGGAGATGATCTCGACAGCGCTAGAATAGCCGCCCTGAACAGGTAGTAATAAGGTTCCAGATAGATAGTATGATACAAATATTTCATATTTATGTAAAGTAAGCTACAATGCACAGCATTTACATATTGATTTATTAATTAAAAACAATTCATGACTATAGGCAAAATTAAACTTTACTTACACAAAAGCTCCACATGACCGGTTTCACTGTCCACTTCCTGAAGAACTGTTCTCTCACAACCAACCACTTCTCCATATATCTTCTAGACTTCTTCTTCATTTCATTATACGGGACAGTTTCCAACGTCTCTTCTTGAGATACCACTTGTTTTAAATCTAGGTTTTGGTTTAGAATCTGTAGGAATTTGGTGTACAAATGAACTTTACTGATACTGAGGGCACTGCTTAGTTCGTTTATATTCTTTTTTGTTACACCTAATTTCTTTCCCAGGACTGCTACTTCTATGAGCCTGTAAGAGAATAATAAATGTAAAAAACCTTGCCAAGTACGAGTCGGACTCGCGCATGAAGGGTTCCGTACCATTATCTAAGAAACTGGCAAAAAAATCATGTCTATTGTATGGGAGCCTCCTAAAATATGTATTTATTTTGTTTTTTAGTATTTTTTGTCATAGCGGCAACAAAAATACATCATCTGTAAAAAAAATAACTCTTATCACAATTCATGTGATACAGCTTCGTGACAGACGGACAGACAGATAGAGAGACAGACAGACCGACATACAAACAGACAGATGGACTGACAGTGGAGTCAAAGTCTCAAAGTCATAATTTTTTATTGACCATAAAATCATACAGATTGCTTAGTCAAAGTCAGTAATATTAATATTTTTATATACTACCGCCCGTTCGGAAGTTGTGGGCTTAGGGATGGAGCAAAGAGTCTTAGTAAGGGTCCTGTTTGGCACCCTTCGGGTATGGAACACTAGAAACACTAACCTACTTCATAAGACAGAATAGATCTAGGAATACAGCATTGAACCTAACTGTTTTTGAAAATATAAATCCAAATTGTTCTTTATTTATACAACAGGTAAAGTATCCTGGATGTGTGTGGGATAGTTGTGTGATTCTAAAACTCTAGCTATCCATAAATATGTGAATACCGCCAAGAGTAAATTTTTGTAAAGAAATACTTACGGGATATCCTTCTTAATCCACACAATACTGGTAGCTGCTGGTCTTACATTCTCATCTCTTCTTATATGTGGAAATGTTATGGTACTTTGATAGAAATGAGGTGGAAATGGTGCCATCATTTCTACTCCAGATTTTCTCTCTAGAAGTGCTCTATTTAATGACTCCTTTGAATATGGAACTGATGCTCCAAAAATATAATGTTTTACAAATATTGGTTTGACCAATAACATGTCTAAAAGACTCCCTTGTATGCCGACATGTGTCCATCTTGCCAATTTGTCACTACAGGACACAGAGAGAGTACGGTCTCCTCTTCCAGGCTTTGTCCTCACTTGGCCGTACAGGTGATAGTCCAGACCTCGATTTTTAGGATCTTGAACGGCATCAGGTAGGCATTTGGCTCCAGTTCTGTGAGTGTCTTCACTGATCTTGATAGTTTTGGAGTCAGTTTCACAGATGTCGCTATCAGCAGTTCGCTTGTGTGATTTGATGACATCACCAAAATGCTCCTGATCTCCAGTCTTAGGTATTATGGATGCATCACCACAAGGCAACTGAGATGAGTAGAATAAAAAATCTATGTTGTCTCTAAGGGTATACTTATCGTTATCAACAATGAATATGGATGGTTTCTTTGCTATAACCTGTTTTATTTGGTTGTATAAGTATAAGAGGAATCCACGCCTTGCCATCACTTCTGCATGGCTGTCGTTTAGTATATCGCCTTTTGGCGACATCTTCGAAGCACCGATACATTTTGAGCCTGTTCCTAAGGACACTACTTCAATATTTGATCCATCTTTCTCATACATAACCAAACAAGATAAGACAGTCCATTCATTCGCAGTCGGTTTTCCAGTTTTCGGCAGTTTGTTATAGAGATCCAGACAAGTTTTGGCTACCTTGTCGACCAACGCAGGTTCTAGTTTTACCATGGTACTTTTAAATATCTCTGGGGACTTACTTTAAGCACTATTTATTTACTTTCACCCAAAGTTAATGCGTTAATGCTTTATTGCTTTTACCGTTTGTTTACATTTTATTCGGCAGCCGATCTGTCATTAATTTTTGAGGTTAGATACGTTCCGTTTTATTCAAAGTACACACAAGTCAGTTAATATCTAATAATAACTTAGGCATCGTAGAAAAAAAACTAAAAATACAAATTATGGTACCTACCTATGTCCATAGATCTTATTCATGCTTTGTAATAGGCATCACGAAAGATTTTGAAATCCTCTGCCATAATGTGGGTACACATTTACTATTTACGAAAAAAACCTTATTCCGGTAATAAACTAAAGTTTAACGAAGTTTAAAGCCATTTTTCTAATATTTTGTAATAGAGCGCGAAAAAAGCTCTCAGGTGTCATGGCGTCGGCTTTGATGTCACGCATAGGTAAACATGTCAAAGTCCAAATGAGTAATCAGCATAAATCAGATGATGTTTACATTGTCATGACGTCATGCAGCGTCATGCGTTATGATTCCTGTTTCGATCAAAATGGCCGTATGCAGTATTTTAATTTTACGTTTTATTGAAAATCATATTAATCTCAATGTTTTTAATCAAATTAAATAAGTGTTTTTAATCTTTTTAATATTTTCCCTTAGAATCATTAAATCTTTGATTATTTATTGACCGAGCGAGCGAAGCGAGCGAAGCGTCTCCGTTTCAGGTTTGGGCAAAAATGCTTTCGTATGTCTGTCCGGTTGTTCTCCTCTACAGGTCGCATTTATGAACCGATTCTCGTGAAATTTTGTGAGCAGGTTGGAAAAATAAATAGAATTTTTTACTCGAGCCAGTTTTTAGATTTTTTTCAAAATGGCGGAGTTTTAGGGGTTTGAAAATGTAAAAAAAACCGATATAGCCCAATTGGCTTGACGGATTTTAACAAATGAGGTGTCGTTAGATTTGTGGAGATCGTGAGAGTGACACAGACCATATTATTTTAGTGAAAACTCAATAGATTGTATTTCAAATCGCAAAATGTAGTTTACAAAGTTATTGGTGCGGCTACTTTCATACTGTATGTACGTAACCAGGTACATTCATAAGTTTGTATGTGTTATTGAAAGAAAATTATTGTGTGTTAGCAGTTCAGCTTTCCCACCGACATACTCGCGAGGTCTACAGCTCACAGAGCCACTAGTTTGATACAGTCGTCAGGCCTATTGTATTGTTGTATTGTAAGCCGCAAAACATAATATTTGCAAAAATACCTACATATAATGCCAACAACAACGGAACGTGTGGAAACTTTTTTTTTCTGGGCTTGGGAAAATGGAAATGGAAAAGGAAAATCCTGAGGGAAAATCTTTGGCAGCTTTCTCTATCTACAGACAGACTCGGCAGCGAGCAACGGTAGATTGGTAGGTATTACTGATTCATTTTACTTTCTAAACTTAAAAACCTAATTATTTCCGTCTTTACTACCTACTTAATACGAATAAAGTAACGTAGATAGTTAGCAACTAATTAGTATATGTAAACTTGTAATTTGGCCAGGACTCCACGTGACAGGTTAAACCTAGTGTGGGGTCCACAAGCAACTTGTATATTTAATCTCAATCAGTTGAATAAAGATTTTTGTATTTGTATTGTAGGCCGGATTTCAGCATGTGGACTATGCCATCATCATAAGCCACGAACGACACGGAGGAGATGAAAGTACGACACCTTGTGACAAACGCGTACTACCTTTAGTTTTTTAGTCGCACGTATCATCCATTAGTTGACTGTGACTTAACTTCTCAAATGCTCTCGTGAGTCTCGCCACATAAATGTTTAATTGGTGAAAATGTTATCAGACTTGATCACTTGAATCATACCTACCTACTGAGGCGAAGTGGCACCACATAGCAGATTTACAACGTCTCGTCCCAGCAACCTACGGTTTAGTTAGAGAAAGTTTATATCCCACAACACTGTAAATATTATATCCTCCTACACCCACTCTGAGGACAAAATATTGTATGTTTGCAGAGTAATTTGTTAAGAGAGAAGGATATCCTACCTATAAAGTGTACAGGGCCAGGGTGTAGGGTACGTGGCAGTCAAATTAACCTGATGTAGTGTGTTGTGCTGTGTATATAGTCATATTGGAATTGGAAGTACTCATACATATTGCGTTGCAAAGTTCCTCTCCTCAAGTCACAAAAAAAACATTATATGTAGTTCCAACTTACGCGTGTATGATATAGTGAAAGAAAACCCCGGTATTATCAATACATAACTTAGTTTTATTTCCTAAATCACAACTCAAAGCAAAGAACAACTTCCCAAGCCAAACCATAGACTAATAATTGTTTGTTTTTTTTTAAAAACGATGCTGTCAACAGCAGAATACAAAAATGATTGACGAATACTCGAATCGATCTTAAATGTCAATCGATCGATTCGAGTACTCACACATAGCAATTCTAACAGTCGGCCATCCTGATGAAAAGTCTGTCTCAGACGTCATTCAATATTAGACACAGTATGTTTTATGAGACACACAATTTATAGGAATAAAAATTATGATATCAGTCCTTGAACGATAATTCAGTTCAAATAATTGGACAGGCACAATATGTTTTACAAGAAACACAATTATAATAATAAAAATATGATTTCAGTCTTTGAACAATATTTCAAATGGATAGGCAATTAAATAATAGGACAGACCGAATCTGTTTTACAAGAAACACAATAATGGGAATAAAAAAAATATGATATCAGTGTTTGAACAATATTTCAAATCGATAAGCATAAAATTAAATTAAATTAAATTATTTTATAAACAGTAAGTATTTCTGTTAATCTTTGAACTTGCATCATTTTATTTTAGAAAATATAACATAACTTTAACCAGTTAATGAGTGATGTACATATCTAACTTATCTTTCCTAACCGGATAAGTAATAACTGTCTTAGGATGACCAATGAACTGAAGAGTAAAGTATAATTTTATGCTTTATATTTCTCCACATCGGCCATCCTGAGTATTTGAATGTCCTCATTCGAAAATAACATAACATCGCGATTAAACATAGTAGGTAGCACAACAATTGAACAGCGTCTGTACAGTCAGCGTACCAACTTAAATTATGATGTTATTTGCATAACTGAAACACATTTTAACAGCGGGGTGTTTGACGGAGAGTTCGGTTGACGTCTAGATAAGCATAATTAATCATGACCAAAAACCTACTTTGAATCTTTGTGTTTGCTACCTCCCTCAATACTACGCAAGACGAACTTATCCTTTTTATGATAATCTGCAAACAAATATACTTGAAGCTAATGAATCCGAAACATTCCTTATTTTTATTGGATACTTTAACACACGCAACTTAACCTGGACCAGGTCTATTACCTCAATGACACTGGCTCCAAGTGAACCCTTGGACTTTAAGGCGAGGCTTTTGATGGAGACATTATCTGTTTGCAATCTACCTCAGTTCCAAAATATTCCTAATCATAATAATGTATATCTAAATCTTGTCCTTTCCACCGTAGATAATATCCACGAATTTACTTTTCTGCCCTCGTACTATTATTTGAGGGCATATATACCTCGCTAGTATTCACGTTTGTGTGAATACTTTCCAAAACAAAGCCAGTAGGTAGGTACTCGAGGCTCCCTCGGTCGTGGCAGCGGCGGCGGCGGCTCGGTTTTCTGGCGCCGCGGTGGCGGCGGCAGCGGCTGCTCGTGCGCCCCGATGATATTTGCGGCGACGACGATGGGTAGAATTGAGCCACGTGCGCAACAGTTTTGCGTTCTTCTCTAGCTGTTGATAGAGAAGGACAGGACAGGAAGATAGACAGAGAGAGAAGGACAAGTTGCAGAACAGATTGCAAGTCAGATTGCATCGTGGGTCGCACAAAACATCTGTTGCGGAACCTCCTTTCAGCGGCAAGCTGGCCGCATCTTGTCATTTCGATTTATATTTCCTTTTTTATTTTGCTTTTATGTTTGAAATAGCTATTCTGATCAGTGTCACAAAATATACCATATCAACAACATCATCGACAATTTTCTCTCATTTTCTAATCGCAAATACAGTCCACTCACACGCTCACTATCGATAATAAGTTATATCGTGCAAGTTAGAGTTGAAGTTGGAGATATAAAAATGGTTGGATCTCACCGTGCTGTGAAATTGATGATCGCATCAGCGATTTTGTCAACGATTATGACCGCCAACGATTGCGCGTCACGCGGGGGTGACAGCGACGGCATAGTGCAGCGCACCAGGCGGCACGGGGGCGGGTGATGCCGCGCGTCGAGCACCTGACGCAGGCGGTGCATGGCGCCGTGCTGGCAGCGGCGACGGCTCGAGCTTGCCCACGATGTCTCTGCATCAGGCCCTGATCGCCCAGCAGCCGTCTCCGCGATAGAACCTGCTCGTGATGTGCTTGGCGGAAGCGATGTGTCAACCCTATGATGTTGTGTGGGTACACCTCGTTTTTCTAATGCATTGACACGCTCACGCAACTATAATAGCTGCTGCCTGAGTTCATTGTCGGGCGTTCTATCTCGAACTATATGTCTTTCCCTACCCCGAGTTCTTCTACGTGCATGATTTAACTCAAAATTTGAAAACATGGGGTTATCAATTCGGTTGTATGATATATATTTTTTTATGTGTGTTACCTCGAACTGGTCTTATTTATGAACCGAATTAACGATGCGCGATTGTGAATAACAATCGCTAAACCACTCGATTGTTGAAAACATTCAAAGTATTCGAATTAGTGGTTTCATTCGTTTGGATTTCCGATAGTTTTAAGCTCATGTAAAAGTAAACTCTATGCTCTGAAAAAAAGTATCTAATTTTGTGTGGAACATTCTATCAGAAAACTATCGAAATTCATGAATAGTTTGTATTCGATTGTTCATAAAATTTATTGCGCCCCAATAAGGAACAATTTTGATTGTGTGTACGAGTGAATAGAAAGATAAACGAAACAAACAAGTGTAAGCGAGAAAGAAATATAAACAACATGGCGTCGATTGTGAATAACAATCGATAATCCCGAAATCGCTAGTTTATGATTGTCACGCAAAAGTGATCTTTATGTGCTCAGAAAAAATATCCATTTTTGTGTGGCAATTCAATCAGTAACCATCGAATTTCACAAATACCACTAGTTTGTATTCGAGTGAATGGTTTCACTCGATTGTGTGAACTAGCTATCGATTGTTTTCAAAGTCGATTGTTAATACTATTCACTATCAAACCACTCGATTGTTTGAACTAGTAACAATCGCCCATCTTTAGAACCGATGTCTTTTTTTTTTATGATTGGTGACCTAAGGTTGGTCCCATTTTTTTTTTTTAATCAAAAATCGGTCCAGTAATTAGCTTTCTACATAGAAAAGGCTGTACAACTCTAACTCTACAACCACAATGTAGCAATAAATAATTTGGAATTTGAAATTTGGACTGTCATCCAGTAACCAAAATTAAAAACATAATTATTGCTTAGCATACTCAATCTCAACTGCTTTACCCGTAATCGTACTTATAAATCGTTTCACCTTCACACTTACCGGAACAATACTTCTTACTATAACCACAGATACTATAATATTATACTAACTAATACAGACAGACCACCTAGAACAAAATATCACACCGGCGTAAACTGAAATGCTACGGAAGCTTCTTTAGTTCGAAGCCATTATCGCCCGGCGCAGCACCATCGAAAAATTGCAAACACCACGAGGCGGCGCCAAGATGTATAGGATTTATTCTAAGATTAGCGCCACCTAGAAGTATGTTACTGAAACCATGGCATTTAGAGTACAAATCTTACTCCTCACGCCATCTCTTTTTCACGAAGGGTTACTAATTATAATTTGTATGGGATGAGCATCCTGTTACTATACTAAATAGTCTAGTCATCAGTCGTCGATCAGTCTGATTATTTAAATCTATTTTGGTTGGTGGCATATACACCAAATCTCAAATAAAACAAAACTACCACGACTTTTTGTATTTTTTTTTTTTTTTGCAGGTCCAGAGAAGTCTGTTTAGGCAATAACAATCTTACTCCTCACGCCATCTCTTTTTTTACGAAGGGTTATTAATTCTAATCTGTATGGGATGAGCATCCTGTGCTATAACCCCATCTCCAGGGTGTGCCGTTTGTACAATGATCTCTTCAGCGGATACCCGGAACTTGATATTTACCAAATTCGAACTTTTGAATTTATTAAATTAATTAACTCAGCTCTGTTCTATTCGGCTTCAACCAATTAGGATTAGTTTTTTTTTCTATATACTTCATCAATAAAAAAAAACCGTTTTACTAGTTTATGAATTATAAACACAATAGATTAAGTTTTCTATGTACGCATAGTTTGGGCAACAGTCCAACATAAAGTCCTTTAATGATGTATTATTGTCTTCAAATGGCTGTATTCTGTTTTGTGTACTTATTGTAAATAAATAAATAAATAAATGACAACATAATTATGGTATTACCAATTTTCACACATAAATTAAATTAACTAAATGTCGTTTACCAATCACAGCTCCGTTACACATTATTTGTCACTACATATTCACTTTCATGACTAGGAACTTTTCACTGATTCAACTGCACGAGAATCGCACTTAAACTACCACACCCATGACTTTGCCGCTAGCACTATCATGGTGCCTTGGGCTAAGGTAACCAGGAGGAACCGGAGAATGAACACTCCGCGTCAATCTAGGGATCAGGAACGTAACGCACACCCTAGGCGTCAACAGCATTATTTCACCCCACCGCTTACACACACAAGGCGTTGCGGTCTAGGGCTCAGGAACTTTATTTGCCAAAGCAACGACTGGCAAGATCTGATAAGATTCCTAAATATTATGGGTCCTAAAATATGCAATTCAATCCCAACAGTAACCAAACAGGTAGATAGTGATGCAATATTCTTGCAAAAGCTTAAGGTCCAGCTTACGATGGATGCTATAGTATTGATGCCTTCTTTTGGATGTGACTCATTCGATCAGACTATTTATTAATGAAATTTATTAGGTATTACATATTAACATGAAATTGATCTAATTAAAATGTGTTTAAAATCTACTCCCATTATGATACATACACAGGTAAATGATAGTTTGTAATAAACAATCTACTTAACCCCTTCGTCGGCACATCCCATGCATCTATTGTTCTCTATTGGTCGGTTGTTCGACCGGCGTACTTCTGAGAGTGAACCAGTTAAGTACTAACCAAATGACTTGTAAATTTATAATAATTTATGAATAAATAAAAACAATACACTTACAAGGTGCCGACAGCATATTTCACCCCACCGCTTACGCACACCAGGCGTTTCGGTCTAGGGCTCAGGAACGAAGCGCACTCACAGGGTGCCGACAGCATGTTTCACCCCACCGCTTACGCCCACAAGGCGTCTCGGTCTAGGGCTCAGGAACGAAGCGCACTCACAAGGTGCCACCAACATATTTCACCCCACCGCTTACGCACACAAGGCGTTTCGGTCTAGGGCTTAGCGCACTCACAAGGTGGCCAACATCATATGTCACCCCACCGCTTACGCACACAAGGCGTTTCGGTCTAGGGCTTAGCGCACTCACAAGGTGGCCAACATCATATTTCACCCCACCGCTTACGCACACAAGGCGTTTCGGTCTAGGGCTTAGCGCACTCACAAGGTGGCCAACATCATATTTCACCCCACCGCTTACGCACACAAGGCGTTTCGGTCTAGGGCTTAGCGCACTCACAAGGTGGCCAACATCATATTTCACCCCACCGCTTACGCACACAAGGCGTTTCGGTCTAGGGCTTAGCGCACTCACAAGGTGGCCAACAGCATATTTCACCCCACCGCTTACGCACACAAGGCGTTTCGGTCTAGGGCTTAGCGCACTCACAAGGGTGCCAACAGCATATTTCACCCCACCGCTTACGCACACAAGGCGTTTCGGTCTAGGGCTCAGGAACGTAGCGCAGTCACACGGTGTCCAACAGCGTATTTCACCCCACCGCTTACGCGCACAAGGCGTTTCGGTCTGGGGCTCAGGAACATAGCGCACTCACAAGGTGCCAGCCAACTGGGGATAAGAAAGGACAAGGAAACAGTAATGTTTTTTTTATATTGCTGCACTACATAGGTGCACGCCTCTGAAAATATTGATCAGTGCTTACTTGCACTAGAAGTGCACGCTCCTGATAATTATTTATTTATAACGTTTATTCATGAAAAAAAAACACTTAATTAAGTAATTTAAGTCTGCCAAACTGCTAGGCAGTTTGTCGGCAGGTTGGTTTGGCTCTTAACTATAACAGTATGTATTTTTTTTTAATACTAAGCCCATCCCCCGTTCCATTTTTAATGATATTTAAAGGTTTTTAATATAATATTGCTTCAACATACATTTAAACTTTCTCTTGGGAATTGCATCTGTAATGAACTTATCTGGCATATTATTTAGTATCTTAGGCAGCACCCTACAAGCTGTTCTAGACCCATAATAGTTTATGTGTCTTGGAATAATGTATTTGATCTTATTTCTATTAGTGCTACGAGTAGGGTAGCCATGGACGCTCCTTTTTAGTTGGTTCCGCATTCCAAATGTATCTAAGGCAATTTGATATTCTACTTTCTTGTCAACTGGTATTATTTTACAAACTTTATATAATTTCTCATAATTTTTGTTACATTGTTCTTTATCTATTTTGCTAACTAAACATTTCAAAAATCTTATCTGTAATTTTTTTTATTTTATTGAGATATGTTGGAAAGGTGCGACCATAGCTACTCAACCCGTATCCTATCAGTGATTCTACCAAGGCATGATATATGCTGTATAATTTGTCAGTGCCTCATTGCCTATGGGCACTATGAGATGCACGCCACTAAAGTTATTGGTATTTAGAAATAAGACCACACCCGTGTGTTCGGTTTCAATTACTTGTGTAATATGTTGTGTTGGAGTAATTCTTTTGTAATGTCACCCTTTATTCAGAAATTAAATGACCAACCCTTTATTCAGACATAAAATGATACAGCCCGCGGACAGAGGCAGATGATAGGTTAAATAGTTTTGACCCTAATCACCAATCCATTTAAGTTTTCAACAAAATATGATAAAAGAATTTGTTCTTCATTCTATGACCATATTATCACTCACTACCCACATGTCTGAAATCTAAATTCATTCATAGTTTTGATGATTCTAGCGGCTTACCTACCCAGTTTTAGGTAAAAACTAAATTTTCCAGAATAGGACAAAAATATCCTAAAATTAAAGAGTTTCGTGTTGTAATCTTAGTGTTAGTTTGGTCCCACAGATCACGTAAAACGATATGATTCAGTCGATTTCGTATTGAATTCCTCGAGGTAACCGTTGATCAAACATCAACCTGCCAATTTTTGTCAAAACATATAATGATATAACTGTTCATATTACCTTGATTTAATGTTACTTAAACCTTGGATTTCCGAGCGTGTTTCACGCTAGTTTTTTATCTCACTTCTGAACTGAAAGAAAACCCCGGTATTATCAATACATAACTTAGTTTTATTTCCTAAATCACAACTCAAAGCAAAGAACAACTTCCCAAGCCAAACCATAGACTAATAATTGTTTGTTTTTTTTTAAAAACGATGCTGTCAACAGCAGAATACAAAAATGATTGACGAATACTCGAATCGATCTTAAATGTCAATCGATCGATTCGAGTACTCACACATAGCAATTCTAACAATAGGTAGTATACGTAATTGAAACAAAAAGTAAACTTTAGAAAAAACCGACTCCCACAAACCCTATTTGATTAGATTGAGTTGAAAACAGACTGTAACCCCTTATCTCCCCCACCCTTGGAGAATTAATTTTGTCAAATCCCATCTCAGTGCTACCCCACGCTACTAAGGAACCTCATGGCTCTAGGTCCACCGGTTTAGGCTATGCGTTGCCTGCCCGCCAGTCACGCATTGTATTTGTACCTAGTATTGAGCAGTTCTGGTGGCCATATGTGGTCTTCATCAGCAGTTCCGCATCACAATATTATGCTTACCGTGAGTAAATGCACGAGTTATTCCTAAAAACACAAAAATCACTAGGTCTGCCTATAATATTTGAAGAGTTCCCTCGATTTCTACAGGATCCCATCATCAGATCCTGACCTGGTGTTAATGGGACCAATGGGAAGGTAACAACTTTCAAACAAAAAAATATATTTCCAAATCGGTCCATCCCTCTAGGCGCTATCGGGGCACATATATAAAAAAAAACTTCCGAACGAATTGTAAACCTCTCCTCCTTTGGGAAGTCGGTTAAAAATAGACTATGTACCTCTAACTGAGACGTAACAGTACGTTCGAATGTAAGGTGAAGAAGACACTGTTGCTTGACGAAAAAAATATCAGCACGGTCACTATCTGTGCACCTAGATGAATCAGGCGCACAAATATTGCGTTGCGTGCGACCCAGTGCAGTGTGAAACTGGTAAACCCATTTAGGGCTAAACCGTCGTCGTCATCATCAATCATATTATAGCAAAGACCCGGCCAAGATGAACCCGACCGTAATAGCAACGGGAATTATTTGACAAGGAATCATTCGACCATGTTGGCGACCAATTAAGACTCCAACTAACGGTTGTAAAATATTAAGTTAAATTAGTTTTCGGCGGCTTTATATCACGCACGTGAGTTTAAAGATGTTTTCTATCAAGTGAAAATGAAAGATGACTTACGAAGCACTAATACATTTCTCGATTGTATTCTACCATGTAGGTACGTTTTTTAACTAACTTATATGACGTATAAGGTTGAGGTGACTCGCATGTATATTTACCGTAGATGTTGTAGACAACACCCATCGAAGTTCCAATATTGTGCTAATGATGCAGTGCCAGCCAGTACAGAAAGTGATATCATCCTAACTAACTCATATATCGTCATTCCACCCTCCACTCCAATCGAAAATATATCTATATTTTCTGGAAACAAGTTGTAAACGAGCTATCAATACCAGTCCAGCTTGAATAGATTCCGATAATAGCTTCTATTCTGTTGAAATATGACCAAAAAGGGCGTTTATATAGCCTAGAACCCTATGGCCCATGGTCGTCATGGTCATTATAAGTACCAGCAAGGGTGGGCGTTGATGAAAGACCATAGTTTGTCATTCCATGCCTCGTTACAAGAATGAGATGAATCGATTTTAATAACCGACTATAATTTGAATATCAAAAGGCTGGACCTTATTGTGTGAGATTAAAAACACATTGGAATAACAATATTGATGGGAGAGGCTCATTCGTTCGGGTGATGTGATGATAACGAGCTGTATGGCTGAAAAAAAACAAAGGGTCACTTTTGTAGGTAGGTACTCTATTGTGCGGTTTTATGGTCTTGGACGTAAGTATAGCAACATTATGGCACCTGTCAGTATGGCGATGGATGAACAACCTGTGTCGGTTGCAAAGCATACGCTGAAAGTTTTACGCGTTTTACGAGGTTTTACGCCACGTCGCGTCGTCGCTGCTTTGTCCTTGACCTTGTGGATTTCGCCTCACAATGACTTTTCGCTGCAGCGCAGCGGCGCGGCGCGCGGCGGCGGCGCGGCGTACCCACGCTGAAAGTTTTTCGCCACAACGTGTTTCGCACCAGAGGAGCGTCATTCTATACTACGTACCTGACCCCAATTTTGGTGGGTGTACATTTTGAATAAGTTTTCATCAATCAAGTTTTATTTCAGTGATAGTTAGATAGTTGAAATTTTTACAGTTGATGTATTTCTGTTGCCGCTATAACAACAAATACTAAGAATATTAGAATAAAATATATATATATTTTTTGCCGTTTTTGTAGATAATGGTACGGAAACCTTCGTGCGCGAGTCCGACTCACACTTGGCCGTTTTTTTAAACAATAGGGATTACAACAAAGTTAACTTTTCTAATAGGTAGCTAGTTTTCAGCAGCTCTATGTACCATATTCATGTCATCATTTTACATACAAAATTATTTCTCTAGAGATTAAATGAATTGAAGTTAACTGAATTCTCGAAACAGGTTCTAAATAAAACAAACTTTTAACCCATATTCTATTCTCAAACACTTCCACTCAAAAAGCGTTAAGAAACTGGATGTCTGTCGACTTTACATCCGATAGTGATAAAACCGAAGCGCAATGAAAATAAAGTGGGTGGGTAGCCAGGAAACAATGAAATGGTTGATATCAATATTTGGACAAAAGAAACGCGATCTCATCGAAGTTATTCCGGCAATTGATTGCAAATCTGTGCTGTGCGGAAGTGGCAAAACCATTTTTCAAGGGCATTGTTTACGTTGTGAATTTAAATCAGAGGGTCCTCGGTGCTCGCTTATTGATTGTTAATCTAGTTTACATCACAAATATTTATATAACTTCTGGCCCCACACTAAGATTCCCAGTTTCTTTGAAACCAGAAAAAATGAGACACATTACAATCCTCTCCTCTAAAGATAGATATTTTTTCTTTACCCGCGGACTGTATTCGAACCCAGTACACCTCAATGGCTACGCCGTGAGGTCGAGAATTCAAACATGACAATGTTGCACCTATAGTGTTTTATGATGGCATCCATATCCTGGTGTAAGGGTGTATAGGGTTTAACCAATTACAGCCTAATAAATGAGGTCAAAGCACAGAGATCCAGGAATCCATTTGCTTTCTCTCAACTCAGAGTCGGACCATCACCCTTTCAAGACAATTTTGCGTGAGCATAATGAGGGCTCAGATTGAGGAGAATGAAAGAAACCGCCGCCGCCACACGACGTCATCAACCTAGGATACACCATTATACTTGTACCATATTTAATAGTGTTTAAAGACTAAATTTGTATGCAAGGGTATAGCTTACCCAGGACAAGTGGTTGGTACTGTGGTATCCTATTAGTGCTCATTACCTTCCAAACACGACTTCAATTGCACGCAACATCTTCCTGAGTGGGTAGTGTTGGGGATTGGACGGACGTACCTCTACCTATCTTATGTTCTTTACTAGGGCTGGTGGAGTGGCATTTGACACAGAGCGGCCGACATTTATTTTATACAAAGATTCGCAATTTTGCGATTTGTACTAGCTGTACTGTCCTGCTGCCATGCTTTGACCAACCCCGTTTGACTGATGTAATGGACTAAATGGAGATCTCGCCGAGAGCTGTCATATCTCCATACAAACCAGTGGTCTAGGATGGGTACAAGTTTCCGAGATATGCCCGTTTTTAGTTTGACACCTGCCAAAAATCTTGACAGCTGTCAAAAAGAGTTACAGCTGTCAATAAAATTCCTATGTACCATCCTAAAAATTATAATAATTAAAAATTGTAATAATCGAAGTCACCTCTGCCACCCCATCTGGGAAAAGTCTAGGTACATCTCTAAATCGATCGTCTTTTGTTTTTAATGGTCAAGGGTGTGTCGGTTTGCGGGCGGTGTGACTACGGATAAATAAAATTCTCCGTAGTCACACCGGTGGTGGTGTGGTAAAATGGTGTGTCTACGGATCGGTTGGGCTATTTATTTTCCACTCTTATGCGTTACCTAGGGTATTTGCATGGATTGTCTGCCAAACAGGTACCTACCCAGGCACACATTATACTTACTTTTGGATGTCGATTTAATGCCTGAGTAATGGGTGTCTTGGGAAATAATTCAATTGATTTGGTAACATTATTGTCCGCCAGAATTACGAAAAGCCGCAAGTGGTCGATTAACAATGAAATATGCAGAGCCTTTGTCGGGGCCTGTGCTCCAAGTGTGAGTTTACTGTATCTCGTGGCGTACGTGGTCCAGTGGTTACACGCTCGCTTGTCACGATGGGAGATACGGGTTCGGTGCTGTAACTGTTCGGAAAATTAAAGGAATATTTCTGCATAAAGAACAATTTACACTCCCAATAGGCTTGTGGCCTGTCAAGTCAAAATAGATGTTTTTATGAACTGTCAAAAAGGAGCTTTTGTTCCAGAGTTCTATGAAATAACCACAGAGTGACGTCATGTAAAAGTGCCATCAAATGCTGTCTTTTTTGCACAAAATTGACTTTATAAAATATATCTGCTGGAAATATACAATTCTGAGAATGTCAAGCCATTTTGTACATAATGTAAATAAACTTAAGACTTGTTCCTAGATTTATTGGATTACCTTGGCCAGAATCCTATTGTATCCAAAATCGCGTAGCGTACACCTACCCACCTAGCAAACGCATTTTCCAATATAATAGGAAAAGCATTCATTAGCCCTGTGAAGTTTCCCCGATGTTCGCCCTCACCCAGGGGAACGTTTATTTGTCCAGTGCCTGTAGACAATGTTAAACGCTAAGGATAGCGAAACGAAACGATAACTTTTTATGTATGTGATTTGACATTTGGCATCGCTAAGGTGACGTCACCTAGCGAATCCAAATGTCAAATCGCATACATAAAAAGTTATTGATTCGTTTCGTTCGCTAGCGTTAGCGTTTAACTTTGTCTAGGGGGGCTGGAATTATTTTAAAAAAATGTACCAGTTAGATCGTTGAAGACAGCCCAACATATTGAAAAAAATGTGTCCATACAGTTAGATCATTGGATAGTTTGAAAAAAAAAATGGTAAACTCACACTAGGCTTACATAAAGAAGAGGTGTGAATCTCCGCGGGGGTCATACATATCGTATCGGGCTTTAATTTTAAACCTATAAACAAAATGGCTCTTTCGATAACGATTGCATAATTTAAAAATACAGTTTTTCAATTGAATGGCAGAAAGCTTTTAGAAAGCTTACACTTGATACTAGAGGACTGTTTTTAACCGACTTCCCAAAGGAGGAGGTTTACAATTCGTCCGGATGTTTTTTTTTTATGTCTAAACACGGATAGCGCCTAAACGGATGGACCGATTTGGAAAAATATTTTTTCGTTTGAAAGGGTTTACCTTCCCATTGGTCCCATTGACACCAGGTCAGGATCTGGTGATGGGATCCTGGAGAAATCCAGGGAACTCTTCAAATATTATAGGCAGACCTATAGTGATTTTTGTGTTTTTCATAATAACTCGTGCAAATGCACATGGTAAGCATAATATTGTGATGCGGAACTGCTGATGAAGACCACATATGGCCACCAGATCTGCTCAATACTAGGTACAAATACAATGCGTGGCTGACGGGCAGGCAACGCATAGCCTAAACCGGTGGACCTAGAGCCATGAAACTTTGTACAGGGGTTCCTTCCTTAGTAGCGTGGGGTAGCACTGATATGGGATTTGACAAAATTAATTCCCCAAGGGGGGGGGGGGGATAAGGGGTTACAGTTTGTATTAAACTCAATCTAATCAAATAGGGTTTGTGGAAGTCGGTTTTTTCTAAAGTTTACTTTTTGTTTCAATTATCCAAAGTGCTATGCGAGCGGGGCGGCGGTGTACCCAAAACGATGAAATTTTCAGACTTTTTTCAGTTATTGATCAGTATCTCAGTGAAGGAAGGGTCTGACCGGTATACTCCTCATTAAAGTAGAATTGTACACTTTGAGACTGGCTAGGGCGAGCACTATACAGCTATTGTTTGGAATATTTGATACGGAGGAAATCGGGAGATACTGGGACTACGAAAAAGGCTAGTAAGGGACTTGTTTCAATCAATCGGATAAGCCATAATAAACATTTTGGGTAGACATTCTATAGGATTGGCTTCTGTGTGTGTGACTGCATTCTCGTCATAAAAAGTCGGACTGTAAACAAATAATACTTGCAATAAACTTTTAACAATGTATTCTCTTGGTATTCAGCGTTAACGTACACTTTAATCACCCACTGATATTTGTAGAATTATTTTATCTAGCAGAAGCATCACGGAACTCGGCAGACTTGCAATATTAAATGCTGTTACAATAAGTTGCCTAGATACTTTGTACAGGCCAATAAATCACAATGAACTTACCAGAAATTAATGGAAATATCTGAGGAAATGATCTCTTGGCAGTTGTTTCCCTTGCTTTCACCGCGGGCCTTAAGCGGCCTATTACTTTAACACATTGTTTATTCAGTTTCAATTTTAATAGCCCATTCTTAGCTACGGCGATGGGCTGGCCCCCTGTCATGCAAATTGAGGGTTTGTCTCCTTGGCTGATAACTTTCAAACCACAGACCCAGACATAGCATAACATAGCGTCACTCATTTTCCCATATGGGGTGGCAGAGGCACCACTGTGCCCACTTTCAGTCGATGATTCAATACTCCATTTAGCGTGACAGGGGGCTAGCCCATCGCCTAATTAATAAAGAGTTACATTGGTACATGGTCAGCACCGGGATTCGAACCTGCACCTCCTGCGTGAGAGGCAAGCATGAAACCCACTGGACCACGCAGCTCGTATACACAGACCCAATTTTCATTATTCTCATGGCTAAGAGGCTTCGTCGTAGGGAAGTGTACCACCGTTTATCAAGCTACATTGAAATCCGTTTCAGCGCCGGAGTGCCATGGACAGCCATAGACACATACTTACAGATAGACGCTTCATTATGTTCGTCGGGAAAGGGCGTTTCGCTACTTTTGTTTCATATATAATGATATTTTTGCGCGTGAGTGAGGTTTACAAGGGGCGCCACTTCTACGCAACTTAATGCAACGAACCTGTCAAAAACCGTTATTTCCACCTGTCACCGCAAGCGAAAAGATCGTTGGACAACTGTACTTTTCTCGAGTCCTCTTGACAATGTCATTGTCTTTGATAAGAAGATATTGGTACAAATTCCTCTCATTGAGACTATTGAGCACAAAGAAGGATGCTTCCCGGGTTTTAGCGGGTGGCGGCTAAATAAGCGAGTCAATGAGGGTCAAACGACGTGTTGTACTGAGATTGAAGCACTTGAAGTATGGCTGGAAAAAGATACGTACATGCCGCGCGAAGTTTCTTTGGCTCTAAGCACATATTAATAAAGAGTTAGAACTCTAAGCGAGACCCTCCGTGTGAGAGTCCTACTCGCACTTGACCGATTATTTGTAGATGCGCAACTGGCAAATATCACCTCAAACTTTGAGACCACAAGTCATGCTGCCACTGTTTTTAGGATTTCGTATCTCAGAAGAAGAAATCTTTATAGGATCACTCGTGCGTCTGTCCGTCCGTCACAGGCAATTTACTCAGAACATATTGGACCGATGAAGTTGAAAATTGGTACACATATTAATCTGACCCAAAGCACAGATCAATAAAAGACAGAGGTGCAATGTAAATATATATATAAATATTTTGCGGGGCCAAATGAGAAAAAATAAAAAATATGCCGTTTGACATACCTATCAAATGTTATAATATTTTAGACTATTTTTGAAGAAGTTGTTCTCAATTCAAAACCACTAGGGTACAAACTTAATTCCCGAAGTCCTAAAAATCTGAAATTTGGTATGCAAGCACAGTTTGCACCCATATCCCATAAAAACTCCGAAAACAACTTTAACCCCCTAAATCTGGCGTGCAAAGTTTGTATGAAAAACTGAATTTTAGGGTACCTACTTTTAGGGTATTTTGTTAGTTTTAGTTCTATTAATGTTGTACGAAACCCTCTCAACGCAAGTCCAACTCGCAATTAGCAGCTTTTTTCTTCAAGCTTTGATACAAGTCATGACTTTGAGTTTTCGTGATATTTTGAATTTACAGCATTTTTTTAATTATACAAGAATTTCTTGTTCACAGCGACATCTTATCCTAGAAATATCAATATCGCCCCAACCTTAGTCAGCCATTTACTATGGCACGAGTAACTAATATTGTATGGAATCCGAGGCAACTGTTCCGGTGCAGGTTGTTGTGGGTCCTGATTCCGTTCACAACATGCCGTGACAGTGGTAGTGCTCTTTCGTCAGGTAAAGGACGTATCTAACACAATTATTGGCTTTTGAAAAATCCCTTTAGATCAGCTGCTTTTCATAGTGAAAATTGTTCAGAATGATGTCCTTAGTAAATAATCCCTTGAAATGTCTAAAGTCTTCACAAAATAAAAGGCCCTTTTTGACAGTTCACGCCCATGAGGTTTTAACCCCTAACGCGTAGATAATAGAAGCGGTTTTCTTAGGTGCAACTTGTACACTTTGCTTATACGCAACAGTTGGCTTTTATTACCTACGCATTAGGGGTTACAACTTCATGGGCTGTCAAAACGGGCCTTTTATTTTGTGAAGACTTACTTACACCTGGATGTTAAATCCTGTACTTTTTTACCTGACAAGGGCCGCAAGTCGCGTAAAGAATTTATAACGAGGGCGCAGAATGCCAGTTTGTTTGTAGCCGGCGCTGTTTGTTCGCTACGCGACTCCTGTCCCCCTGGTTTTTTGAGCGTAACGCCATGTACCGACATCGGAATCGAGACCTGCGCGTAGGTTACTCTTGGGGTTGATAACAAATCGGAATCGTGCCGTGAGCGCATTAGCGCGCTCACGGCACGGGACCGTTCCGTCCGGGGTCTGATAGCCGGCGCGGCGGATATACAAACCGTAGCTTGTACTAGCACAGCTGATATGTTTCTCGTAATATATTTTTTCTATAAACTATAATCTCAGGCCTCATCCTCATCATCAATCATGCAGCCCACATCTAACCACTGATCAACTCTATGAAATCACCAGACTGAGCATCATACCCGTTCATCGTGATTTATTTATAAATACATTAGAATTTAGCCCCATTACAGGTTAACCTGTTTCGGGGCTAAACCAATCAAATTTTTATAACAGGGTAAAACAAATAAATGAACAATACTAAAATTACTTAGTAAATATTAAATAATTATGCGGTGCTACCTAAAACATTTGACATTCTTAGGTTGATTATTAAAATTATAAGTCAGTAATTAATTTCATTCCTCACGTTCACATATTCAAAACATTCTTGCCTTACACTCTTCCATTCATCAGCAAACAAATCGCACTGGGGGGCGGCTTCCAGCAGCGAGTTGACCCGCCTGAGTGAGCGCAGTAGTGGAGACCAGCGCCGCGCCTCGGTGCGAAAGGGCTCCAGCGCAAATAGCGGTCTCTGCCTCCATGTAATCTTAAACAGTAATGTGGGGCATGTCACAGATCCCCGCAGAAGCTGCACCGATACGAGCAGCTGGTCTGTGACGCACCGTACCTCCAACGAGTTGTGTCTAAGCACACCAAGAAGGAAGTTCGCTGGACACAAATTAGTGTCCGTATTTATTTTTGTATAGGAACCTAAGAAATCTCTGCTGGACCATCAAACAGCTGAACATGTCTCCAGCTTCATGAATGCATTGCACGCTGTACCTAACCAATACTCCTTTTGTGAGTAGACAGCGCAGCTGTAATAATATATCTCAGAAGATGATGATGATGTTGCCTGTTCCTCAAAAGGAATTCCATTTTGCGTAACGGGTGGCTAGCGCAAATATGGAGATATGAAGTGAAGGAAATAAATGTTCCCAAAAGCTGCATCACGGAAGTGCTGAGACAAAGTAGAGTTTGGGTACCTATGTAGGAAAGAAAAGTTATCAAAAGCTGCGTCGCGCTAGGACAAAGTAGAGTTTGGTAATCTCGTCCTGCGATCTATAATGCGCTCCCCAGCCCCGGTATTGCATGTTATTACACTTACAGGGTGGCGGCAGCTCGGACGACTAATATCGCCGGTAATGATCGGACCCTCACAGCGAAAGCAGTTGAAAGCACCCTTTAGATGCCAATGATAGACTCGCAGAACTAGGTACAGGGTGCTAACAAAAGGTTGGCCTGATGGTCATTTCATATAGAACAATGACTGCGCGCTTTCGTCTCTAACGCTAATGCTGTGGCGAGACATCATATCTACGTAAATCACCACCAAAGCCCTTTCTCCAAATGTTCCTGTGCCTACATGTTAAACGCTAAGGATAGCGAAACGAAACGATAACTTTTTATGTATGCGATTTGACATTGGAATAGCTACGTGACGTCACCTTAGCGAAGCCAAATGTCAAATCGCATACATAAAAAGTTATCGTTTCGTTTCGCTAGCGTTAGCGTTTAACTTTGTCTACAGGCACTGAATTCTAACAATGTAAAGCTGCACAGTCAAACGAAACTGTAAAATTATGACCTGAAACCATCTCAAATGCCCCACAGCTGAAAAGCCCACCTACCTTGCTTGATGTAGAATCAAACTTAGGCGTTACCAATAATCGTAGCTTTATGCGCTCAATAGTAACCTGAAATACGTATGCCTACCAAGATCTCCATTTTGCAATCCCCGTGTACAAGTATCTATTCAGTAGTTTAGTTATAGCAAAGGCGTTGGTTGTTGTTAGCGGACCACCCTGCCTTTATTGGCTCATTACTTTTATTGTAAGTACTTTATACACAATAGTTAAACTGGCTTCACGATCTATAGCCGTTCGATTTCAAAGTTGCAGTTGCATTCTATAGAAAGGTTTAGTCATATTTTAAGGGTAGGTAGGTATATCCTTTCATTAAAAGTTTATTTAGATAGATATCTACTAATGGATATCTGTCCAGTTATGGGCTTAGTGGGCCACGCCAGGCACGCACGACGTATGGGTAAAAGCGTGACACTTTTTGTTTAGGCATCTTACACTAATTGTATTTCCACATGTCTACTGTACTGCTAATGTAAGTATGTTCACGTACCTACTTATAAAATACTTTTACTGAAGACTTCGCTCGGTTTAATTTTTGATCAAATAAAAAAATTTTAAATGATTAAATGATTTAAAAAACATAGAGAAAGAATCACAATTTATTTCCCTCCAGGGTCCATTCGTTTGTTCTACCCTGTATATGTGGGAACTGTAACTGTACATTTGGGAACAAAGTATTTTTCATTAACGTACAATGAGGTTGACTCACTCATTATGTCAAGTCATGCAGACTGCAAGACATCATTTCAACGCACCAAAGAGTATTTAATTAAGATATCACTGGCAGCCAAACTTGAAGTGGCCAAAAGGAAAAAATAAATTTCTGAGCTCTGAGATTTGTATGACAACAAAAGTAAAATTCGACACTCATGCCTAGTAACAGAGCATAAATAATCAAATACCCGTGACTCTCCATACAAACTTTAGAGCTCTTTTTGACCCACTTAGGGTCCGAATTAAGTAAAAGCCGTCCTTAGCGAGAGGCTTTGTAGTAATAAGAAGATATTCCCATCAATTTCTAATTTCTTTTCTAATAGAATCTTTCTAGCTGCAGCCGTTGCTCCATTACTAATCCGAATATCGAAATATTCAAAGCGTTAAGCAGTTGTAATCTTCAACCGATAACGAAAATCTACACAACCACCCCACAACACCGAAATCTTACTTCCAAGTTCCGATTCCGAACGGTCAGCCAGTCGTGTCGGCAATGCAACATCATCGCAAGTCAGCAACGTCATCGCAGATGATAATAGCAGTCATTACACACCGCGTAAATCCCTGTAATAGCGATGCAATTTGCCGCTGTCCGCGCTCCGAAGAAAAGCTACATGGCTACACACACAGAGTTACAGACCCTCCTTGGGTGTGAAGAAAGGAGTCGCCATTCTTGCATTTTGCCCCTCTGCCGAAGTTTTCTACGTAACTAATGCCCGGTTTCCTGGGCGCTGATTAAAGTTAACAGGTTGGTTAAATCAGCTCCAGCCAATCACGAACCACTATTATTCAAAATGACGGAACTTGATTGGCCGAAACTGATTTAACCAACCTGTTAACTTTAATCAGCGCCCAGGAAACTGGGTGTAAGTAGCGCTTATTTGAGCAAGTTTGGTAGGTACATCTAACACATGTTTATATTAGGATGTGATGTTGTGTGCGTGTGTCTGGACTAGAGGGTGCGTTTTGTATTTTATGCAGTGGAAATGATGGAACCTAGTGGAACAGATTACTCAAAAGAGTATTTTAAGTGAGGAATGAGTTTTATTAATCTGAGACGGAAGGAACGGAGGCGTATTTAAAAAGCGCGTTTCAGGAGCAGTGGGTGCTGGAGGCTAGATAGATAGAATACGTATACAAATGGTCTAACCCCTATGTGCTGAGCAGTTTTACATTTTTAGGGTTCCGATCCTTAAAAAGAATAAATAACCGGCCAAGTGCGAGTAGGACTCGCGCACCAAGGGTTCCGATCACACTTCAAGAGCGTAACACGTGTAATTAGGTTTTTTCCACATAAAAAACTAAAGTGTGATGGATGTCATCCATGTAAACCAAATTGAATATATTTTTAAAAGACAGAAATTTGCTGTTTTCAGATCTTTCCCTTTACTTGTGCTATAAGACATTGCTTCGTGCCAAATTTCATGATTCACACTTTAGTTTTTTATGTAGTCATCACACTTTAGTTTTTTATGTGGAAACCTAATTTAATTACATACACGTGTTACGCTCTCCAAGTGTGATCGGAACCCTTGGTGCGCGAGTCCTACTCGCACTTGGCTGGTTATTATTTACATTTACCTCCATATATTGTACCTCATTTCAAGCAAATAAACATCATTTTATTTCCATATATTTTCGGGGAGCTTTTTCACCGGCGATTTCATCTGGGAGGCGTTTCCAATTTTAATTTTTCTTAGGTACACCGGGCGTCGAAAGGCAGACATGCCTTGGGCATGTGCTTTTACTACGTCTCGGGCTGACTTGGGCTACCGCTTTTTGCGTCAATTTCTGAGATACAGTAACTGTATCGCGTGTATTTTACTTGCTTTTAATACATATACCTATCTATATACCTAGCTTTCTATTGACCCTTAGCTGTGCCTTAGCAAAATGACCGGCGTAAATCGATAGCGGCTAAGGGTACGAAAATATAGATTGCTAACGTTGAGTGTCTCTCAAACTTGAGTTGTTATTGTGCAACCACCGTCCTATAATATTTATTATTTTTTTACGTAGCCTATAATGTGTCCCACTGCTGGGCAAAGGCCTCCCCATTTCGAGCCCACACATCTCTAGTCAGAGCTAGATTGACCCACTCTAGTTCGAACGTGTCCAGGTCGTCCCGCCATCTCCTTCTGGGCCTTCCTCTACTCCGGTGTCCGTCTATAGGCACCCATTCAGTAGCTATCCTCGTCCACCTGTCTTGGATATAGCCTAGGTCTTCATAAGTACAGACAGCGGCCGCGCTAGAAAACTACAAGTCGCATTATTCGTGAACAAAAGATTTCCTTTGGCAGGATTGATCTGTAGGTACAAAGGATGGATTTAAGAAGTGGAGCCACCTGGATTTGTGATGCAGGGGAAAGAGGGGGAGGGGCAAAATGTGTATGGACATAAAACTATACTTGACCTATGAAGCTGTAATTTGGCAGGTAGGTAGTTTAAAAATTCAGGTGTATGTGAAGTATGTTTTTTTTAAGATTTGACCCCACAAGGTGCAGAAAATGGGGCTAAAGTTTATATAGCGAGCTTGTAAAAGGAATATGGAGAATCTAGTTTTAAGGATATTAATTAAGGGACGTTTTCACACAGAAACGAAACGCCGTCCGTATAATTAGACGTAGAACGGCCGATAAATTTAAACCGCAATTTGATAAATTCAACACAAAATATTTAATAAGATTCTACTTACAATTAATTTCTGCCTAAATCCTATGACTAAATAAATAAATAATTTTAACAATAACATAAAGTTTCATAATTCTTTTGCCAGTTCCGTGTCTTTATTTGTCTTTAGGCTGTTGACAGCATTTCCCCCTTTTACCTGGGATACCTTCCTCCAGTATTGCCGCGTCATTGAATGGTACGTTGTCCAACATCAATGTGTCTGAGGATATCCTCGCTTCTGTAATAGGTACAATCAAATATTTCAGCAAAGATATAATTTTATTTTCATACATTTAAAATGATTCCAGTCAGTTTATCTCGGTAGACTCCCATAAGGACATACGCCGAACAAACTAACAATGAAAACAATAGATGTCGGAGCGAGAGAGCCTTTGCAATTTAGATGTTACTTTTTTCTGGTTTTGGTGACTAGGTTTGTTGGGGGCAGATCTCTAATTAGAGATAAGCTCGCATTTGAACATGTTTTTTCCATTGTTATGTGTCGGTTTTCAGTTTTTGTGCAATAAAGTATAACCTCTGTATTCCAAAGTACCTACCTACATAAGTAAATACAGATAGCGCGCGAGTTGAATGCAGTCAGGATCCGAGGTGAATGAAGTAAAGAGCGGGAATATCTCCCCGGCCGGCTGTCCCTGCTTCTCATAAACAGCTCACAAAAGAGTCATGATCGTGAGCCTATGTGTGCAAGCCGCGGTGAGATTGCACACTAATTTTTCATTATTTACCCAGTCATTACTACAGAGGAGTGTTTAATTTCACAACAGCCCATAGAAGAGGTTACCTTTACTAAAATATTTTTAGTAAAAAATTACTATTAAAATCTTACCAAAAACCCCTGGCTTCACCTCTCGAGCTTGTATCACGCGTTGTCTCAGTTCTTTCTCCACATCTTCTCCAAATTTTATCATCTGAAACAATGCAAGTTATAACATCAAATATTACTATTTTATTACTAAATATTTTTTTATGATTATATTTTATGATGTCACATTTTGATCATGACTTTCATAATTCACTATAGTTATAGCAAGCATCATATCACTGGTTTGGTGTCTAAACTAATAGATCTATCCTACTGCCTTACAACATTGTTCTTCTCCCGCGGGTTTAGAGTGCCTGCACTTGGCCCATTGTGTATGGGACCTTTGTGCATTTACAACACTGATCATGATTTACCTGCACTTACTGCTAATAAGTTTATATACTCTTTGCTTACTGCTGTATTTGCTTCTGCAACAAAGTCATCATAATTTACACTTACTGCTTTAATTGCTTCTTCATCAGAAATGTGTTTGTTTTTTCGATATTCCTCGTTTATTTTGGTTCTGGCAGCATCTAGAGCTCTGGTGTCACCGGCGAAGACCATTAGCCTAGTTCTATGTAATTTCTTGAAGCTTTGAAGAACCTGTGTAATTTATATAAATTAAAAATAATATTGTACAATCATATAGTTCAACTGCACTGGTTCTCCATCATGAGTGTTTATCGTCCTGTCTGTTACACAGTATAATGTTGAAAGTGATTTACTTTATCAGCCTATTTTCTGCTAAATTGCGAAATGAGAGGGAATAATAAACTCGGTTATTGTTCTGAGGCTAAGTTCTGAGGGTTAAACGGTCGGTGGCTTTTTCGTAAAGTCAGCTCTATCTAACAGAACCAATTATTGTAGCTACCTACATAGATCTCCTGAGTTTCATCTTACCAATGTTTTCATAGCCATTGCACTTTACCTAACTTTGATGGGAAAGGATCAAAGGAAAGTGAAAACGCAATAACAACATAACCTCTCTATGTCTATGTTCAACTATCGGTGCGTTCCGCGACATCGCTGTCAGCGGCGCTGCGCTGTAGTAATCGATTACAGGCTTTACAGCGTCTAAAATGCGCCGTTCCGAATCAGTTTTGACGTGACAGACAACGATATCCCAAAATGGACGCAATGACGTCATGAATTACATCATCAACTCCGCCATGTTGGGATATCAATCAGTGACCATATCGTCGAGAACGTGAGCACTGATAGATCGTGACAGCTGTCACTCTGACAGCTGGCAATCGAACTAGGAAAGTAGGAACAGCAACCAGCAGACACTCCTGAAGCTCCCTAATTGTTGATTTCTTCACATCACTCAATACAAAGAAAATTTAACTAGGTAGGTACTACGGTCTACGATACGACTGTCTACGACTCAAAATTCAAAAAAATAACAAAAGTTTGGTTATAATAGTTTGATATCTGTCAGTGTCGACGTCTACCGAGTACCGTCGCGTTTTATCGTTCCGAATGGATATCTGTGATAGACTCTGGTGGTCGTGATTTCCCATTCGGAACGGTCATGATGGTCGTGACGTCACGTGAGCGATGATAGCGCTGATAGCCCGTCGCGTGCCGTCGCGGAACAGAAGGTATGCTGAAAGTTCGTCCGTTCGTTCGTCGCGTTCGTCGGTCGATTGATAGCGGTCCGAAAATGTCAACCAGATTTGCACCGCGCCCCGTTCAATAGGGCCCGTATTCATTCACTTTGTTAAGTGCAGGTGGTTAGTGTACAATGTGAAGTCCTACATTAAAACCTACAGTAATGTAAATGTACCTAAATCCTAACCCTGTAACCACAAAAAACATAAAACGCTAATCTCAAAACAAACGTCAAATCCCATACATTTTAGTTTTTAAGCCAGTGTTGAAAGGTATACCCTATCCAACATAGGATGATCTCTGACAGCTGTCAGTGTCAAAATACACCTATCAAGTATCGTATTTTTCGTACAATTAACATACTTTATGGCAAATAGTGACGTGCTACACTTATCGTAAGACAAGTTATCGATACTGACTCGAAACATTACAATAGAATATTGAAAGACATCGACAGAACAAGAAAAATGAAGATTGGGAGCATGACGTACGATTCGACCAATCTACCCAGGAACTGATTATAAATCTACAAGACTGCTCCAGCGAGTCCGAATCAGACTTTGATGATGGTGATTTGGGCTGTGACTGTGAATCGATTTAACAAGAATAAAAACATGTTACAACATCCTTGTTTGATTTGCTTGACACATTCAGAAACTTGCTTGAAACATTAGAATATCGATAATTTGTATCGAAATTATTCCCATGCCTAGTAAAGTCACAGTGACAAGCTGTCAGAGATCGATGTTGGACATATGTTGGATCACATAAAACAACAACAACAAACTAAAGGGTTCGGTCCGTTTGTTTGATGATGCCGGCCGTCACGCAGATTCTCCACCAGACAGAAACCGACCGGTCCGAAGCAAGAATGGGATGTTTGCTAAAGACTCGTTTTCACTTTGTTGAGTGTAGGTTTAAAGTGTGACGTGTGAGCAGTGTGGATAACACTGAGCTCTATACATTTATTTAACCGTCGAAAAATACGATACTTCATACTCTTCATAGGCGTGTTTTGACACTGACAGCTGTCAGAGATCATCCTAGTAGTGAATAGTGATCCCCTTCGTCGTGTCCAGCGTTGGATTTCGTACTATAATTATAGTATTTATACTATAATTTCATGCTTCGTACTATATACTATCCCTAACTAGGGATAGTACAACAAAATACAACAATTTTAGTTATAGTCTGTAGTTAGCCGTTTTTCCATCCGGCCTGGCATGCGGCACCGGGTGCCGGTGCTGTGCCGGCGGCGCGGCGTATGGAAAATGCCTATTGTCTTTTGACGGGAATTCCCGTGAACTTATTCTTTCGATACTCATTTGTTCGAACAACAACTTTGCATATTGCATTTTAAGCTTTACGTAATAGAGTCCATAGTACTGCGAGTTATTTATTATTCTGTTGGTACGACTGTGCAATAAAGTAGCCTCGTCTCGCATCTACCCGAGTGCATGCGTTTGCATTTAAAGAATTATTTAAAGAATTATCAAAATTCGCCCTAGATTGCTTAGTACTTTCCACATGCTAATGCCGATTGCGAAAGAATATTCAGCAAAGTAAACCTAACGAAGACTAAGATACGAAACAAACTGGCAACACAATCTATAGACGCCATTTTTTTGTCGTGCGTGTGTGTGACGCTGTCAAAGAAGGTAGTAAAAGTGGAAATTGCACTGATTTTATTCCTTCTGAGGATATGTTAACAAGATTAAACTCTAATCAGGTTGAAACACACATTCAAGAGCTGATAAACTTAGAGGAGGAGTAAATTTTGCCATCTGATATTGATTTTAAATATTTCAAACATTGTAGTATTAAAACGTACTATATTTTTTGACAAAATACTATCCTTTTTGTATTTTTGACTTTTTGTGCTATCCCTTTCAACGTACACAAATCCAACACTGGTCGTGTCATCCATCCACAGGTCACAGGTGTCATCTTTAACACGTGATATTGGCGGAATTACTGTAGGGATCCACAGTAGAAGCCATTAATCCAAAAATTTAATTGAATTGGATCCACTTGTTAAATACATGAAGCCACAGATCAAAAACTTAACTTAACTTACCTTCACGTGAAGGCTTCTTCAAAGGGAAGGGATCGGGATGGTTATAACTTTCTTTGTTATACCTTGTAACTTTCTTTGTTGAGTACACGTACCTAATAATTTTAATTGTAAATGGGCTTATTAAATACCAACACCAAAGCAAATCAACATTCCACACGTCACACGCACAACACGACGTATCAACGTCCTCACTCAACTACAATAAAGTAAACACTGAAACTGTGATGCTGAAGTTAGGCAGTATTTAGAAATGATTTCTTCTTTCCCAATATGTGTTCTTCAAGCAGTTGCATTTTTGGTAAGTCTAATACCTTCTCTAAGAGACTTCAGTTGCTTGCTTTTTATTAGCACAAATATTCCAGTTGTTTTTCAACAAGAATCTCAATGTTTCCACTGAAATAATATTTACTACCTATGTCTTTTTCAGGATCTACTAGCGGTTGGTATGATAATACCGTTGATACCCAACCAAGTTCGACAAATGGGAGGTGATCACATCTGCGTGGGGTTGCTAGGGTCTGTGTATGCTGGATTCCAACTGGTTTCAGGACCACTTATTGTTAGTACTTATCTATCCTTGTGTGCATTGCTGGTTTGTTTATACCTTAACCCATCCATGCCTGCCGACTAACCCATCCATGCCTGCCGACTTCGCAGATAGCAGGTGGTCAGGCATGGTGTTAATAAGAACCTAGTAGTGTAATTTAATTATTGTTATTGCTACTGTTTATTTTGCCATATTTTTAATTACAGCTATTATATATATTTTCTGTCTCTATTTCTAGGGAAGCCTGAGTGACCTGAAGGGAAGAAAGTCAATACTGATGATAACACTATTAATATGTGCAATATGCTATACATTTGTTGGATTTACCAGCTCAGTCTTTGTGATAGTAGCATTAAGAGCCATTTTAGGTAAGTCTATGAAATGTCTAATTCATATCGATTTTCACACAATACAGTACAAAGATAATGTTGGATCTATGAAAATATTAAAATAACAACATAAATGTTATTATTGGTAAATAATGTTACCAACACACACAACTTAATTGTGCAAGAAATCTTCTGAGGCTTTTTTTTACTTTCTGTTTTCAACCCTTTTTCCAGGCTTATTCAAACAAACACAACTGCTGACGAAAGCACTAGTACCAGACTATGAGCGAGATGAGAACAAGCAGTCGGGCATATTTGGTAGAATGGCAGCAATATCCGGTGCCGGGATCACACTAGGACCAGTTATAGGGGGACACTTGGTGGAAGACCACCCAGATGGATTTGTAGTTGTTGCCATTATTGTTGGTGCTTGTTTTGTTTTGAATGCTGGTAGGTGCAATACTTTAGTTTGCACAAGGGTCGCAAATTGTTAGTTAAGTCTCTACTCTAAATTAGAAACTTAACTAATTCTTAACATAATCAGAGTCATTTAATGAAATATTACTTTTACTAAAAAGACTATGGCAGTAATGGGCCTATTAGACTACGCTGTCGGGTCGGCAGGGCCCTGTCTGACTCACTGTCTCTTTCTAGTCGTTCCATCATGAGTGAGACGTCTATACAAATCGTGCCCTGCCGACAGCGTAATGTAATAAGCTCTTCAGGGCTGAATTTGCATTAGGTACCAAAACTCCCAAAGCTTTACAACTACTTGTGTGATCTTATTTGCCTCAATATGTATATTACATCACCTCCCTGCCCTACAGATCTCCAATGACATTGTTCAAATAAGGTTCAAATGCTATAACATTGTGAGGAATTTTCTAACACCTATGCATTTGTTTTTTCAGGTGTGGTGTATATTCTGCCTAGCACAAAAAAAAATCCAGCCAAGAAAAAGTCCAAACATACAACTACAGTTTTACAAAACTTGACATCAAGTACAAAGCAGACATTCAGTGCACTATGCAAAGTGGAGTGGTCGGAATATTGGGAAATATTCATGCTAAAAGCCCTGGTTGGATTTGCAATGGGGATATACTACTCAAACTATGCACTATACTTGAAAACTGAGTACAACCTAACACCAAAGTATACTGGCTATGTAGTATCATTCCAGGGTATTATTGGTTCTGTATCTAGTTATTTTATGGGATACATCAACAACTTTTACAAGCAGGATGATGATTTCAGCCAAAGGAATTTCCATGTGTTCTTAACATTAAGTTTATCATTGCTCGGTTTTATATTATCATTCAATATTTATGTCTATTTGTTATGTTTGATACCACTCGCTGTGGGAAATGCTATTGGTAGGTTGGTGACACTAGAAATGATTTTAAGGCGGTGTCATGGTGAACACCGGGGTACGTTGATTGGGGCATCAAATAGTGTCCGGTCATTAGCTGGAGTTGTAGCCCCAATAACTGCAGGGTTAATAGGCCACTGTGCTGGGGTCTCCTATGTAGTTTATGCATCTTTAAGCTCCACTTTGATTGGATCCATAGTAAGTTATTATGTCAGAAGGAAAAATCTTAGAATGAAGGACAAAAAGGGGGTTAAAAAGGACTAATTTTAAATGTTAATAACTTGTTAAATATCTATAAATTGTTATCACTATCACAATAATTTCATTGTTTTTCTTGTCCGTGTTTCGGATGGCACGTTAAGCTGTAGGTCCCGGCTACTATCACTACTTGGTAGTATGTAGTAGTCGTAAAAACCCCTCCACCAACCCATACAGAGCCAGCATGGTGGAGTATGGCTCAATCTTACTTGGATCCGGGTAATGGCCTGTGCCCCTCGGTGGGGACATTAATGGGCTACATTTACTTTTTCTTGTCATGCCCTATTCATAGCCGCAAGCCTGAAGTAAAGCCGGTCTCATACACCCAGAAATCACCGACACCAAGACATATTTCTTAGAACAATGTAATAACAAATTGCATATCAACTACAGATTATACTAACATTATCTCAGCACAGCAAGAGGTGTTGTATTAAGTCCATTCACTTATCTAACAGCTGCGCTTGTTTTTCCCTCATATCCTTGATGAGTTTCTGTATGTCTTCTCTGTCCTGTTTGTTATCTGGTGGGTAGATCTGGCGCTTTGTGTTTGTGACCCATTCTTCAAAGTAGGTCGGCTGGTTGAAGTAGTGGAATAGCACCACGGGGAAGGACATGTACATTGCCATTTTGCCGACCTCAAGCTTCCAGTTGCCCATATTGGACTATCAGCAGACTGACTGAATGATGATATATATTTCCCGTAGTTTCAGCTTTTTATCTGTTGTTTTAGATTGTTTAGCCTTGCTTTGGCACGGGATAAGCACCTATGTATTTAATCCGCTTCGCAAAAGCCAGACTGTATTTATTTTTTAGATTTCGAGTTCCGATTCGATCTTTTTGACGTCGAAATTTTTGACACTTGGGTTGGGGTACGTTCGAGAACTATATAGTTAAAAATTCACTGGGAAAATGAAAAGAGATAAGCATAGTTTGACAGCTGAGCTGTCAGGTAATTTTTAACTACGCTGAACCCTCAGGCTGAACTGCTTATTGTTCTGAGGACTGAACCACTTGTCAGAGTGAAAATCACTCTGCCTGATGGGGCCTACACTCAGAACTATAGGTTGGCAAGAAAGTCTAGATATTAAATGATGGCAACATTCACAGACTACTGCGTGTTTTCTTTAATGTCATATTTGGATTGTCTATCAAAACACGCAATAGTGCTCTAATATGTCACTTATGTTGCCATTATTTAATTTCTAGACTTTCTTGCCAATCTGTACACCGTGCGTGTGGAGGCCGTTCGCTCTAAACATGGGTAACTCGGGAGTAAAATATATTGATATGTACACATCACTTCACGTCTCTGATACACTCTATAGCGCTTATTACATTACGCTGTCGGTAGGGCACGATTTGTATAGACGTCTCACTCTGATGGAACGACTAGAAAGAGACAGTGAGTCAGACAGGGCCCTGCCGACAGCGTAGTCTAATAGGTCCATATACAAAAATATTAATATTATATTGACGTTGACTAAGTAATATGTATGATTTTATGGTCAATAAAAATTTGAAGTTTTGAACTTGAACTTGAACTATATCCCAGCCGTTTCAACTATATCTACATATCCCAACCTACTTACTAGCTCAGTACTCTCTCTCTCTACCGATCTTTGCTCGTCCAATCACCCAACTCGATAGAGTAGGAAAATATTGTTATCACGTACGAATCACGATTAGGCGAATATTAACCCTATCTCAGTAGCAACTAGGGGCAAGGTGCGATGTACACAACGGCACAGTTTACACACACACAGAGACACACCTGCAACGCCGAAGGTAATGACCGCGCTGCTCTTGCACGTTGCTCTGTCTCTGTCGCACTATTAGCTCCCACAACTCTTATGCGGTTGTCATAGATTCCATTTCCGAACTCACTTACACACAATATTCGCTCGCGGAAAGAGTAAGATTTGTTGTGATAGTAATAGTAAGATACAAGTAGGAGTTGGATGAGCAAAGATTCGGTAGAGAGAGAGTAGTGAGCGGGTTGGGATTATGTGATATGTGTGGGATATAGTATATCACCAAAGTAAAAGATATGGGACACAAAAACTCTCTATAGAGACACATTTTGCGCAAGACTAGTTCGCTCTCTTCGCAGAAAACGTCGCGTCCGCGCCTCGTTCCCGCAACTTGTCAGTTTTTTGTCCCGCGTCAAAGGATCTCACAAGGCGCGAACAGACACCTCTCCACATTTGCGGGCGGCTCAGTTGCTCACTAGCAATAGCAAGTGCCACTGATGGTTGTCTGTTTCTGCGAATTATGCGACGTGTAAAATTAGTTTGGAATGGAATGATGAACTGGAATTGACATTTTAGACTTTTCCCATACTGTGCCCACGTTTGGCCAGTTATTCAGTACTCCATTTTGCGAAACAGGGGGTTAATACATTGCCGTAGCAAAGGTTTCCTCACAATGTATTCCATCACCGTATGCTTATAATTTGGCAGGAAATGCTAGGATCAAAATTATCTCAACATATTACGCTCTACAGCGTGTTTCAGTAGACAAACTATATATTAGCGTAATTATAAAGCGCAAAGAAGCGCCGCAGCAGCAGTTGCGGTGTCGCCATCCATCCTCGTCGAGAGCCCGAACTGAACTAGACAGCAGGGTGCCAGTAGGTTGCGCATGTGGAGGACTACAAGTTTCGCGGACGACTACAAACAAGGACGAAGACTACAAGTTTAGAGGCCAATGGCTATGAGCCGTTCGAAAATTCTGTTTGACAGATGTCAGGTAACAGTAAGGTTACCCTCGGGTTCACTCTGGTTGTTACCGAACGCTCTGCTCTAGGGTGATTTTCGCATCACTCGCTCAGGTCGGAGTGATTATTACTCGTTTTCGAACGTACCTTTTATGCCCGTATTCATTTTGAGAAGTGAGGGAGGGAGGGCCGTTTTGACACTGTGAAGTGTAGTGTGGGTTTTGTAGAGGCGTAGACAGTGTAGAGGTTTTGTAAGTGGGACAAAGTGGGATTCGCGAAAAATTATAAAAAAAAATACGAATCCTTCCGAATCCTTCACACTTGGAAAATATGTGTAAATATGGGGAAAAAATATGTTTTGAAAAGATATTTCATGAAAAATTTCGTGAGATATTTCGTGCACACATCGGGAAGCAGACTACTATACCAACAAATTATGGTTAGTTAGCAAAGGTATTGCAAAAAAAATGGCATTTTATTGATATCAAATATCAAATGTGATACTTGAGGACATTTTTTCGACTTATTTTGTTGATATAATAGTTATCTATCGACGTGTGCGGGTTTCAATTCAAAATCTTTGTAAAACACCTTTATTTTATTTTTTTACCAGGTGGAAGGATTTGGAATGATTCGTAATAATTCTGTATTTTAATGTAAATAAATAAATTCTGGAAGGATGTGGGAAGGATATTGGAATTATTACAAGAACTGGAAAAATTCTGCAGTGCCTCAAGCAGGAATGTTAGCGCGAAAAAGTGATCGAGTTCAGATGAAATGAACCTTATAACTAGTTATAACCCCCAGGTCTTGGATGTTTATGATGTCGCTGTTTCTGGTTCCCTCGACACAGGGTATACTAGTGTGGGGCCAGAAGCAATGTATGTGCCTGTATGTAATGTTTATGTTTATGACGGTTTACACAAGAGCCAGAGCCACAGACATTTCTATTCGAATACTTTTTCGATGCGTAATTTTTCCTGCTACCTACACAGAAGTCGGAGTGGAGTTGGATTGTCGGGACCAAACGGACCGGACCCCATTTTTTGACAGATGTCATGTCATGTCATGTCATTTCATGATATTTTTTGCGACGGACGGCGACTCACCAATTTTTCTATTGTTCTGGTTTACAAACAGATAAACTGCACAAAATGAACAGAAATCTTATTGCAAGAGCCCTGCTGTTGCGTAATTTGAAAACTACAGCTAACACAGTGAAGCAGGTTCAAAGAAACTCGAGCCATGGGTAAGTGTGGTGTTATGTCACTTTAGTGTTTTGAATATGAACACTGGAACAAATCCAAGGGGATCTAATATTGAAGTTCAGTGATTGTAATAAAGAAAAGGCGTACCTTTAGTATAACTTATTTTTTTTTAGGAAAATTACAATTTAACCTATCTGCCTGATGGCAAAATGTACTTTTTTACATAGACTTAACATAAAATAGCGTCACGTCTTTTCCCATACGAGGTGGCACAGGCACAACTGTGCCCACTTTTATCCAGTTATTCAACACACAATAACATACCTAAACATTTTCTTCTTTCAGAACCTGGGCTTACCGTGTGCCCCCACCGCCTCCATCAAAGCGGGCCATCTACCTAGCCAACACCCTGGGAGGGCTCTGTTGGTTTTGGATCCTCTACCACATTGCTACAGAACCAGAACATATTTACGTAAGCTACTTCTTAATGGCTTATGATTTCTTGCCCTCTGTTGGATGCTCATTATGCCTGGACATTCTTCAATTTGTATGGTCTGAGAATATTGTTATCCAAGTAAAAAAAATGAAACATGATTTAAGTTCAAGCGGGCCTGATAAAAGGTAACATTGTAAAAGATAAATCTAACTGTCTATCTATCCATCCTAGAGCACCCATTTTTGAGTAAAAGGATAAATAATATTTACTAATGTTGGAGTTAATGTTAATGTTGGAGAATAAATAAATAGGTACAACACATTTTAACACAAATCAATTGGTTCTCAGGGAGAATGGCCGTACATCCAGCCAAGCTCCTACACAGACGAGGAGTTGGGCATCCCACCGGACAGCATTGGACCCCTGAAGCCTCAGCCATGCTAAGTGAAAATGTACAGAGATATCATAGCTAATTTCAAATGTCATTTTAGTTGTTTCAAAAACATGTTATAATAAATATTATTTAAATTATAAATTGCATTTTTGTTTGTCCGTTTGTTTAAAGAGTGGTGGTCTGGGCCAGGCATGAATGGTAGAAGATTTATTTAGTTGGTTATTCACTGTAAAAGCATGCCATCATACTATTTATAGGTGCCGCTATCCACGAAAACGCGTGACGTAGCTATTTGCATCTTTCTCTTCCATCGGGCGGGGCACTCTGCTGAAAGACAAAGATGCAAATAGCTACGTCACGCACGGGTCCGCGTCATCATGGATGGCGGCACGCGGGGCACCCTCAGGGGGCACCCATAGGCACAGATAATGGTAGGAATGAATAAGGCTGTTTTTGGCTGTTTAGCATCAAACCTTTGCCTATCAATCAGTGAACACAAGTTAAAAAATATAACTGTATCTCTATTTTTTGACCGAGCGAGCGAAGCGTCTCTGTTTCAGGTTTGGGCAAAAATGCTTTCGTATGTCCGGTTGTTCTCCTCTACAGTTCGCATTTATGAACCGATTCTCGTGAAATTTTGTGAGCAGGTTGGAAAAATAAATAGAATTTTTTACTCGAGCCAGTTTTTAGACTTTTTTCAAAATGGCGGAGTTATGGGGTTTTAAAATGTAAAAAAATCGCTACAACCCAAACGGCTCGATGGATATTAACAAATGAGGTGTCGTTGGATTCGTAAAGACCATGAGAGTGAAACAGATTATATAATTTTAGTAAAAAGTCAATAGGTTGTATTAAAGATCGCGAAATGTAGTTTACAAAGTTATTGGTGCGGCTACTTTCATACTGCATGTACGTAACCAGGTACATTCATAAGTTTGTATGTGTTATTGAAAGAAAATTATTTCGGTTTTTTTTTATGTGTGTTAGCAGTTCAGCTTTCCCACCGACATACTCGAGAGGTCTACAGCTCACAGAGCCACTAGTATAGAGATACCCTCGAGAATCTCGAGATACCCTCAGGAGACACGGAGACACCATACTCAAGAACAAAATATAATTAAATGACAAAGGAGACCTCTACAGTTACATTATTTAACGCATTTAATGCCAACTACGTTACGTATACGACTATACGTCACATCGTCACCGGCAAACTTATAGCGAACGCGTAGTATGCCTCTTTGTGCCGTACCAGGATGTGATAAAAATGGGGTTCATCTATTTCCCAAAAATCCCGACCTGAAAAAGCGATGGAAAAAAGCAATTCGGAGAAAAAACTTCGTTGCAACAATGCACTCAAGGATATGCAATATACCAATAAAACTAAAATTAAAACTACAAATCTGTTCTTAGAGAAAACATTTAAACAAAGTTTGACATTTGACTGACTTGACATGGCCGGACCGCTACTAGCGCCATCGGCGGATTAGTTTTGCCCGTAGACAGAGAAATGAATACTATACTATACTCCCTTTACGGTTTTGCCCACAAAAGCCTAAATTGCCGTATTTCATTATACGGTAGTGAAATTAAAACCCTGCCGTATACCGTATAACCTGAAAAAATTCCTTTAAGCGGTCTACTACGTATTAGTGAAATCTATTGAAAGTTTATCAAAAACCACAGAAAAACGGAACAAGTGTACGGGAATGACAGTTGATGACAGTTCAGCCTGGCCGTACCGATGATGCGCCCTCTACAGGGATAAATTGGCAGTGTGGATCCCCATTGATATATGATTTTTGGATTTTCATAGTACATACTCTCAAGAGTCTCAAAATAGTATTCTCCCGCTAGAATCATGAAATTTGGAACAAAGCAAAGTGGTAAAGCAAGCAAGTAAAGAAAAAATCTGAAAACTATAAACTGTCAATCTGCAAAAATAATAATTATTTGGTTTACTTACTTACATGCATGGATGAATCATCGTGTCTTTCCATAAATACGGCTGAATACGGCAATTTGAAACTTTAGATACGGCAACACAAAATTTTGCAGTAACAACACTGCTCTCATCTGTCAATAAAAAAAATACATTTGACGTGAATCGGAAAACATGTCGAGAGGTCGTTTCTAGTGCTTGCCCCTATTTTTATCAAAAAATAAGTGTTTTACCATAACAGGCTCGTTTATTGTGAGCGCACTGACTATCGGAAGTGGTTGTGATGAAGTGATGTTGATGATTAACTCTTAAAATGGATCCAAATGCAAATCAAAAGGGTGAGCAGCAGATCTAAATAATGCTCTTGTTTGTGTATGAATAACAGTACCTACCTTGAGTTGGATGCAGCTGACGTATGACGCCCTAGTCTTTCTTTACGTCCTTAGCTTTGTTGTTATCACAAATTGAAGGCTAAATGACCGATAGTTTCTCGTGTCCATTTCGGGCGTCCGTATCCTAATCTGGCTTCACTATCTCTACTCTTTTGCATTCTTATCGGCAGTGGCTAGAATCGTCCAGACTGGCTTGATGAATAACTTTTAGCACATATAAGATATCTTTAGGGGTTAAAACTGTACAGTTTCCTCTATGAGTCATTCTCACTCAGTCCATAATGTGATGTCATACTTGTGTATGTTTGTATGCTAATTTATTGTGTCCTGCAAATCGGATTCTCAATGAATTAGTATTCAAAATTGATTGGTAGTGTCTGACTGGTCATGAGGATGTGTTTGTTTATTGAAGGACATATGAAGACTTGACCCCTTTTCATGCACATAATTGTTAAGAATGTGTCTTCACCACTCTTATATTTATATATCTAACAAAATGATCAACATTGTTGTGGTGTGTTTACAAATCAAAATATTTTGCTACACTTTAATTATTGCAGTAACAACTCCTGAGGATTAATGGCTATATTGTGCATGGCCTGTGTGTGCATCTTCTTCTTATTACTATAACATGTTTATTTATTGGCGCCGGTAGCAGCAAACGTCAAATGGCATACATTTTCTTAGTGGTCCAATGACTGCTATATTGCCATGTTATCGCGCACAAACTAAATTCCATCCAAGCAGAACCCAGGTGCCAGAAAGCTTTACGCAAGCTGTACCACATTTTTCCATTGTTAGACAGTTTGACATAGACAGATGTTCAAGAAATGTACCTACTTTAACTAGAAGAAAAAATAACAACTCTTGTTTTAATGAGAAAAATAGAAATATAATGATAACTACTAACCTATCCAACACACCAAAAGAGCCAGGTTCCCTTGTCCTTTTTTTCATAGGTTTTGAACTGGTCCATGGACTTTGGACAGAAGGCTATAACAAATTATGTTTTGTCCACACAGTGTCTTGCATAGCAAACTACACCTATGAGGCATCAGAGCCGGACGAGCTATCGCTCCGGACCGGAGATGTGGTGCGGGATGTGGAGAGGCTGCCGGGTGGGTGGTGGCGAGGCGAGCTGCGGGGACGGCGGGGCATGTTCCCTGACAACTTTGTGTCAGTCGTCGACAATGATCGGCCTAGGTGAGTGGAGAATTAGCTATCACATGTTGTTATTAATCTATAGTCCAAAGATTTTGAGATAGAGCCAGATGCAAATTAGATTATTTTTAATGTATAGGAAATTATCTAGGCTCCTGGAGTGGTTTGATTGAGAAAACCCGTGTATGAAATAGTTTTAGAATCAATTTATTCTGTATTTCATACTTGGATGCATAATTTACGTAATTTCAATATGAAGGAAACATATTCGTAATGGAAAAGGTTTAACATGATGAGGTCATTGGTAAGCAGAATTGTCATAGATTAGTCAAATAAGTACTTTGCTCACTATCACTTCTAGTATCTGTATCATCTAACATAAGATTTGAATTTGATATGATAAGATATGAATTCTAAAAACTTGCACTATAATGAATTAGTACTAACTCTTGTGTTAATTAAACCATAACTTGTTCCTTTTTAGTACAGTATGAACCAAAATTGGCTAAGTTGCGATGTGTATTGTTTTTAAATCCGAATTCTGAGTAAGTTTTCTTGTACCTAAAGTCTTCACAAAACAAAAGGCCCGTTTTGACAGTTCACGCCCATGAAGTTTCAACCCCTAACGCGTAGGTAATAGAAGCGGTTTTCCTTAGCAACTTGTACGCTTTGCTTGTACGCAACAGTTGGCTTTTATTACCTACGCATTAGGGGTTAAAACTTCATGGGCGTGAACTGTCAAAACGGGCCTTTTATTTTGTGACGACTGTAGTTACCAACTCACATCACACCAGCTGATAAAATACCCAAAACTTTCTGAAATACTCAAACTATTTCCGAAGTTATGTGTCAAAGTTCAAACAATATCCATTTAAGTTCCGAGGAACTATGAACAATGTTTTACTGTTATACTACCTACCTACTCATAAACAGCCTGTTTGTTATCATCATAGTAACGCGCGCGCGGATAGTCTTAAGCGTGTGGTACGGTTAGCAGATGAATTTGCTAACTAATGACGTAAAGAAAGGTCAAACCCTAGAATTATTATTATTATTTTATTTATTGATCTTAAAAATGATTCAGTACCTATTAGTAAACAGAATTATTTCTTCTTAACCAACGTTTAGTACTCCGTAGAGATCTAAACAAATTCTGACCACATTTTGACCACCAAAAAAAAAACTTGCTGAAAAGACTAGTTGATACCGTCGGTATGGTCGGGTAGAGTACCTCTGACCTTTTCCAAACCATTTCACTGCCGCATAAACACCAGGGGCCGTGACGTGATTCTTTGGGAAATTACAGCCCCCCTAGACAAAGTTAACGCTACGCTAGCGAAACGAAACGATAACTTTTTATGTATGCGATTTGACATTTGGCTTCGCTAAGGTGAAGTCACGTAGCTATTCCAATTGTTAAATCGCATACTTAAAAAGTCATCGTTTCGTTTCACTATCCTTAGCGTTTAACATTGTCTACAGGCACAGGACATATCCCAGCTCAGCTGCTGCTGACATTTTTCCGTTATAGGTTTTGAAGTTTACTGCCGTGATGGCTGGATAACGTTTAAAATATCGCGATACCTCAAAATGACCCCGGGAAAGGAGAGGTCAACCGCCATTTTTAGGGTACCGTACCCGAAGGGTGACAAACGGGACCCTAATACTGAGACTTCGCTGTCCATCCGTCCGTCCGTCTGTCTGTCTGTCTGTCTGTCTGTCTGAACCGTGGTAGCTAGACAGATGTGATTTTCACAGATGATGTATTTCTGTTGCCGCTATAACAACAAATACTAAAAAAGAAAAGAAATTTAATATTAAGGAGGCTCCCATACAACAAACGTGTTTTTTTTTTGCTGTTTTTTATAGATAATAGTACGGAACCCTTCGTGCGCGAGTCCGACTCGCACTCGGCCGGGTATATTTATTTGCTGACGCTCCCCGACTGGTTTCTTTCTTTTACAATTAGTTGGCGACCCGCGGACGGTGCTTCTAGTTCACTGGCACACATCGCGATCATTTTGTAATCCCGTACACGAGTCGCTCCGCTGCCGGTCCGATTCTCGAGGCGTAAAAACCAACGATTCATTCTACTATTGTACTATCTGTGGTTTTACAGAAACTAGTTGAAAGACAGCTTCGACCTCTGATCAGTAACTAAATAGCAATTTGAGAAGCTCTTGACAGACATACTAATAACTAGTGGCCACACACCACATATTCCGTTTCCCAACTCATACTTTTAGTTATTTTATTTAGTTTCCTTGAGAATTGCACTCTTTGTCTTGGCTCAATCTTGTAAGATTTCAGTTTTTGCAAAATCTACGACAAATTAGATATATATAATTTGTCCTTGCCATACATTTATCAAAAATTAAACTCGTAATTGAAATAACTATAAAGTTTAGTAATTTATATGACGCCTCGGGAATGGGTCTGACTATGGCGTCTGCACTGCATTGCACTTGAAAAATGTTCCTAATTTTCCTCATCGTACTGTAGAATCTCTATCAGGCTCATTGGTTATACAATATGGGTCTATTGTCTTCATCATTGTCAGCCTACGTCATTGCTGGGCAAAGGCCTCTTCTCTATAGCGCCAATCGGCACGGTCCTGCGGCAACAGTATCCATTGAGATCCTGTCGACTTGAATCATCAACGATACGATACTTGTCACTTGTCGCTCCCCTTGTCCACCACTCTGTAACTGCTTTGGTCTATTGTATGCATCTCATAAAACTCAGGCACTTTGTTTCACACAACTGGTTTGTCCATAGCATCACTATTATGCTCAATATGTTTTATTTCTCCGTGAAAGTGGCTTTCTGCATTCTATGTTTCTGTATCTGGTTTCGCCATAAAACTCTAGATGTTTCGATAGCATCCTGTGCGGTTATGCTTGGTTTGTTGTTAGCGTTTTACGTGATTCGATCTCTAAAACGTAGAACATTACCGTGTCCAATTAGCAAGGCATAAAATGGTCTCAATATGAAACATCATGTCCACGAATACAGAGTAATACAGACGGTACTGTGAAGAAATTAACAACTTCGTCTTTTGAAATCACTCCCATAATAATAGCATGTTCGATTAAGGTGGTAATCATTTAAGGTGGTAATCATTTGCGGTCGCTATCTAAATTTATCTAATCACCTGTTGAGATAACAGGCCGATAATATTAGTTAGTTTTAACGCCCAGTTTGGATAAGTCCTGCCTGTAGATATTGTAATCCGTGCAATTGTTATTGTTTTTGAAGTAAGTAAGTAAGTAAGTTAGTTAAGATTGATTTATTATTAGTGTTTATTTGTGAATGTTGGCTCTGGCTGCACAACCGAACAATCAAACTTTGACTGCCACTCCATGTTACTCTGTCATCATCATGATCATGCATGACACATAAGCTGCACTTTAACCAACAGTCTGTGCATTCGGCAAATAGTCAAGAAGTGCTCGTCATTTTACGCATCCGTACAACCGCGTATTCAATCAATTTTATATTTCGCGATATGCGGTGTTATTTTCTTATCGCGAGTGCTACACAACAAACATAACCTTGCTGTGTCTTCTCGGTTATAGTTTGTGAGGTGTTACTGTTGGTTTTAAACTCCTTTTGAGTCCTAGATCTTTGATTTTTGCTGTTCACTACCGTAAGATCTTTCGGTTACCATTTGATCACCATTTAATGCTTCTTTTTAAATTTACCTCTATGGCCCTCGATTCCTTCCAACTACCCAAAATATCAAATACAGTTTGAGGAGAGCATAATAATCAGCCAAGTGCGAGTCAGACTCTCACACGGAGGGTTCAGCACCATCATTGTACCAAAAGTACAAAAAAATACGTTTCTTGTGTGAAGTCACCTTTATTTTTTCAATATTTCGTGTGTATTTACTTAAACTTAATTACTTTATACTTAATTGCACAAAAACAGAATTTAGACACTGAATAATGGAAAAAAACATGTACAAAGGCGAGCTTATCTCTAATAAGAGATCTCTTCCAGCAAACCTAGGACAGGATTAATTGGTGATTTTGTTGGTGGAGCGGCAACAGATATATACACATTCTGTAAAAATTTCAACTTTCTAGCTATTACGGTTCAAGCTGGAGGGCCCTCTGACGGACAGACGGACGGACGGACGGACAGACGGACAGCGGAGGCTTAGTAATAGGGTTTGGCACCCTTCGGGTACGGAACCCTAAAAGTTGTCGCATTACTTACCCATTTATTTCCGTGCATTTTTGACTTACATGCTTCTTAATAAACTCTGTCTGATTGTGAGTCATGTCCCAGCCCTGCCATACCAAGTACCGTGGGCCGAGTTTACAGGTGTGAATGTGGACACAACAATCAGAGTGTAGAATACAGATTTGCTTTACGAGAAGTGACTCATTGACTGGCAGTTGTAGCACAGATTAATAAAGAGTCAGTGGGGGGGGCTATTTGGAAGGAAAATGCACTAAACTAAAAAGGCCACTAAGCCCTCTAAACGTCATAATGACGTCATATTAGTTGCTGATAACAACTAAAAGGACGTCATTATGACGTTTAGAGGCTTTAGTTGACTTTTTAGTTTAGTGCAATTTCCTTCCAAACAGCCCCCAGTAGCAGTAGGGGACCCGGGATCGTGGTACCTTATTTATGACTACCTGGTAACTGCGGTTATGGATAGCCTCTTTTATCAGTTTATTAGCACAAATGTGACTGACACCCCATATAAGAAACTGATGACTCTGATGTACTTGTACAGACGTTCTAATCTAAAGATATTTCATTCCGAATCCGAGTGTTGAGTTACCGGCTAAATGTAGGCGCAACTGTGCCTCTACCACCCTGTATGGGAAAAGGCGTGACGCTAATTTTGGTGCCCTGTGCCTGTGACAGATACTTTCATACAGGCTCATACATTGCTCATGCATCCCACCCCGCACTAGGATACCCTGTGTCGTGGGAACCAGCAACAGCGACAACACAAACATGTAAACATCCAAGACCCGGGGATGTGTTGTGAAATATGTTGCAGCTACTTATGTGCACTTCGTCATCTTATTGAGGTCGTTGGTCTTCCATGGCCGTCACTTGTAGTCTTGGACCTTGTGTTGAACGTAGGCGAGTACCATCTACTACGATATTGCGTTGTTTGATTCGACTTCGTGATCAGTTTTGGTCTCATGATGGCTATTTGATTGCGACACAGTGTGATACATAACATAACTTACGGCACACATTCAATGAACCAGTAAGTTTATATTTGCATATGTGTTTCTTTTGTACAATCAAAAAAACTGAAGTTTTATATAGGCTAAGGTTAGTTTAAACCTATAGAGAGATCTCTTCCAGCAAACTGAGGCAGAACAGCAAAGTCCAGTGAAGACAGTGTTTCGTGCATAGAAGTGTGATATAATGTCCGTCTGTATTTTATTGAGACCTCGTAATTTATAACCTACTTATGAGTAAACCTAAAAACCTAGTTTTACTCCTCCTTTTACAAACACTCTCATTTTTCGATCAAATCGGGTAAGATGAACACGTGGGTGGACGTTTTTAATAAATTAAACTTTTATATGAAACTGTGCTTTGCTTTGTAAAACGAGGTTAATGTTATTTAGTGAATAGTGATATTTGTGTTGTGCGATGGATGTGTTATTGGAAATATAATAATGGTGCATATTTCTATAATTCAGGTTATGCAAGCTCGTGATAATGGCAGGTGAACATGAACATGCTTTTGTATTTATCTTCTTCAACTCAATAAAATGTGAACATATTAATATTATATTGACGTTGACTAAGTAATATGTATGATTTTATGGTCAATAAAAATTTTGAACTTTAACTTTTGAACTATACTACAGGAACGGACTACAGACAAACCTATAAAAGTTTAAACACATAGTAACCTGTAGGATAGTTCTGCCTTCATTCGTATCTGTACTCTACAAATTCTACTTTATCTCGATCTAAAGCATCTCACAACGCTATACAAACAGTTTATTGTAGCAGTAGCATGAATAAATTAATGTCTTTATCATACAGAAATTCTCTCACCAGCACAATAGGGCTAACGGTGTAGTAGGCTCTTGCCTACAGGTTTTTTTATGTCCCACTTCGCCTTTGACTCCAAGCAGTAGAGGTCAACTGTGGTATAGAACAGTCTTTGCTGATGATACCTTTGTAGCGTCAGCTCTCAATCAGAGAGCAACAAACAAACGAACAAGACGATATTTAATTGTTGAGTGAGGAAATTACGGGGAAATAGTTGTGATGTGTTGATTTTGTGACTTTTTTGGTGCGATCGGATTCCAGGACACTTTTGTATTACTTAGATGGTGTAAGTTTTTATATTATCATCGGCAGCTTGTTTCCGCCTACTGCTGAGTACGAGCCTTATTTTTTAACCGACTTCGTCATAAAAGGAGGAGGTTTACAATTCGTTGGGTTTATTTTTATTTTTTTAATGTATGTACACCGATTACGCCTAGCTAGACGGATGTACCGATTTGGAAAAAATATTTTTTGTTTGAAAGGGTTTACTTTCCCATTAGTCCCATTGTCACCAGGTCAGGATCTGATGATGGGATCCTGGAGAAATCGAGGGAACTCTTCAAATATTATAGGCAGACCTATAGTGATTTTTGTGTTTTCATAATAACTCGTGCAAATGCACATGGTAAGCATAATATTGTGATGCGGAACTGATGATGAAGACAACACATGGCCACCAGAACTGCTCAATACTAGGTACAAATACAATTTACTATGCGTGGCTGACGGGCTACGTATAGCCTAAACCGGTGGACCTAGAGCCATGAAACTTTGTACAGGGGTTCCTTATGTAGCGTAGGGTAGCACTGAGATGCGATTTGACGAAATTAATTCTCCAAGGGTGGGAGGGGGGAATAGGGGATACAGTTTGTATTAAACTCAAAAAGCACTTGACATTGGTTTCTTATCAAATAGGGTTTGTGGAAGTCGTTTTTTTTTTTAAGTTTTACTTTTTGTTTCAATTATTTGCCAACTTATCCGGTCCTGCCAATCGAATCAAGGTTTCCCCGCAATATTGGTAATTTCATCAACCCATCTCCCTGCTGGTCGACTCACGCTTCTCTTTCCTTCTTTCGGCCAACATCCGGTCAGTTTTTATCCGCAAATAGTAAATAAATTAAAGTACGCACAATATTGAAATCGTAATAGATATTGAAATGCCCTAAAAATTAATGTCCAGTTTTTTTAAACAAGCGTGGCAGGGGAAATAGATAACCGATACGATTAAAATTACTAAATCACAATGCAATTTTTTTAAGTATGTATTTAAAAGTTTTAAGAGGTGTCTAGCCTGAGAAACAGTGTAACTTATATGTGTGTTCACAACGACTGTGTCTTGTGTTATCATGTTGTAATTGATTTATCAAATAAAGAACTTTGAAAAAACAAAACAAATAGATATTGAAATGCCCTAAAAATGAATGTCCAGCTTTTGTAAACAAGCGTGGCAGAGGACATAGACACCCCTGCCAGCTTGTTTACAAAAGCTGCACAATAATTTTTGAGATCGTACTCTTTTTGGAACTTTGGGTTTCCCGTGGTTGCGCGACCTTGGGTTTTGATGATGTGTCGTTGCCATATTGGACCATTAATCACAATGGACAGCATATTAATTATTGTACAAATATAATGACGAATATGGTGAAATGAAAACAAATGTACGACTGACGCATTCACTATGTTTCACGTTTCACTGTAAGTGTGTATCGGTGACGAAGGGTATCTAATCTACAACAGAATACTTTATGTATATTGCCACAGGGTGCTCATCCCATTGGCATTTTAAACTGTTGATTTAGAGTAGGGGACCCCAAATTAGAATTAGTAACCCTTCGTAAAAAAGAGATTGCGTGAGGAGTAAGATTTGTACTTTAAACGCCCTGGTTTCAGTTAACATACTTCTAGGTGGCGCTAATCTTACAATAAATCCTATATATCTTAGCGCCATCTCGTGGTATTTGCAATTTTTCGATGTTGCTGCACCAAGCGATAAAGGCCTCGAGCTAAAGAAGCTTCCGTAGCATCTCAGTTTACGCCGGTGTCATATTTAGTTCTAGGTGGTCTATCTGTATTAGAATAATATTATGTATTTGTGATATGATATTGTACAGTATCCTTGATTTATTTATATATTCGTATGGCAGAAGTCGTCGAGTCGTTCTTATATATCCTTGAAGCGGCAGGCTCATGACCTGGGCAATGTCTACATTGAAGACTGAAGAAATGGCCTGTACCCAGCAGTTGGTGAATAAGCGCTGATAGATAATGATGTTCCTTGTAACGTGAGGAATTCCTCATATCTCCAGAAGTGGGCGCCCGCAGGCAAACTAGATTTCATAATTCATAATTTCTTTATTGCACACAATTAGTTGAAATAAAACAAAAGCAAATAAAAATAGTGTACAAAGGCGAGCTTATCTCTAAAAAGAGTTCTCTTCCAGCAAACCAAGTTCTGATGAGAGAGGTTAAAAATTAAACAGGGGTAGACCTATGTGTACAACAATACACTGATAGTTGCAGTACTGGCTAAATGTGAGCGTAACCGTGGCCCCCCTTATGTGATAGATAATAAGACTAAAAAAAATAGCTTCTACAGTATTTCATGAAACACAATATGGTGAACATTTATCAATTCTGGCAGTCATTTCGAATTTTTTGGTAGTACAATAGGTGCGTTTTTGGTAATCGTTTAAACACGCCTAAAAATAGTGTGATGTCATACCCTGGCCCGCCACTTCGCCCTGATATTGAATGAGCAAAAACGATATCTCGACAATGGAGATGAGATGATGTCGATAGCGCGAGAATGCGGGGCGACTCCTCGATTGTTTGCTTGCTGCAGGTCATCAGCGGGCGTGCAGGGCCGCTGCCGAGCTGTGTTCAGCTACCAGCCGGCCAACTCGGACGAGCTGCCGCTGTGTGTGGGCGACTTGCTGGACGTACTGGCCGAGGTGAGTGTGTGAGTGCGAGTGAGTGTGTGAGTGAGTTTTGATACCGCATCCCGTCGATCTCTAGTAAGCTGCTGCACAGCTGCTGTACGCTAGTAAGCTATCACTCTTTGTGTTGCCGTATTGCTGATTCGTTGAAACAACGACGCTGAGACAAGTGGGACAAACTAGTACCACTTGTACCATCAATGTTACTGGCTAATGGTACTATCGATCGGCAAGTGTGGAAGACCACTGTTAGGGTTATTTTCCCATGCAGCACAACAGACACACACGCCTATTTGGTTAACTATACCACAGTAACGTCCTAGCTGGAAAATATAACGTTTTAAATATGCTCTTTCACAACCATTGCATAATTTGAAACCTGTAATGGAAAATGTCAGCTCTAGGAACGCCCGCTGCGCCGCGGTAAATGTTTGTTTGTTTGTCTGTCTATTGTTCGTATTGTTATGGGCTCTACTCTCGGTGCAACCTGGCTTGCAATCTGTCGCTGCAACTTAAGGGACTCACGGTGCAACCTGGCTTGCAATCTGTCGCTGCAACTTAAGGGACTCACGGTGCAACCTGGCTTGCAATCTGTCGCTGCAACTTAAGGGACTCACGGTGCAACCTGGCTTGCAATCTGTCGCTGCAACTTAAGGGACTCACGGTGCAACCTGGCTTGCAATCTGTCGCTGCAACTTAAGGGACTCACGGTGCAACCTGGCTTGCAATCTGTCGCTGCAACTTAAGGGACTCACAGTGCAACCTGGCTTGCAATCTGTCGCTGCAACTTAACGGACTCACGGTGCAACCTGGCTTGCAATCTGTCGCTGCAACTTAAGGGACTCACGGTGCAACCTGCCTTGCAATCTGTCGCTGCAACTTAAGGGACTCACGGTGCAACCTGGCTTGCAATCTGTCGCTGCAACTTAAGGGACTCACGGTGCAACCTGGCTTGCAATCTGTCGCTGCAACTTAAGGGACTCACGGTGCAACCTGGCTTGCAATCTGTCGCTGCAACTTAAGGGACTCACGGTGCAACCTGGCTTGCAATCTGTCGCTGCAACTTAAGGTACTCACGGTGCAACCTGGCTTGCAATCTGTCGCTGCAACTCATAATTAACGCGAGCGAACCTATCACATGCCAGGCCCTCAATTATCGCGCTATCGAGATCATCTCCCCAGTCGAGATATCGGTTTTCATACCGCCTAAATCCGTCGAAAACGATCTCGATTTATATTTATTTCGTTCGAAAACGGGTCGAGACATCTCGGTTGGTCAAAAGGCTAGTCGTAAGAATAGCTTTTTCTTGTTTTTGATAGAGATTTTGGAATCTCAAAATCTATATTTCGACCATGGACATGATCTCGCTAGCGCCAGAATTGCCCGCCTGTAGGTAATGTTATTCTTCTGTGCACAGGTAGAGGAAGGCTGGTGGCAGGGGCGGCGGTCGGGCCGCGTGGGCGTGTTCCCCTCCAACTTTGTGGTCATGCTGGAGCCCGCGCAGCCGCCCAGCTACGAGCCGGCGCCCGCGCTGCCGCCCAAGCCTGGTGAGGGGACACCCTGTGCCGTGGTTGAAGGCGACTCGTATGGCAGTGGCTATAGTGAGGGTTAACAATAGGCTTGTGGCCTGTCAAGTCAAAACAGATACTTTTTATGAACTGTCAAAACGGTACTTTTGTTCCTGAGTTCTATGAAATAACAACAGAATGACGTCATGTAAAAGTGCCATCAAATGCTGTCTTTTTTGCACAAAATTGACTTTATAAAATATATCTGCTGGAAATATACAATTCTGAGAATGTCAAGCCATTTTGTACATAATGCTTCAACTTAAGACCTGTTCCTAGATTTATTGGATTACCTTGGCCACAAGCCTATTCCGGTTTTTGGCGTTTCGACCGCGATGTGCTGCGCCGGCTACAAACAAACCGACATTTTGTGTCCTCGCTGTAGCTATTGTCATGCAATTCGATGCGGAATCCGACCCCTGTAGCTCGGTTGTGTGTATCTTGAAATATACCGACAATACAGTCTTCCGTCGATCTTTTGGTTGATGAGTGACGTTTACAGGGGGGCGCCTGCTCTACGCAACTTAATGCAACGAACCTGTCATTCGCGTATTTATGTATTTGTTGCTGTAACGTCAACAGATTTACAAATTCTGTGAAAAATTCAACTTTCTAGCTATTACGGTTCGTGCGATACAGCCCGCTGAGAGACAGACGGACAGACGGACAGCGGAGGCTTAGTAATAGGGTCCCGTTTGGCACCCTTCGGGTACGCAACCGTCTATACGAGACCGAGGAGCTCTCGCACATACCGATTCCTTTCCTATTAAAATCACAGTTGCCTTTAGACTTTTCTAGACTTTCTACGCCCCCTATGCCTCCTACAACTCCTACACCACCTTCTAGGATCCTAGGAACTAACATACCAGCCCCCCTAGACAAGATGCAAAACGCTATTATCGTTCGCACGAAACACTAAGAATATGTACGCGATTTGACATTTGGTCACGCTACCAGAGCGTTACGAAATGTCAAATCGCATACATTTTTAACCGACTTCCCAAAGGAGGAGGTTTACAATTCGTCCGGATGTTTTTTTATGTATGTGCCCCGATAGCGCCTAGACGGATGGACCGATTTGGAAAATATTTTTTTTTGTTTGAAAGGGTTTACCTTCCCATTGGTCCCATTGACACCAGGTCAGGATCTGATGATGGGATCCTGGAGAAATCGAGGGAACTCTTCAAATATTATAGGCAGACCTATAGTGATTTTTGTGTTTTTCATAATAACTCGTGCAAATGCACATGGTAAGCATAATATTGTGATGCGGAACTGCTGATGAAGACCACATATGGCCACCAGAACTGCTCAAGTCTAGGTACAAATACAATGACGGGCAGGCAACGCATAGCCTAATCCGGTGGACCTAGAGCCATGAAACTTTGTACAGAGGTTCCTTAGTAGCGTGGGATAGCATTGAGATGGGATTTGACAAAATTAAGTCCCCAAGGGGGGGGATAAGGGGTTACAGTTTGTATTAAACTCAATCTAATCAAATAGGGTTTGTGGAAGTCGGTTTTTTCTAAAGTTTACTTTTTGGTTTCAATTATGAGTTTTCGTTTCGTTTCGTTTTCGTAGCGTTATTAACTTTGTCTAGGCCCACAGGAGTAATCATTTGCGTGCGTTATAGGTAACAGACACTATATCACATGGCTCTATACTATGTGTTAATTTTTCTCAATACACTATTTCATTAGTCATCCGCGCTCCGTGATATCACGGTATGACATCACACAACAAACTGAATTGTACTCAAGGAAGATTCACTCAGTAATCGTATCTCGCTTCTGCCTCACTCGATAGTGTAGTTAGTCTGTGTCACGCAATTTCCCATACGTGGTAACAGAGGTACATTTGTGTTCACGATTAGCCAGTGTTGTGTGAGTGCGTGTTCCGTAGTAGTTACGAAACGTTTGGACGAGACAGCGAGCGCAGTATGACTTGCTTTCCAACGCTCTTTTGGCTTGCGGTGACAGATGGAACTAACGCCTTTTGACAGGTTCGTTGCATTATGTTGCGTAGAAGTGGCGCTCTGTGGATGCCACTCACGCGTCAAAAGATCGTTGGAAATCTGTTCTTGTTCTGACCTTACCTATTACAGGTCGTGTCATGTGTCATGCGTAAGGAGCTTGCAGACAGTCGAAACCAGGTTTACAAATCAAATCAATCAAATGGTGCTGCTGTGGATGTTTCCGTCTACACATTGTATCCACAAGCTTGGATGGTCCACAAGGTTGTAAACCTGGCCTCCACCTGTCTGGAAGCTCCTTTATTCGAGTCGTAACCAGATACTGTATATCCAATTGACTGCGCCTGCGGGGGAATGCGGCTCGCCAAACGTTTGTTGTTGTCAACAAACGTTCGCATACGCAACCTATGTACGATGACGGGCCGCCAGACAGTTCCGCAGCGGCTGACCAATCACAGCTCTCTTACCTCGTCCCCGGCCGCCCGTAAATTGGTGAGTTGTGTTTCAAAGGAAAATGTATCTATGCGCTCTCCACTGGATAAGTGCTCCCTGGTCGTAACTATCCTCGTCGTCTCGGTGCCACGCTCGCGCGACACGTCCTCTGCAATTGCGGTCGGCTTCAAACTGGCACCTATTTTCAATACTCAGTTTTAGGGTTCCGTACCCGAAGGGTGCCAAACGGGACCCTCTGCTGTCCGTCAATCCGTCAGCAGGCTCTATCTCACGAACCGTAATAGATAGAAAGTTGTAATGAATGAATATATCTGTTGCCGCTACAACAACAAATACTAACCTAATGTGCTTTTTTGGTACGATGGTGCGGAACCCTCCGTGTGGGAGTCCGACTCGCACTTGGCCGATTATTGTTTGACAGCTAGCTAGCACATAATGCAGCAATGGATAACTAGTTAGGATAAACCATCTCACAATATACTCTTTCTCTTCCAGTGAAAGAGCTCTGTCGCGTCCTGTTCCAGTACCAAGCGGTGAACGAAGATGAGTTGACGCTGACCGAGGGAGATATAGTGAATGTGGTGTCGAAAGACGCGCCCGACCGGGGCTGGTGGCGAGGCGAGCTGAACGGCAAGACGGGCCTCTTCCCGGACAACTTTGTGCAGTTGCTACCTCCTGGTGAGTTCTGTTGTCCTGGTACTAGGAGCAAAGACCTATTTCCTCATGCGGCATATCTACATAGTCTGGTCATAAGTTTTGTCACATATGGAAAGTTAAATAAATGACACAATGAGTTTCGCACTACAACCATTTATATATCAAATGAAAGGGTACAAAATACAGATTTAAACCACACTAAAATTATTCAAAATGTCCTCCTCTGGCTTCGATACAAGCCTTCAATCTGCTAGGCCAGTCATCAATCGAAATACGCACGACATTCATGTCAATATCGGCGACTGCTTTAATCAGAGATGCTTTAAGTGACTCCAAATTGCGATGGGGTTTAGCGCAGACCTTCTCCTCTAGGTGCTGCCATATTTTATAATCCAAAGGATTCAAGTCTGGACTGGAGGAGGGCCAATCCTCGTGCCTGAAAAAGACGATTCCATGGGTCGTGAGCCAGTTTTGGGTACTTTTCGCCTTATGGGCCGGTGCAGAATCCTGCTGGAAAACCCAGTGCCTATTTTTGAACATTGTTTGTGAAAGAGGTTCCACAATGTTTGTTAGGACTGTGTTTTGATATACGAGGGCACTGGTTTTCACTCCTTTTTCACAAAAAAACACCTTTGTTGGACCCAAATAGGAGACCCCAAGCCAAACCATGAATGCCGAATGGTGATGGCCACGCTGAACACGTGGCACACGTTTGCTCGCTTCTTCACTAGACTGTTCATACACTTTATCATTTTGTTTGTTGTAACTCTCCTCAACATTAAAAATTTTTTCGTCCGAAAAAAGTATTTCGCGGTATTTTTTACCTGCGTACCGCCTTAACAAAACCCGGCATCTTTCGAGTCTGATTTTCTTCAGCCGTGCGTTAAGAAGATGTGCTGTTCTTTTTCTGTAAGCACGCAGTCCTACGTCTTCATTCAATACTCTTTTAACAGTGGTTCTGCTTAGTCCCATCTGCAGAGCCAACATTTTTTGCTTGCGGACAGGATTTCGTTGGATTCGCGCCTTCACTGCTTTGATGACCGCTGGAGTCCGAACAGTACGAGGTCGACCGCTTCTTTGTTTATCATCTAAACTTGAATCTTCCCTGAATCGTTTGATAGTACGATAAATGAATCTCAGTGGAATTTTCAAATTTTTCAGCAGTTTAAAAATCACTGTTGGTGCGTGGCCGCAACGATGCAATGCAATTATTGCGACTCTGTCTTCTTTGCGCGTCCACTCCATATTGGAAAATGAAGAATATTCCAGAAAACCTGTATTTTTATTTTCTTGAAATATTCAAATTTCGAATTCCCATAACTTTTTTTGTGGCCTCTATTCTAAATTCGAAATTTTACCCATGTGACAGAACTTATGGCCCGACTATGTATAAATAGGCTTCTGGCTCTGGCGTAATTCATGTCCCATTCAGGCTTCAGAATTCTACCCTTCACCTAAAGTCACGTTATTTTTATAGGAGCCATATTGACTAAAGTAAAGTCAGTTGTTACCAAAATAGTGTCATCCCTCACTAACCCCCAGTTTCTGAGACGCTGATCACAGGTCACGATTAACTAATCGGTGGTTAATTCAAAATGCCGGCACACGATTGATTGATTGATTGATTTTCAGAATTCTTTATTTACTATATTTTTACAATTTTTGAATTACTAGCAACTATTACCTAGTACACAAAATCATTTTCTGCTAATAATAATGTTTTTTTTCAGGCTGGAAAGCACCTTTATAAAAACTTGTACATAGATAAAAATAAAATAATAAGACATGTATAGACAAACAAATAAATAATGGTAGGTATGCTTGTTTTATGGCTAACTAGCATTTATGGCATCTTACTTCTTAACAACTAAGACTAAATTAAATGGTGTACCTACCTACTTACCTATCAGGTAAGTTTATTCTACTGCGCCTTGTTAGGCATTTGCCTAACAATGCGCAGTAGAAAAGGAGGGTACACTAGAAAAACAATAAACCTAAAGAGGCAAGTACAAAAGGTACGATGAAAGATGGTTCTGCATCTCATATATAATAATATACTAATGTGCGCCTTATTTAAATGGTAGACTAAGTAAGCGACAATCATAAGTTGAGCCTGCTATTCTGCTATTACATACTTATCAATCAGTAACTAAATACACGAGCTGCTGCCGTGGGCCGGGCGGGCGCAACCGGTACTGGACCGGTGGTGAGTCACACACACACACTCGTCGTCGCCTAGGATCAAGTGATGGGGCAGTCTGTACGTTTTATATTTATCGATGAACGGTAGTGTCGCCATGCGGGTTCTGCCTATTGATGAGACCAGGGTGTTAGGATTGTGTTTAATGCTATGAAGGTAGAATTTACGAGTCATTTTATGTATGAAGTCTGTAATTGTAGGAAACATAATTTTTTCGTGTAATTTTTGAAGGTTTGTATAAAGTGGCGTGTTGAATGATGTTCTAAGTGCCTTGTTTTGTATCACCTGGAGATTGTTGTAGTTGGATTTACACGTGCTACTCCACACAGGAGCAGCATATGTTATGCACGGTCGAACCAGAGTGGAGTAAATCTGAAGTTTGGTCGTCGGCCTTAGGTTGCTACGCTTATTAAGGATTGGACCCAAAGCGCCGAGTGCTTTGATACCTTTAAGTCGTAATTGTTTGGTATGATGTGTCCAGTTCATTTTGCGGTCCAGATTGACTCCAAGGTATTTAACTGTGTTTTGCCATGGGATTCTATGGTTATTAATCTGAAGACATCTCGATGGTACGTTGCGTTGCCTGCTGAACATAATAGCTTCAGTTTTGGTGTCATTTAGTTTCAATTTCCATTTTGTGAAATACGACTGCAACAATTGGATTGATAACTGAAGACGATCCACGATTAAGTCGATATCTTTGGACGATGTGAACGAAGCCGTGTCGTCGGCAAAACAAGCAAGACTAGTTCGAGTCTGAATAGGGACGTCATTGAGGTACAGCAGGAATAGGTAGGGGCCCAGAATGGAACCCTGAGGTACTCCTGCCGGAATGTGACGACTACGAGACCTGTTGTCCTCTCCGATGGAGACAAAGAATTGGCGATCGTTAAGATAGTCTTGAATGAGCTTCACGAGACCAAGTGGAACTTTGTAGGATACCAGCTTGTGTAGTAAACCACAGTGCCAGACCGTGTCGAAAGCTTTTTCCAGATCAAGTAAAAACATTCCAGTTGATTCTCCCATATTGAGGCGGTACGTAACGTGCTCCGCGACACGAGCTAACTGTTGGGTGGTTGAATGTTGCTTTCTGAAACCAAACTGCTCATTTTTCAACAAATGGCTTGTGGATGCCAGTAGGCGAGAATAAATAAGCGATTCAAAGATCTTGCTCAGAGAGGAAAGAAGGCTAATTGGGCGGTAGCTAGTGCCTATGGTATCGTCCTTGCCTGGTTTTAGGAGCGCAATCACTTTAGCCGTTTTCCACGAAACCGGAAAGTATGACATGCTAAGACAACCGTTAAAGATCTTTGTGAGGAACACAACAGCTTTTTGGGATAAATTCTTCAGCATGGCGTTATGCAAGCTGTCCTCACCGGGTGCCTTACGCCGTTTGAGGTTGCGCAGGTGCTTCCAAATTTCTTTGGGTCTGATAAAGTGAAATGAGCCCGGAGTTTGTATGAAGTCATCTATGGTTTTTAAAGACGAGTCAACTTGTTTTTGAAGGTCATCATCGCAACGCCAATTTAGTGTAAGAGTCATGTTCTCCAAAAACGCATCTGCTAAGACCTCGCACTGCTGGCCAACAGATGCGGTGAGTGTAGAAACGCTTGCACTAGTTTTCAGTGGGGGAATTATGGTAGGCTTGCATTTTAGGGATTTTGCAAGACGCCAAAGTTCAGTGGACGGATGATCTACTTTAGCAAGTTTGTTCTGCCAAATTTTGCTGTTGTGGTCTTTAACACCTAGCTCAATCTCGCGTTGCAGGTGATTGACAGAAGACTTGACCCAGCGTCTTGTCATAGCACAAGATTCGTGTTGCTCGATTCTTCGCAGGCGATTTTTAGCTTTAATTAGTTGACGTAGTTTCCGAGGCAGTGGTGCTGGCTTAGAACCCAAGCTCCCAAGGGGAACATGTTTGCTTCGGGCCTTTACAAGAGTTTTCGTAAAAAATTCTATCGCAACATCGATTTCTGTACTACTGCGATACACCCGGGATGACAGAGATATGTCACTATCGACCATGGCTCGAAAACCACCCCAGTCTGCATCACTGTAGCGGAAGAACTTAAGCGTTTTCCTAGAGAAAGACCCAGTAATAGTGAATGTAAATGGCAAGTGATTAGACGACAGTGAAGCGACTGTTCGCAGATCTGAAACTTCCGAGATGTTTTGTGTAAGTGCTAAGTCTGGAGTAGAAGGGATGTGGTTCGATTGGTAGTGTACTAAAGTTGGTGTTGTTGGTGCATGAATAATGTAATCGTGACTTAACATGTGTTCAACGAGCGACCGGCCGCGAGCATTGTTGGCTGGACAATTCCAGTATGTGTGCTTAGCATTAAAGTCACCCATTATTAATACGTGCTTGCCTGTTTCTAGTAGTAATTCTATGTCATTAGTGTCAAAAGGTAAGTTGGGTGATTGGTAGACAGAGAATATTTGATGTATTTTTCCCGAAACTGGAACTTGAATGCCTACCACTTCAAGGTTTTTTGTTTGTGGTACAGGTATGAGTGTGTGATGTATGTCGGATTTTACTATTAGTGCGACGCCCTGGCCTGTCCCGCCAATTCGTTTGTCTTGGCGGTAACAATTATAACCAGGAGTATTTAGAACAATGTTATTAGTAAGTCTGGTCTCACAAATAGCCAATATGTCGACAGGCAACTTACCAAAGACTGCCAAGTCCAACAGCTCGTGTATTTTTGTTCTGAGCCCGTCAGCGTTCCAAGAAAGCAGTTGCAGTTCATTTGATTCACACATAATCACCAAGATGTGTTAAAACGAGGATGACTTTGTCGACCATGGTTGCACAGCCGAGGAACTTTTCTTTCAGTGACTTGACAATAGTCAGTATTTGAAGCATGTCACTTGTGGTGTCATCATGGTTAGAAAGAAGTGGGGGACCTGGTATGGAGGCTTGGGTTCTCGCTACAGGTTCGCGCCGGTTCAAGGCTAAAGGAACATTAGATGCTACTTCAGACCAAGTGCGGCCTTTGGTGGCTGGATTTGGCTTTGGGACATACTGTATAGTTAGGGGTTTCTTCTGAGCTTCTCGACGGTCTTGGAGTCTTTTCATGTATGATTGTCTCGCTTCGCATTGGTTATAATTAGCAGGGTGAGCTTCTTTGCAGTTACAGCACTGAGCTGGCTCCTTGCGATCTACTTTGGGGCATTCTTTGGTCGTATGAGCTTCTGTGCATTTAACGCAGCGTGCAGGAAGGTTGCAATTGCGCGATGAGTGGCCGAACCCTTGGCATCTGTAGCATTGCGTGATGAATGATTTAGGTTTATATTTAGTTATTTCGACGACACAGTTACAGATGTATTTGATTTTCCTGAATTTGGTAATGTCTGCTCCCTGTCTGAGGTGAACCAGGAAAGGAGGGCATGCAAAAGATCCAGTGTATGAGGTTTTGATGCGAGTTACTTTAACGCCGTCAAAACCTAGTGAGTCCAGTTCCTTAGGTAAATCATTCTCCACGTTCGCTGGTAAGCCGCGTATGATAAGCTTGGGCGTCTTCTCATCTCGTCTGCTGTAGGTATGGAAGAGCAGGTTCCGACTAGTGAGACCCTCTTTGACCTTTTGATGGGCGTCACCTGAGTAGCAATGCACGGCTACTTTATTGTTGCCGCGATACTGTAGGTGGAAGCTCTTGGTGTATTCGGATATGATGTTCTTGATGGCCTCATGAGTCCATGAAGGCAGCATCTCTAATATAACTGGTGGGATTGACCCAGTTTTCTTCTTGCTGCTTGAAGCAACTTGGTGTTGTACTCCAGCTTGATCTCGTTCGTCAACCGGCAACCCACTAAACTGGTTCATGGTTGGGATTCCACTTGCTGGCTTGACAGGTGATTTGTTGTTGGAAAGCCGCTTTGGAGTTTTATCAACAGACGATTCCTGAGAGCGGTCTAGTTGGTCAGCGGTTCTCTTGCCCCCTGATGTCAGATATTTTTCCATATCGGTGGTGGTGTCTTCGACTATGGGTTTATCGATATCGATATCTTTGCCAAGACGTCCATCACTACGGACTCGGCACTGACGTTCACTCGCAGCGGATTTATGCGGTGGATATTTATTTCGTATGAGCGTAGAACCGGCAACAAAATGTACGTGCACACAGCTCGCTCGCTCGCCCGGTAAAAATTGGCTGATGGCGGCACGTGATTGGCTGAAATTAGTTAATCGCTCTGTTAGCTAATCGTAACCTTTGATCAGCGTCTCAGAAACCGGGCTTAAGTCATTTTTTTTTTCAATATTAGCTGTAAATTAGGCACCTACTTATCTGCAGTAGAAATTCGTGGCCTTGATGTCATAAATACCCGTTGCGTAAAATTAAAATTTGCTAATATTTACGGACCAGGAGCGCGATGCATGGAAACGGGGAAGAGAGGCCTTTGCCCAGCAGTGGGATGCTATAGGCTAATAATAATAATAATATTTACATCTCATGATCTCACTGTTGTTCAATTGAAGTCCACATGGGGTATTGTGTGTATGGAGTTTAATTTGAGTCCAAATGGTTATTTAAGTAAGACTCAATTTACAGAGTTCAATCTCACACACACACCAATCAAATACGATTCCAAGATGCACTAAGGCAAGCTTATATCTAGCAAGCTATCTGTCATCCGACAAACCTCACAGATTCATGCACAAATCTGTGTGTGGCATGACAAACATACAACCGTAATGGCTGTTATATTTGTAAACAATTCGCCCACGATAAGTGTGGTCGTGACATAACACTCAATATTTGCTGTTGACATTCGCGCGAAGGTTGCTAGCCACTTTGTATCTCAGTTTTGCTTCATCGATTGTAGTTTATGTGCTTAGTTGATGTAAAGACTTATTCAGTGTTAGAGTTTAAAATGGGACTGGAATTGGAAAGTAAGTTGGACAATTGTTTTAAGTATGATTTGGGATTTTTAGAAGTGTTTTGAGATGACAAAATCCTCGCACCAATAAAAAGTTTTTGTTTCTCGGTCAAGGCGAATTTTGAGAAACGGCTTTGAGATTGAGTGTCTTTGAATAATAATTTGTCGGTTCTCAATGATGTCAGAGGGAATGTATGTGAATCAAGAAATATTTATGTAACAAGGCGACTCTTCGGTGAAAGATTACCGGCTGGGTCACTGCATATCTAGATTCTTGATCTTAGGTATCAAGTATTTAGCTAACAGTGTTAGTCAGTCTACAAAGTATTGTATGTGTTATGGTGATATCCTTTACGATAACTACGGCAGTTCCTTAGGGTGCATAAAATGTAAGACGATTTTATCTCCTTTAGTTTACCAATAAATATGATAATCAAACATCAAAATACTCTTAGTATGTAGGTTGGACAAATAATCTTTATCCAACCTACATACTTTCTTTGCCGCTGTTTCGCAGCTCGGGACGAAAAAACCGAGATCTTCGATATTTCTTTATACGTCGCTGTTTCTCGTTCCTACGGGGCAGGTTATCCTAGTGTGGGGCCAGAATGAATCTATGTGCCTATACAGGGTTGTTTTTGGACCCCTAGCCAAAAGTTACCATTATTTCATCACATAATTCTGAGCAACTTTCACTAAGAAACCGATTTGATCAGAGCAACTTTATTTTTCACTTCCCGGTACATCCTGGGTTTGCTGGAGGAGATCTCTTTTTAGAGATAAGCTCGCCTTTGTACATGTTATTTCCAATATTAAGTGTTTGTAATATGTTTTTTCCGTGCAAAGTATATATTGGGTGGGTCAGCTGATTTGTGACATGTGTAATATTATGTGAAAGTTGCTCAGAATAATGTCTCTAAAATAATAGTAACTTTTGGCTAGGGGTCCAAAGGTAATACTGTATAAATGTTTGTTTACTAAACTACCCGCAAACTCTTGCCTCTCCTGAGTCACTAGATCATTAGTATTCCACAGCTAATTCTCACAATTCTCCATTATCCATCAGTGAGCCACGACATAGAAGAGAAGAAGCCGGAGCGACCGCCCAGCAAGACGCCCCCGCTCTACCCCGTGCTGAACAAGTACTCGGAAAAGAGCTCTGCCGTGCAGGAGCTCACCACGCACAAGATCAGGTACCACATCAGTCAACCGGTATAGACCGTGCTCAACAAGTACTCGGAGAAGAGCGCTGCCGTGCAGGAGCTCACCACGCACAAGATCAGGTACCACATCAGTCAACCGGTATAGACCGTGCTCAACAAGTACTCGGAGAAGAGCGCTGCCGTGCAGGAGCTCACCACGCACAAGATCAGGTACCACATCAGTCAACCGGTATAGACCGTGCTCAACAAGTACTCGGAGAAGAGCTCTGCCGTGCAGGAGCTCACCGCGCACAAGATCAGGTGCCGATATGACCTAACCTAACCTAACTTAACTTAACCTCACCTAACCGTCAGAGCTGGCCTATCGTTACTTGGAACGAGTGCGGGTCACCGTTAAAGTATGAAATCAGTCATTCTGTACGACAACTGTAGGTCGACTTACCAGTAACACATTAGAATGACGTGATTTCATTTGCCGGTAATATAGACTAGAATAACGGTGTTACAAGCATAAGATTTTTCACGAACTAGCCAGACTGGCACCTCTATGCATCTTCAAAAAAGAACAACATACACCTTGGCAAAAATTCTAGACATTAAATGATGGCAACATTTGCAGACTACTGCGTCTTTTCTTTAATGACATATTTGATTTTGTCAATCAAAACACGCAATGGTGCACTAATATGTCACATATGTTGCCATTATCTTTTGTCTAGCATTTATTGCCAAGGTGTACCGTCATGGATTTCACATACGAAGTGGCAGAGGCACAACTGGCATGGTCTTCTCTCTCCTGTATACCAACTAACCGCAATGCTCTGATCCGCAGTTTGCACAAAGACAACTCACTCAGCAAAGAGGCGAGCGCACAGAGCACCGTCACACAGACTAACAAGAGCGAAGCGGAGAAGATTATACACAGCGAGACCACGTACGCGGATGGAGGGGGCGATCAGGTGGGTTCCGAATAACAGGAAAATAATAAATGGCATGGCATGATACGTCGGTATAAGTCGGAGTTTAGATAGAAGAGCTCCGTGGTCGAGTGGGTTTCACGCTTGCTTCTCACGCAGGAGATGCAGGTTCGAATCCCGGTGCTGACCGTGTACCAATGAGATAGTTAATTTGTCTTTGCGTTTGTTATTTACGACGTTCGGACACAAAACTAAAAGATACATACTAATTTCTGTCATCTAGCGTCGAGTAGTGGAAGTAGTTTAGCCACTCGACCCTAGATGGCAGCATTGAGCGCGCATGGAACTACGTTACTCGATTTTGAGATTTGCACAACTGTCACGCACAAATCACTATGACGGACTACGGCGATTTATGGTCAACGAAGCTTAATGATGGCACACTCGCCACGCCTACTTGACAGTTCCACTGTTTTTTGTGTTCTGTTTTTAAAATGGATAGTGTCTAACAAATACTGAAACTGCAGGTGAAGAAGCCGCCGGTGCCGACCAAGAAGAGTCCCGTGAGCGGCGGCGTGGTCGGCGGCCTGCTGAGCGGCCTCCGCGGCAAGACCAAGAGCATCATCAGCGCGGACAAGAGCATAGACAAGTGAGTTCACAAATACTGCAACTGCAGTCAATCAGCCAACATTTCACCACTGCTGGGCATCACGACCACGACGGAATATGACCACGAGTGTTAATATTCCATTAGATACTGCTGACACGATGCCGATCACGTGACAGCAACGCAGGGTTGCTACTCGCACTCGGTTGTTTTCGGCGCCATTCTTTTTACGCGGGTAGCGCGCGCTGTGGTACCGTCTGACAAATACCCCGCGGCGCGGCAAGCCGGCTGTAGATACCTACTCGGGGGAGTGACACCCCCCCTGGTAATATCCACGGAAAATTGCGATGGCCACAGAGATGGCGCTTATTGCCATGCCATCAAACTACCTGTACTGTGATAGAAATGCCGATTAATTCTAATGTTTGGAACTAGCAGCTCCATCTAGCTGCATAATTTGAATTACAAAATCGTGTTACGCTAGAAAGTACAAGGTCGGTCCTCTAGTTGATTCGTCCATAGCAGTACTATGTTAAGTTGATCTCAACCTTCCTATTCCAGACAAGAGAAGTCACCAGTAGCCAGCAACACGGAGCGCGACCGGCCCGACGGCGCCGCCCCCAGCCGCGCCGCCCCCGCCGCCGCCCCCACAGCCCCCACCGGCACCTTCGACCACGTGGAGCGAGCGTCGCTACTCAACGACCCACGCGCGCAGAGGTATACCTGGGACCAAATTCTTGTACACAATGCTCATTCAATGCTCTTGTGATGCTCTTACCTTAGCACCAACATAACCAAAAAATTATGGTAATAGCATTAGCCGCAATAGGACGGCATTGTTATAAATCCCTATTCTCGTATTCAATGGCGGCGTAGTGACGTTATGTAATGGCATTCAGCTATTTTTTGTTTTCGATGTTTCGGTCGATGACTCTTTCTCGACATAACTGTCAAAATCGATTGTGTGACTAAAAGGTGGTTTACACCGATAAAAAAAACCGGTAAGAAAAAGCGCAGTATTGACAAAGAATATTCATTTCGGGCGAGTGGCAACACTGCTCGTATTTCAAATAAGCAAGAGGACCGCAAGAGCATCGCAACGAGACTGCAAGTAAATTTCAAATAGCTGAATGCCAATGTTAAGGCGCGTTTACGTTCGATCGTTGTCATAGTTGCAGCTTCGTGATTATTAACTTAATATTACGTGAATAGGGCCCCTGAATAATGATGACGATGTCCCGACCGGATACTTTAATAATTCGTCTTTATTACGGAAAGTTACTAATTCTAGTACTATAGCTACTCGGTAGTATGTAGTAGTCGTAAAATCCCCTCCCCCTCCGCACTGAGACGGCGTGGTGGAATAAGCCGCCAATGGGCTACATACAAGGTGTAAATGAATTGACGCAAAATGAGAAACTACTTTGTTAAGGACATCATTCTGAGCAACTTTCACTATGAAACCGATTTGATCAAAGCAACTTGATTTTTCACTTCCCAGTACATTCTGGCCTGGGTGGATCAGCTGATTTGTATGGAGAAGTGAAAAATAAAGTTGCTCTGATCAAATCGGTTTCATAATGAAAGTTGCTCAGAATGATGTCCCTTACAAATAAGTTTCTCATCATCATCATCATCAGCCTCAGCCCACATCGACCCACTGCTGGATAGGCCTCTTCTCTATAGCGCCAATCTTCCCGGTCCTGTGCCAATCGCACCCAGTGGGATCCCGACGACTTGATAATGTCGTCGAAGCATCGGGCCGGTGGTCTGCCCACTGGCCTTGCAGCTCTCCGTGGCCACCACTCCGTGACTGCTTTGGTCCACCGTCCGTCGTCCCGTCTATCCAAGTGTCCCGCCCATCTCCACCTCAATCTCGTTATTAGTTTCTCATTTTCGTTAATTCATTTACACCATGTATAAAACAGTTTATCGTGTAATTTCAGAGCGAAGGCGCCGCGCCGCCGGCCGCCGAGCCAGGCGTTCCGTGACGACGCGCCGCCCAGCATGAGCAACGGACACGACGCGAGCGCCGCCAACAACAACCACGGTTAGTGCAGCCGGAGTGTACCAGCCCGCTCCGGCCAACGGTTAGGTGGATAAACATCAAACACAAACATATATATACAGGCACGTACATTGCTTAGCCATAGGATACCCTGTGTCGTGGGAACCAGAAACAGTGACATCACAAACAATGGAATTCTGATGGAATTCTTCTTTTTACCCCCTCGACGACCTAAAGAGGGGTGTTATAAGTTTGAAGCGTCTGTCGGTCTGTATGTCTGTCTGTGTCACTCTAGAGGTCAAACGGGTGGACGGATTTTGATGTAGGTTTTCTGTAAATGGTAGTAGACTTCCCTGCAATGTTCCTACATTGTACGGTAGTTCTAATGGTGACGGAAAACATCGCGGGGAAACCTTCATATCTCTACAAGGTGACTGTGAAAGCTTTTATGGGGTTGTTAGGGACATTATTCTAAGCAACTTTGACTAAGAAACCGATTTGATCAGAGCAACTTTAATTTTCACTTCTCTATACAAATCAGCTGACCGCCCGGATCAAAACGTATGGAGCAATGAAAAATAAAGTTATTGTGATCAAATTGGTTTCATAGTAAAACTTGCTCAGAATGGTCTCCCTAACAACCTCCTAAAATATGACTACACCCTTCTGTTACACCCTGTATACGAAATATACGTTGTTGCAGCCGACAAGACAGAGAAATCTCCAGAACGAGACGACGAGATCAAGCCAAAGAGCGCGCGCGAGTGGGAGAAGAACAAAGTACCGCCCTGGATGGAGGAGCTCAAGAAGACGCAGGCCAAGAAGACCGACAAAGTGGAGAAGGTGGAGCGGTCTACTCGGAGCGTGTCCAGCTCCTCAGCGGGGTCCGGGAGCACTGATAGGTACGTCTTCTAAGTAGACCGACGTGGTGGAGAGGCCTACTCGTAGCCAAGTGGAGGAGCTCAAGAAGACCCAGGCCAAGAAGACCGACAAAGTGGAGAAGGAGGAGCGGTCTACTCGGAGCGTGTCCAGCTCCTCTGTGGGGTCCGGGAGCACTGATAGGTACGTCTTCTAAGTAGACCAACGTGGTGAGGAGGTCTACTCGTAGCCAAGTACTCACAGGTGGAGGAGCTCAAGAAGACCCAGGCTAAGAAGACCGACGAGGTGGAGAGGTCTACTCGTAGCCGTGTAGCAGGATCTTTACTAACACTCTTGTAAATGTGTCTTGGCTGAGAAGACCTACACAAAGGATAAGGTTGAGTGGTCTTCTTGGAGGGTGTTCAACTTTGGGAGCAGGTGTCAGGATCTGGGAGCATTGATAGGGTACTTCTTTCACTCGATGTTGTTTCAAGACATATTCGATGTTAAGAAGACCAAAAAGACAGAGAGGTCCACTCGCTTTGTCTGGCTTTTCAGCTGGATATAGCGAGCTCTGATTTGTGTATTTATTAACTGATAGTGGAAGAAGATCGAAGCGTCTCGGATGGTGTCACTGTAGAAGATCCTTGATTAGATAGATTAGCTTGATAGCCATGACCCAATATGTTGTTGCAGGATACTAGAAGTCGGTCTGGAGGAGAAGCGAACCAGCCACAGTATGGAGATGTCCAAGAGCACGTCTTCTATCAGCACGCGGATGACTGTGATGGACAGCCTTGATGAGGTGAGCGACCACCTTTACAGTTCCCGGAGCGTGAGAAGGCACTGTGCGACAGGGATGGCGACAGTCGCGCCCGAAAGTATTAAACCACCGAACGACATTCAAAACTATCTCGTGAGGTCGCTCCGCCGCGTTATCGCAAGTGCGGTCTTACCTTTTTAATACACACATGACGTCCCTGCCGCTTCGGGGGCGTCCATTAATTACGTGAGGCGTTCAGCGGGGAGGGGGTCGAGCCGAATCTCATCTTATCTCTCGTTGGGGAGAGGGGGGGGGGGGGGTCTCGGCAAATATCACGTAATATTTTTTTTCGCAAGAAACTGAGTGAAATTGCGAAAAAATGGGTTATATTAAGTAAAACATGATCCTCCACGAAAATATAGTCATAATAAACAAATTATGGTCTTTTTTATAAATCCAACACCTTTACAATAGAAACACATTTTTCAAAATCTCACGTGAGATCGTGGGATGGAGGAGGGGGTTGAGTAAAATCTCACAAAATCTCGCCAGGGGGAGAGGGGGTTCAGAAAATCTCCGAAAACCCCTCACGTAATTAATGCACACCCCCTAGTGTCTTGTGACGGGAACTGTATCTTTACATTTTTAGAGATGTTTGTTGTTTTATGCACTTACACTGCACTCACTGTACACGTACTTTGGTGTTGGTGTAAGAGATTTTGAAGATATGGCGCTTCTGACGTCTCGGTGTTGACATTAGTCACTACATTATTATTTCCTGTTAAATCGTTAAACCGTGAAACTGTCGTCTCGGACAATCACCGCCGAAGTTTATTTCTACTACTCACATTCAAAGGGGTAACAGTAAATAATGTTGTGTGTTGTCCGATTGAAACAAACAAGATAATTCAGTAATGAACTCCATCCTGAGTATAGGCACAGTATAAAATAAGAAATAGTAAGTTCACTAGGCCCCTGTTCGCATCATAACTACCTACTTTTGCTCAAACGGCTAGGGTTGTCGCTTAGCGCCGCAGGTTGCGGTGTGGATTTGTTGCGTCGTCGCTCGTCGCTCGCTCCACGGTAAAACAAGTACCTACTTACAGGTGATGCCCCGTATTCTGCCTCTGAGTGCCGCTTGGAGGGGGTATACTTCGCGTATTGTAAAAAGATCACGTCTGAAGTAAGGCAAACGTGAAAAAAGCTTGCATAGCTCTGTCTCGTAGCACGCGAAGGACGCGAGATTAGGCAATGTGTGCGTGTGGCGGCGCGTGCTTATACGAAATGCAATGTAGCTGTGTATGTGCGGCTGTTCTCGCTGATTTGTTTGAAGTGAACCTAGCGTGGTATAGGAACAGGGCTAGGAGAAAAACATATATCAATACGTTCTCTCATGTAAACAAGTTACAACTTAAGGGCGAGAACGGGTAAATGGCTAATGGATTTCTTGTCAAAACATTGTTACTTCACAGGGACGTGTGTTGAGTCAGTTTACCGAAAACTTTTATCATGACGAGTTCACAAGTGACGTCCCCCCACCGACGGACCCCCCACCACCTCCGCCCAAGATGCTTTCAGGGGATTCCGATAACCTATCTCAGAATATGGCGGAATTGACACAACAGTTGGAACGGTGGACCAAGGTACAGGGACTAACTGTCGAGACAGCTTGTTGGCTCAATGTGTCCGGCTGGCGAGCGAGTCCGCGAAAAATTCCATATTTGAAAAGGTCTCTTTTTCTGCAACTTTTACGTCATTTTTAATCGACTTAAAAAAAAGGAGGGGGTTATCAACTCGGTTGAATGTTTTTTTTTTTATCATGTGTTTTTAAATGTTTGTTATATCGAAACTGGTACTATTTATGAACCGATTCCAAAAATTATTTCTTTGTTCAAAAGGGAAGCCCAATAGGTTGGTTCCATTTAAAAAAAACGGAATCGGTCCAGTAGTTAGGTTTCTACGTGAAAAAAACTGTGAAGTTTAATTTGTTTTTACATGGATCAGAACATCCAGATTTTTTGCGACTTTCGGTGTTTATAGTCATTGTCACAATCGTTGCTGATAGGCTGCTGGCTGTTAGGAACGCATATTCGCTTACTTTATGTAATACGTATGGACTTCACTGTCAGGAGAAAGATTTTGTAGGCTCGTTTTCGGGTCTTTATCACTGTAAAACAAGCGGGGAGGACTAAGTAGTAGGTCATGAAGTTGGTTTTTTTAAGTTTTTAACTTGGCGAATTATTTATTCAGAATCACGAGCCCTTCCCACCCCCGTGGAGAAAAAAAAATGTCACATTTATTTCGTCACGATTTTCCAGATGATTTGTATGATAGTGATTAAGTGGAAACCAAAATATGTGGAATTTTCGGACACTTTTTTTCTCCATAGGTGTGAGAGGAGCTCGTGATTCTGAATAGAAATTGACGTAAAAAGTTGTAGACAAAGAGACTTTTTCAAATATGGCGAATTTTCTCAGAATCGCTTGCGTACGTTTCTTGAATACTTGCGGGAACATGATGATACAAATTGATGCAAAAAACTACTAATAAATAACTGGACATGTTATCCGTTGGGTCGAGGCTTTGTTTCGCCTAGCTTATTAACTTGTGAATAACCCCCCGTGTTACAATCTAACCTCATTGACTAACGATTTACTGGTTACCATTTATGTTTATCGTACCGCGTCATTAATCGTATTAGTTATACGTACAGTACGCGATCCAGACCCAAGAAAGGATTTGCAATGCGGGTTAGTTCATCGTGGAAGTTGTCGCTTTACAAATAATGTGATAATCATCTACCTAGCGACTATACATAGCATAAGAAGATCATCATGACATTGTCATCGGCGGCGGCGACACATTTTTACTACACGAAATATATCATAATTGAAACAAAAAGTAAACTTTAGAAAAAAACCGACTTTCACAAACCCTATTTGATTAGATTGAGTTTAATACAAACTGTAAGCCCTTATCCCCCCCCCCCCTTGGGGACTTTATTTTGTCAAATCCCATCTCAGTGCTACCCCACGCTACTAAGGAACCTCTGTACAAAGTTTCATGGCTCTAGGTCCACCGGTTTAGGCTATGCGTTGCCTGCCCGTCAGCCACGCATTGTATTTGTACCTAGTATTGAGCAGATCTGGTGGCCATATGTGGTCTTCATCAGCAGTTCCGCATCACAATATTATGCTTACCATGTGCATTTGCACGAGTTATTATGAAAAACACAAAAATCACTATAGGTCTGCCTATAATATTTGAAGAGTTCCCTCGATTTCTCCAGGATCCCATCATCAGATCCTGACCTGGTTTCAATGGGACCAATGGGAAGGTAAACCCTTTTAAACAAAAAAATAATTTTCCAAATCGGTCCACCCGTTTAGGCGCTATCGGGGCACATACATAAAAAAAAAATAAAAAAAAAAACAAACATCCGGACGAATTGTAAACCTCCTCCTTTGGGAAGTCGGTTAAAAAGGAATAAACTTTTTATTTTTATTTATTTATTTACAATAATTATTGGTGCCATTACAGCCAAAGCCAGGTCGACACAAATATACAAATCGCAACATACAGTTCAATTAGATAACTATAATATGCTGTTCTCTAAAACTGTCCTACCCTAATCTCTTACGTAATGTAAGTACTCCTCTTATTGTAGTCTACGACGCGGGTGCGAAGCTCACTGGACTCCAAGAAGGACGCTGCGCCAGCGCCGCCCAAGGAGGATGGCGTCAAGGTGAACAACGCACAATCACCCACCGCTGCTGGTAACTATTCATTATTCGTTCAGACTTATACATTGTCATATTGTAGGTCAATTGTTTCCGGAAACTTTATGGCAGTTAGGGAAAGATCCATGTGCATTCGGATGAATGTGTCTCTCATTTTCGCAAAACCCACTTCACACTCGGCGTGCTGCAAGTGCAGATCGAAATTGAATATCGCGGGTCAAACTTGCATTCGGTCGGCGCAGGACCGGGAAGGTGGGCACAAATCTAAACAATAGGCTTGTGGCCTGTCAAGTCAAAATAGATACTTTTTATGAACTGTCAAAACGGAACTTTTGTTCCTGAGTTCTATGAAATAACAACAGAATGACGTCATGTAAAAGTGCCATCAAATGCTGTCTTTTTTGCACAAAATTGACTATATAAAATATATCTGCTCGAAATATACAATTCTGAGAATGTCAAGCCATTTTGTACATAATGCTTCAACTTAAGACTTGTTCCTAGATTTATTGGATTACCTTGGCCACAAGCCTATTCTATTCTATTCTATTCAAAAAAGGAGGAGGCTTATACCCAGAAGTAGGCAACAAGCTGCCGACGATGAGGGTCACTTTCTTCCAGACGTTGCTAACATAATTCCAATCAAGAAAAAATAATCAAGATATTCAAGTCTCCAAATAAATAATCAAGATATTCAAGTCTCCTGGCGTTGCTATAGTCTAGCCGCTGAGAGAATGCGATCCGGACACATGTCAGTTCGGGATGCAATCCCCTTTGTGGGAGTGAGATAGAGTGAAAAGTAGCGCGGGACAGACAGGGACATAGACATGTGTCAGGATCGCATTCTATCAGCAGCCAGAGTATAACAAGCCAAATTCGGCTCCTATCGATATATTACAGTTATTGTAAGGAGAGCTGCTAAACCTAAGTTTAGTTGGCTAATGTTAGGGCATTTGGCTTCGCTCACCCCCTTTATCCTTCACCTACGCTGACCCACCTCTGCGCCCATGTAACAATAGAATAACCGGCCAAGTGCGAGTCAGACTCGCGCACGAAGGGTTCCGTACCGAAAACCGCAAAATAATCACGTTAGTTGTATGGGAGCCCCCCTTAATATTAAAATTATTTTGTTTTTTAGTATTTGTAGGGGGTTGGGGCGTTCACTTGCCGGAGATAAAAGTCCAAATTGGTGAAAAGGGTGTTTATTGGCACTTTGCGTACACGGTATGACAAAACGTGGCTAAACCGAGATTAAACCGTGACGGGTGCGGCGTCACACTCGCGCGCCTGCTTACATGCGACTGCTTGGGCCGGGCGCTCTAATTGGCCGGCAAGACTGCTGAGAGTGACGTCACACCCACCACCATGTTCACGACTATCCGTCCCACATAGGGGTAGACAGACGCAATGCTAAGCTCAATATAAATAATTAAACTAAATTAATAAAGCGTCGCCAACAAGCCCCACCCTAGTGCTGCTTCAGCACTCATCTCCGATGGGAATCCTAGCGACGCGTGCCGCAGACCTGCGCAGCACTCCCGACTTGGTCCGCACATCCACCACTCTTACTCGACCATCTTTGCCTGGCATCGTTGAAACTATTAATCCTCTTGGCCATATGTTCCTTGGAGATTCTGGGTCGACGATCAAAACTAAATCACCAACTTGCAAGGGCTGTTTATCCAAGTGCCACTTGCTCCTTGGGATCATATCGGGCAGTATCTCTCGTACCCAACGTTTCCAATACATATCAGCTAGTCGTTGAGCTATCCGCCACTGTTTTCGTAGAAACAAGTCTGTGTCATTGAAAGCTCCAAGGATCGGTAGATTGGAGGACGATCCTAACAGAAAATGATTTGGCGTCAGAGTCTCCTCAGTACTTGGCTCGACGGATACGTGAGTAAGGGGTCTGCTATTTACGATCTGTTCGACTTCAGCGATCAGTGTGCGGAAGGTTTCGTCACGTGGAGCCCGTTCTTTGAGAATAACCTTTAGCGAGCTCTTCACGCTGCGTATTAATCGTTCCCAAGCGCCACCCCAGTGTGGGCTGGCCGGCGGTATGAACTTCCATGTTGTGCCGTAGTTAACGGCTTCCCTTTTCAGGATTTCTTCATCCAGTTCTAGCACAGATTTCTTTAGCTCAGCATCGGCGCCCCTGAGGTTCGTCCCGTTGTCCGAATAGAGGTGGCTAGGCCATCCTCGTCTTGACGCCATGCGACGTAGTGCCATGATCAGCGAGTCCGTGGTAAGTGAATGTACTAGTTCTATATGTATCGCACGTACTGTTAAACACGTAAAAATAACGCCGTATCGTTTTTCTCTTCTGCGTCCTACTGTAACTTCCATAGGGCCAAATAGGTCTAGGCCACAGTGGGTGAATGGACGCCTATGATGAGCCATGCGTGCTTTCGGTAAGTTACCCATTCTGGGTGGTTGAGGCTTTGCCTTTCGTATTCTGCAAAGCATACATTTTGAAGTGACATTCTTCACTGTTGGCCTGATGCGAATAATCCAAAATTTTTGTTTCAGGTCGTTGACGACTGTCTCCTGATTGCCGTGTGCTGCCCTGGCGTGGTAGTGCTGAACGATCAGCCTGGCGATGTGATTTTTACCGTCTAGTATCACCGGCTGTTTCGCGTCACTTTCTATTTCAGGCGCAGCTCCAATTCGTCCATCAGCGCGCATCACTCCATGTTCATCGAGGATCGGCGATAAGGTAAGTAATCTGCTTGTTTTATTTATTGTGTTTCTTTGTTTCAGGTTGGCGAGATCTTCAGGGAATGACTGTGCCTGTGAGTACTGTAGCAGCAGCCTCTCAGCTCTTTGCATCATCTCACCGTCAATGTCACCGGTAAGTTTCTTCAACTTGTCAACAAACGATAAAATATTACAGGTTGCCCTCAGCAATCGGAGCCACGAAGAAAACCTCGTCGGATCGGGTACAGCTGGTAAGTCCTCCTGGAACTCCTTTATCAACGTGACACATTCCAGCTGTTCAGTGTTCACTTCAGGCATCGCGATATCAGCAGGCCAATGCTTCTCGTCGCTAAACAAGAAGGCTGGACCGCGGAACCATTCGCCTTCGAAATGTAAGGTTGGAAGCTGGTAGGCTTCAAGAGAAACGACAAGTTGCGCTTGTGATTTATTACTGCCTCTAAATACTGGTTACATGCGATTATATAGATTACTACACTACACGCCCTACCAAAAAAGAAAAAAAAATAACCTTAATGGTACATTTTTTTTTTATACAAAATACATTTTTGTTCTATTCTTATGTACTAGTTTTACTTGATTTTTTTACCAAAATTTTAACATTAGGTTCACAATCTTGTAACACTTCATAAGGACCAGAGAAAACATCAGAGAATTTATTGCCTGCCTCATTTTTTAATAATAACATATCGCCTTTCTTGTAATACATTGGTCTTATATTTTTATCTAAATTGCATTTTCATTTTTCTTTACTTTCAATTAAATTTTTCTTAGCTTCTTGTTGAGCTTTTTGTAATCTATATTTGAGTTCTAATGGATAATTTTCTACATTGTACAATGGTTCAACGGTATTATTCTGTAAATTACTAGGAATATTACATCTTTTTCCAAACACAAGTTCGTACGGAGTATATTTAGTTTCAGTGTGAACGGATGTATTATACGAAAAACACCAATACGGAATCCATGTGCTCCAAAATCGTGAATTATTATCGGTCTGTATTCTCAAATATGCGTTCAATGATTTATCCTGGCAAGGTCGCCATGTAAGGTTGGAAGCTGGTAGGCTTCAAGAGAAACGACAAGTTGCGCTTGTGATTTATTACTGCCTCTAAATACTGGTTACATGCGATTATATAGATTACTACACTACAGAAAACCGTTATGTCACAGTTGTCCCTTGTTGCTATGTCCGATACGTTAAGATTTGTAGGCACGTATCGCCACTCGTCCGCTTGACTCAGTTCGTCAATTTCACCTAAGCGATGCGCAACGTAGGCTTTGTAATTTCTAGCATTGTTTTTTATCCAATATAAAACTGTAGACGAGTCACTCCAAAAGAATCGGCGTACTGGAGACATTGTGTGTTCTTTTATTATTGTTTCAGCTAATCTGGCGGCGAGCAAACTCGACTGTAATTCCAGCCTCGGTACTGAAACAAGCTTTACTGGTGCAACGCGACATTTACTCGCGATAAATGCGGTCCGTACTATATCTTCGTTATCAATCCATCGCCAATATGAAACTGCACACATTGCTTTTGTTGATGAGTCACAGAAAGTATGTAGCTGTAGGTTCGTATAGCGCGTAGCGGGAGCACAGCGAAGTGGAAGCTGCGGCGGCGGCGGCGGCGGCGGCGGTTGCTGATAACAGCTGTCCGGTACAGGTGAGTCACCACTTGACCTCATTTCGCTGCAATAGTATCGCGGTAGACGAATGTTGTTTATGCGTGCAAGTAGGTGAATCCATTCAATCCACTGCTTGTGTATGACGTCCGTTATAGTTTCGTCCCAGTCAATGTTAGCCCGCCATGTGTCTTGAAGCATGATTTTGCCCCGTATTGTGAACGGAGATAAAAATCCGTAAACATCAAATATTGACATAATAAGTCGTAGCATGTCCCTCTTGGTCGGTCGTTTCTCACCCTTGATGATGCACTCCGGGATGCGCTTGAAAGAGACATCGAATCCGAGCACGTCTTCGGCCGGGAACCATATTAGACCAAGCGTTCTTTCGCCTTCATCTTGTTGACCGGATTTGAACCTTACGGCGGTGGGCCCCAAGGATTCTTTTGGCAAGCTGTGTAGAACGTGCTGACTGTTGCTAGTGAAATTCCGTATTTCAAAACCACCTTGTTTGTGAATGTTTATTACTTCTTTTATCAGCTTCGAAGCCGTCGCTTCATCCTCTATGCTCTGGATGTAGTCGTCCATATAATGATCTCGACATATCGCTTCCACTGCGCGTGGCATCGTGTCTTCAAATCTTCGTGCGTTCTTGTTTTTCACAAATTGAGCAACAAAAGGTGAACAGTTTGCTCCGAAGATTAGTAACGTCATCACGTATGTTTTTACGGGATTCTCAACACCCCCAGAAATGGTGCGATCATTAACTCGCTGTTCAGAACTCTTGCTTGTTGGTCTCCATAAGAAGCGAAGTGCGTTCCGATCCTCTGGCAGGATTTTCACCCGTAAAAACATGTCTTTAATATCGCCCGAAATGCCTATCTTTTTTTCCCTAAATCTCAGCATAATCCCGAACAAGGACATAAGTAAGTCAGGACCCTTAAGCAGATAGTCGTTTAGCGATAACCCGTTAGTTTTTGCAGCGGCGTCGAAAACTAGACGTAGTTTTTTCTTGTTAGGGTTGTCAACCCCGAAGTGCGGCAGAAACCAAGTTTTGTCGGTAACCGTGGTGTCGGCCAATTCTTCAGCAAAATTGTTTTCAAAGAGATGATCGATTCTTTCAGAGTACCGGTGGGCGAAACCTTCGTTGGACTTCATTTTCTTTTCGATCCCTCGAAGACGGCTGGCCGCGTTTGGATAGGAGTTTGGCATTTTGCAGTTGGGGTCCCTCCATGGCAGACCGACGGTCCAATTTCCTTCGATCAAAGTAGAAGATTGTTCCAGCTGTTCCCAGGCCCTGACCTCTTCTGAATTCTGTCGTGGTTTTCCAGATATTCCCATTGACTCGATAGTAAAACTTCTTCGCACGTTTTCGTCTATCTCACGTAGTATGCTATCTCGCTCGGCCTCACTTGCATTGTTGCCTTCGTCGGAAAGAAATAGTGCCGTGTGAACCCTGTCGTTAGTGGCTGACGCATAAATGCGGCCGTGTGCACACCAACCCAAAGGAGTGCGCGTGGCGTAGGGCTCGTTAGGCTTTCCAGAAACAATCTCTAAAGGTACAATTAAATTATAATTATCCTGGCCAATAAGCAATTCAGGTTTAATTTTACTATCAAAGTTGGTAAGTTCACAGCGCAAGTTTTTTAGACTAGAGCTATCTAAATATTCTAAACACAAATCTTGAACAGGTAAGTTAAGATCATCGACACCCCTAGCTTTTAATGTAAACATTTCACCGTGATTGTTCGACAGAGTAAGGTCCATGACGTAACTATCGCACACTAGTTCATTATTGTTCCAGGCGCCACACACGCGCATTGTTTGTTTATCACCGCGGATACCTACGCGCGATGCGAGCGCGGTGCTTATCAATGATACCGTCGACCCGTCGTCGAGAAGCGCTAATGTGTTCACTTTACCATTTGGTCCGTGGATGGTAACAGGTACAGTTTTGAGTAAAACTTGGCACTTACCGGAACGGATGTGAGTTACCGTCTCGGAAGCAGACTTCAGCTCGGTTACGTCCTGGATGTTGACGCCGGAACTCGGGCGGCCGTCTTGGGCCGGGTAGTGCAGTAGTCGATGGTGCTGAGCCCCGCAGCCGTCCTTATCGCAAGGGGCCGCTGGGCACGTTGCTTTGTCGTGGCGCGCAACTAGACACTTGTAACAAATGCCGTACCGTTTCACATGACGCCACCTGTCTTTACGTAACGCTTTTTTGAACGATTTACACTGCACTAGGCTATGCTGTGACATACGACAGTATAAACACTTGCTATCACTTTCATTTGATTGCACTAGCATAGCATAAGACCGTGACGCACTTTGATCGTACTGCACTAGCTGCCGCTGCTTGTTACCGTCGCTTCGCGTACCCAAAATGCTGACGTTGGCTGTAGTTGAGATTTTCACCGCTTCCTCGTTCAAAAAATCGGATAGAATTTCCAGACGTGACTTTTTGCCTTCGGTAATGAGTGGGTAACTATAATCCGACCATTTAGATATCAGCACAGTTGGTAGCTTCGACAAAACCATTGATGCAATGCTCATGCCCTGCAGATATTCATTACGCCCGACTGAGCGTACTGCTGCCACGAAGTTTTGCACTTTGACCGAGTAGTACACTATGTCGCGGTGATATTCTGGTGACATAGGTTGAAGTTTACGTATATCTTGCACTATCCGGGCAAGAATGATATCCGGGTTGCCGAACCGTAGCTCTAGCGTGGACATTAACTTGTCTGGTGAGGTTGCGGTGACCAGCAGTGCCGAGACAGCTTCCTTAGCGGCTCCGCTGAGACACTTGCGCAATCTCCATAAGTTTTCTTTTGACGTAAAGCCACACACTTCTGTAGAATCCTCGAATGCTTGCTTGAACTGAAGCCACTCCATCGGGTCCCCGGAGAATGAAGGTAGGTCCCTCGGGGTGCTAATGCGGCTCAGCAGGTTGGCATTGGGTCTGTTGGTGGCTGAGGCAGCGGCTAAATCCCTAAGTGCAGTCGCAAGAATCTGCACCGTTCCATTGTCGTTGCCGACGGCATCCGTCGGCGGTGGTGCGCGCAGCTGGCCCGGGTTATTACCATCATGGTGGGCTGACTGCTCCCTTTGTGACTCCTGCTGACTTTTTTCTAGCCACTTCTGGACCTCTTCTGTGACGTCATTGTGTTCTTCTGATTGTGGACTGTATTCATCTTCTAGTTCGGCTATTTCAGCTTCGAGCGTTTTATCGATAAGCTCCATCTGAATTTTAGCCTTTTTCTTAGCCGCTTCTAGTTCCAGCTTTTTCTTCCGTGCTAGTAAAGACGACGACGTGGACATTTTGCACTTTGAACCCATCACGGATGCAGGCGGCGGCGGCGGCGGCGGACGACATTCCGACTTCACACTACTACCCGCAAATATAATTGTTCGGCTCAGGTCTGGCGCCGTTTCGGCTTTTTTCGGCGTCTTTTGGTCACCCGTTGGCTTGGAAGATCCTGGTTGTGGCTCCTGTTGAAGCCCATCTTGCTGCAGGCTCGCTTCTTTTCTTGCAATCTCCTTCCGATATGAACTTCGCGTGTTCACCATTTCCCGTTTTGGTGTGTGGTACATGTGGACGTAGATCTGGCTCGAAGACCACTTTGTAGGGGGTTGGGGCGTTCACTTGCCGGAGATAAAAGTCCAAATTGGTGAAAAGGGTGTTTTATTGGCACTTTGCGTACACGGTATGACAAAACGTGGCTAAACCGAGATTAAACCGTGACGGGTGCGGCGTCACACTCGCGCGCCTGCTTACATGCGACTGCTTGGGCCGGGCACTCTAATTGGCCGGCAAGACTGCTGAGAGTGACGTCACACCCACCACCATGTTCACGACTATCCGTCCCACATAGGGGTAGACAGACGCAATGCTAAGCTCAATATAAATAATTAAACTAAATTAATAAAGCGTCGCCAACAGTATTTTTTGTTTATAGCGGCAACAGGAATACATCATCTGTGAAAATTCTAACCGTCTAGCTACCACGGTTCATGAGATACAGCCTGGTGACAGACAGACGGTCAGCGAAGTCTCAGTAATAGAGTCCCCTTTAGTTACCAGTGTTTCACAAGACACCCCCGATATGCCTCATATCCTACAACAGTCGTGTCACCCCCCAGGGCGGACGCTCGCGCACACGCTGCAGGAGACTCAGAAGCCGCCGGCCTCCCCGCCCGCCGCCAGCGCGCGCACCAGTGTCGAGGGCGCCGCGCCGCGACACTCGACCGGCGGCGGCGCAGCGGACAAGGTGGGTGTGGGAGACGTGCGACGAGTGAGCTGTCTCGCTCGCTGGCGTCGGCGACACG